>BLBF01000033.1:827359-845345 GCA_015471245.1 Laticauda colubrina
TATATATATATATATATATATATATATATATATATATATATATATGTGTGTGTGTGTGTATAAATACACATAATCACACAAAGATTGCCTTTTCTATGTGACAAAACTAGCCCTTCATTTGAATTTCTGTTTTATTTGTATGCATGTTGACAAAAGTTTTTATAAAAATAGGGAAAGAAATGGCAGCTCATAAAATGCTTTTCCCCCCCATAATTGTACTATGTTTCACAGTAGAATATGTCCATTTTAGGTACAAAGGACACTAATTTTATAAATAAACATTTAAGATAAACATGAGATGGCTACCTCACTCTATGCGCCTGTAACCATCCTCCCACCCCCAGTTGAAATAGACTCCCACACTAAATAATTTTAAATAGCACAAAACAAACGAATCTTCCAAATGCTATTTATACTGGCAGTGCAGGCAATGATGTCATGGCCGCAGCAATCACAAATTTTGTTTTCTTGCAATAAATGTGATGGCTTTTCCCATTAATTGTTCAGTAGGGCCTGCATTCTGCACAAGACTGAGCAACAGCTTGTCTTCTCCTTTGGCTGGAATCTCCCAGGGTCCTGTTCTCATCACCTCACTTGACCTGGGTTTCCAATTCTGCCAAGGCAGGACACTTGTGGCATTGTGCCATGTGATAAGCAGTTAAAAACTTCAACCATCCAGCACAAGGGGTCCTTTGCAACAATGAATACAGCATAGAGGCAAGGAGAATGGGGCCACTCAGGTGTGTCTGTAAAGCCCCTGTCACACTGCACCAAAGGATGGAAAGAGGATGTAAAACGGAGAAAAACACTTGTCATCCATTGATTAACGCGATGCATCCGTTCTGTACTCACTGCCTCCATTTTTCATCCTCTCTATCCATCCAGCATCCGTTTATTGATGTTTCATCCGCTCAGAAAGTTTTGAACTGCTCAAAACCTTTGAGCGGAAAATGTATTCAATGCGTCCATTCTGCATCCACTAGGCATCCGCTAGGCATCCGTTCTGCATCTGTTCTGCATCCGTTACGCATCCGCTATATCCGCTAGGCATCCACTGCGCATCCCCGTGAAGGGTCCAGGTGCTGTGGAGGTGGCTGGTGCTGGAGTGCTTGTCTGATCCCCCGCATCATCAGCTCCTCCAGAAGCAGAAGCAGCAGAAGCTCCAGAAGAGCGAGCCCATGCTACAGAAGCCCCAGCAGAACCAGAGTGAGGACCAGGGGCTGGGATGGTGGCCCTGTCCCTCTTGCCAGGGATGGCAGCAGATGGCTTAGGCTTTCTGTTCTTCCCCATGGTTGTGGGGTTGCTGGTTGGCAGGGAGGCTGACAGGCACCAAGGCTGGCAGGAAGATTGGCAGGTAGGTAGGCACCAAGGCTGGCAGGCAGGCAGGCAAGCATGCACCAAGGCTGGCAGGAAGGCTGGCACCAAGGCTGGCAGGCAGGCAGGCACCAAGGCTGGCAGGAAGGCAGGAACCAAGGCTGGCAAGCAGGCAGGAACCAAGGCTGGCAGGAAGGCAGGCACCAAGGCTGGCAGGCAGGCATGAACCAAGGCTGGCAGGCAGGCAGGCACCAAGGCTGGCAGGCAGACTGGCTAGCAGCAAGGCTGGCAGGCAGGCAGACAGCAAGGCTTGCAGCAAGGCTTGCAGGCAGGCATGCAGGCAGGGCAGGCAAGGCTGTCAATCCGTCCGGCAGCAGGTCTTTCCTTTGAATGGTGACCTGCTCCGAGCTGCTTCCCTTATATCCACGGGGCTTACGCAATGCATCCTCCCCGCATGCGCAATTAACACTAGGCATCCGTTAGGCTTCCGCTGTGCATCCGCTGTGCATCCGCTGTGCATCCGCTGTGCATCCGCTGTGCATCCGCTGTGCATCTGCTTCATCCGTTCGGCGTCCGTTCTGCATCTGCTGTATCCGTTCCGTGTCCGCTTTGCTAAGGTCCCCCGGAAGCCTAGCGGATGTGCCATCCGCTCTCATCTGCTCCCATCTGCTAGGCTTCCGCTCTGCATCCGTTTTCCATCCGCTTTGTGTCCTCCCCCCGTCCGTTCCTTTCCATGTTATCCGCTCTGCTTATGCAAATTTTTGCCCCTTTTGAGAGCGGATAACAACAGATGGAACATTTTTCTCGTCCGCTGTGTCCTTTTTACAAACATTTTGCATCCGTTGGGCAGTGTGACAGGGCCTTAAAGAAATGTGTAGAGTCCTAGTCTTTTCCAACCTGGGGTGTCCTCCAGATATGTTGGATTGTAGAAGCCTGTATTGGATTGTAGAAGTCTTTGTATCATTGGAGAATCTTGTTGGGGAGGGCTGACCTAGAAGAAAGGAGTCATTCCTGCTGTGATATTTTATCAATTCCCCATTATCTCCTGTCCCTTGGTATGCTTCTCTGAGCAATGCCATTCCTTGGTATAAGGGCTTAATCACTAATGCTCTCTTACCACAATAAGGCAATGGAAATATCTGAATGATATAGAATGATATTTGTAGGAGTCTGTATCTTAACTCTACTAGTGTGTTAAACTGGAAATATTTACAACAACTTTTATACCAGAGATACTGCTCGGTAAGCCAGGGGTTTTGCAATTTGGTGACAATCAGACAGCAGCAGAGGCCTCACTGGACCCAGCCTGCCATCTTCATCATGATTTGTGTAATATTTAATGCTAAAAATCTGTTTCTTTTTAATCTGAAACATTTGTGGCAATCTCAAATCGTAGTTTTTTCTGTCTTGTTTTGCTTTGCACTGTTTAGAAATTCTCAGCTCTAACATATTCCTGGAATTAAGAAATGATGTACTGTCTCTCTGTATTTGAATTTTAAACATATTTGAAGAAGATGCTATTGTTATTAAAACAAGTCCAATGCATCATAATAAAGAGATAATCCTATCTTTTTGTTGTTGCTCTAAAGAACAAAGAGATGGTAAACCATTGATTAAGTTTATGTACCCAGTCCAATTCTAACTTGTTATCTGAAAAGATGTGTGTAAAGAAGGAATCATTTTGTACTGATTGCTACACCTCATAGTTGCTACTGTCCCCAATCATTACTCATAAAGAGACTCCAGGGGGCTTGGAAAGGGGAAGAATTAAGGACTTGGATTTTTTACATTTATTCTTTGGGTGCCTGTTTCATAGGGTTTAAAAATGTATTTTAATGCTTATTTATCTGTTTTAAAATATTTATATTACTTGTCTACAGAAAAGATGTTCCAAGAGGTTTACAAGAAAATACAGTGATCATACAAACAATGCCAAATAAAATGGGGTTTTCCCCAAATAAATCAAAAACATTCCAATACTTTCATTATAATTCAATATTATTAAAAGGAGATTAAGGGATGGGTGCTGCTCAATATAACCCATACGCAAAATATAGGTAATCCTTGTTTAGCAGCTACAACTGGGATCAGTTCCCTGATCATTAAATGAAACAGTTCCTAAGTGAAACCACACTTGTGCTTATAACTACAGATTTCTTTTACTTTAGAGACCTATAAAGGACATAAATACAAGGACTGGTCGCAAAGTTACTTTTTCATCATAGTCATAACTGTGAACAGCCACCCAATGAGTCAGTCGCTAAATGAGGATACTTCTATTTACATTGTATTAGAAAAAACAAGCTCCAAAGATCCAAGCACTTCCTGTCATTTGTAAGGAAGCTTTATAAAGCCTTCTGAGATTAAAATTAGATGAGGTATATGGGGCAAATTCTTGTGTAGCTGTTTTTGTTTCTCAACAAATAGCAGACATTGAAATTATAGATGGAGCAGAGGACAAAATGTTAGAACCTCCAGACTGTTAAAGAGTTGTTGCTGGTGAGCCAGAAATGTCTGTTGTCTCACATCAAAGAAAGTTATTTTGTAAATAAGGGGTAGGTGAAAGAAGCCTTCATGGTTTCAAAAAAGAAGTAACCAGATGCTACTGATAGGAAAAGACAGGAGAAAAAAGGCCAAGATTTAAACCTAGAACCTAATAAGAGACAGCAGAATCCTTTATTCATTAGATGGAGAATGTATTTGGATGTTAGAGTTTCTAATTCTCTGCAGTAAATTACTTACTTAACCTTCTTGTGTCTGCTTGAGAAGGAATAGAAACTGAACTCTCCCCTCATTTGAGGAGAGAATTTAGTGAGGGGTCCTTGTTGCTCTCTGAGCTTATTTTCTTGCAGATGCTTCATTATCCAAAGTAGGTGACATCATCAGTTCTATTAAGGAGTGTGGTTTGCTGTCAGCTTATATTCTAGTGCGGGGTCTTCAAACTTGACAGCTTTAAGACTTGTGGACTTCAACTACCAGAATTCCTCCTCCAGTCATGTTAGCTCAGGAATTCTGGGAGCTGAAGTCCACAAGTCTTAAACTTGCCAAGTTTGAAGATCCTTATTCTAGTGGCTTGTCCTATAGTGTTGGTGGGAGTGGTCTTAGAGATTCTTTGGTTGGGCTATTTATTGTTGGCTTTTTGACAGTTTCTTGATTGGAGGCATTAATTACTTGATTCTGATGTTAACCTTGGAGTTAATCTATGCTGATCTGGGTGATGATGATTGGTGAAGAGGTACTTGGGTCTTTTTGTTCTCTTTTGGGCTGGTTGATTGTCACTTTTGCATAGCCTATAGATGTTGTTAATGTCTATGTGTCTACTGATGGATAATTTGTGAGAGTTCCAGGAGTTTAGTTTCTATTCCTGGTACAAATCTCTGACTATCCCAATATCACACATTGGATCTGCTTTGGGCTGCCTTATACCTATCAGTCTGCTCTGCTGCCACTGTCTCAACCAAAAGTAGAATAAAGCCATGCTGAGTTTAACCTTCAGTTAGCTGGCAGGAAGCCGCTGTCTACTGGTTCATCCAACCCAGAGTTAATAGGTTGTATCAACAGCAACTTATCCAGGTTTTAAGAAGTCCTTTTTATCACCTGCTAGCTGATTCTTCTAACTGGAGATGCCAAGACTAAATCTCAGACTTTCTCCATGCAAAGCACTTTCTTCTATCATAAACTATGGTTCCTTTCCTATTGTGGAAAAAATGCCACCTCTCATATTTTGGGAAAGAAGATTAAAACAGATTCCTGTGTATGAAGGAATAAAAAGCCCATGGTTATAATTTCTTATTTTTCAATCTAAATAACAGCAAGTTCTTCAGCAGATTCTGCATCAAACTAGGAACTGGTTTCTGAGGCACTCACAATGCTATAATTCTGTGATACAATAATCCGTAATTTAAACAAATGAAGAGAACTTCTAGAAACTACAGTGGAAGGAAAAAGAGAGGAAGAAAAATGATTGTGTTATGAAGTTTGCCTATGAATATTTTTATCCTGGAGGTATTCAGATGCATTTTTGCTCTGTTAGAGCACAGTCTTCAGTAATGCTCTACACACATACCCTATTAAACTCTCCCAAGAGTTTTCCATCACATTTTCTTCTAAGTACTTGTTCTGTAACAAACATTTTATTTGTTTTTGCAGAGACCCTTAAATAGTACACATCTCAATTCCTTTATGGCTTCCAAAGTATTTTATTTTAAAAGGCTCCTTCCTGAGAAGAAAAAGAGAGTGGTTGGTGGGCCTAGCTCAGTACATCCTTTTTATATGAAAGTACTAGCTGGATAAACATTCTTTGCGATGACATTATGTGATTGGGAATCAAGTTCACAATCCATTGGCTCAGTGGAGGTCAGTGATTGAAACACATAAGGGAATATCACTCCTGCTACCTTGAGTCCAGAAGCAGTTCCACACCTAGAAGACATAGACATTTTGGTGAGGTACCAATGTTTAGTACTGTAAAGAGCCCCAGACCACTCCTGTGTGAAGGAGTGGAATGTCTTCCAGTTTGAACTGAGGTAATAGAATGTGAGGCAACTGGCAATTGGAACAGAGTTCTCTTCAGGTGGGGAGGGGGAGTAGAACTCCTTAGCATCAGAGCATGTTAAGAAATAGTAATGATCTGATGGTCATTTCAAAAAACCCTTTCTTAGCGAGCACCTAGAAGCCAAGAGGAACATATGTGCCAAATTTCTCATCTGCCATAATCAGGCTTCTGTATTGATGATGGCAGATGAGATTCTGCTGAAACATTGCTACAACTTTAAAAGCACAACTATAATGACGTGGGAAAATACCCGAACAAAGCTGAATACCATACATGTAAGTACCCGCGAAAACTTAAGAATATATGTATATATTTGTAGATTTTCATGGGTACAGGTATGCAGGTCTTGGTGTGTTTGAGTCTTTTCCTATGTAAAATTGAGAGCATCTTGGCAACGTTTTGACAAGGTCCCACTCGCCATTTTTAGGCTGGTGCTTTCGGCTTCGCGCTTGTGCGAGCAAAATGTGATTGGAGCTGCCATCTCTCTCTATATACTGCTGGGGAGATTGGCTGTGTTGTCATTTTTTGATTGGTTGATGGAGTTGATGTTTGCAGATTGGCTGGCTTTTTCATAAGAACATGTGTGTCTGAGGTATTGGCTGTGTGTCTATCAGCCTGTGTTGTAACGACCTGGGTAATGGGCTATGTGATGACCTTCTGAGTTCTACTGTTTTGACATCCTGGGTCTTGTGCTGTTATCTCCTGGGTCATTTGTTGTTATTCCAACATCCTGAGGTTTTGTGGTAAAACTTCCTGAGTTAGGTGATGTGATATCCTGAGTGGGTGGCAGTGATGTGATGTTTGGGGTTTTGGTTTGGCTCCGAGTTTGAAACCTGGATATGTGTTCATGGCGTGTGTCTGTTTGCTTGGTTTGGGGTCGGAGTATCTGGCAGTTGGTGATGCAGCTGTGGTCTGGTTTCTGGACAGTGGTTGCCTTTCATCTATGGGATGGGTTTGTGTTTGAATCTGGTGAGGGAGATTGGTGGTGGTGTTTTGGATCCAGTGTTGGTTTTCATGGCTGGGACTCATTTGTTGATAAGGGCTAGTTTCCAGATGTCTGGTAGGTGGGAGGCATCATCCCGTTTATTCATGTTATGGGGGTGTTTCTCTATTTAGATGGCTTCCCTGATTATTCTCTTATTTTTTTGTTTTTTGTTTTGGTTAAGTTTTATTGATTTTTAAGGACAAACAAAAAAAAAAACCATAAAAATATCAACTTTCTTCCATAAGTGTACAAACAGTGTGTCTGTGGTTTACAAATTTTTTGTGCATCGATTTCATAGTCTCAATTACAGTTACATTACATAATAACTCATATTATCAGAAATTGAATATCCTAGTATTATTATTAATCAATCATTTGACTATAATTTTGTTCATTCATACTTTGCGAGATAGCTATACTTTACTTAGTTTATTTTATAACAGTTCATATAGGCCTCAAAAATCTATCCTAAAAACATTTTATATATGTAATAATAATAATTTTAAAAAAAGAAATACATCTTTTTATATTCATTATTTTTTATAATTCTACATATTCTATTACTATATTTTGTTATCTAGCCATTGATAGAAAAGGTCCCAAATTTTGTAAAATTGTTTATCCTTTTGTTCTCTAATTTCAAATGTCAATCTACTCATTTCAGCACATTCCAGTATTTTCTTGATAATTTCCTCCTGCAATGGTATTTTCTCATTTTTCCAATTTTTAGCAAATACAATCCTAGCTGCTGTTAATACGTTTACCATCAAATATTTTAAATCTTTGCTGTATGTATCAGGTAGAATTCCCAATAAAAATATATCTGGTTTTAAATCTATATGCTTTTTAGTCATTTTTTCCAACCACTTGTGAATTTTAGTCCAATATTTTTTTGCATTCGCACAAGTCCACCACATATGGTAATATGAGCCAGGTATCTGATGACATTTCCAACATCTTTCGGATTTATTCTTGAACATTCTTGCTATTCTTGTCAGGGGAAAATGCCACCTGTAAAACATCTTATACAAATTTTCTTTAAATGCTGTTGACATTGTCATTTTATAATTTTGAGACCACAATTTTTGTCATTTCTCTAGATCAATCCCATATCCAAAATTCTTCCCCCAAGCAATCATAGTTTCTTTAGCTTGTTCTTCTTCTAGTTTAATTTCTAATAAATATCCATACAATTTTTTAATCACCTTTTCATTAGTACCTGTCAAAATCTTATCTATATCAGTCAATTTATTATAGAAACCTTCTGTTTTAAAGTCTTTTTCATACCTTGAATGTATTTGCGTATAAGAAAACCAATTCATCTTTATACCTTGTTCCTCTAGTTTTTGCATCGATTTAAGTTCACCCTTTTCATTCAGAATTTCCCCATATCTAACTATTTGTTCCTTCTTATATGTTATAGGATAAGAAAATGCTTCAATAGTTGATAACCAGAGTGGAATTTTCAAATAACATTGTCTTTTAATCTTCTCCCAATTTAACCATAGAGACTTCCGTACATGATGTCTTCTAAAATAACCCTGTATTTTAGTTCCTTTATACCATAAAAAGGCATGCCGCCCCAACAACAAATCGTGTCCTTCTAAAGACAACAATCTAGTATTTCTTAATGTTATCCATTCCTTAACCGATGTCAAGTTTGTAACTTGGTAGCACAACTCCCAATCCTCCTCTAATTCTAGCATCTTGTAAGAGTTTTAACTTTATTCTCACTTTCTTACCTTGCCATATATATTTCAACACAATTTTGTTTAAATCTTCAAAGTAGTCCTTTCCAACAATAATTGGTATTGTTTGAAACAAACAATATTTTGAAACAAATATAGAATTCTGGGTAAAATATTCATTTTGATTGTTGAAATTCTTCCTATTAATGACAATTGTAGGTTTTCCCATTTCGTCAAGTCTAACGCTATCTGTTGTTTAAGTTTAATGTAATTGTTCTCTTTTAATGTACTACATCTTGCTGTCAAATGTATCCCCAAGTACTTAACCTTATTCGTGACTTGAATTTTCGATACATCTGTCAATTCTTCTTTTTGTCTTAGTAACATATTCTTTGTCAAAATCTTTGTCTTATCTTCATTTTCAGGCCGGCCACCTTGCCATATGCCTCTATCTTTTCTAATAGTTTTGGTGCTTTTTCTAGAGGGTCTTCTAAAATAAAGGCCAAGACATCCGCAAAAGCTTGCAATTTAAATTCTTCCTTTTTAATTTTCATTCCTTTGTACTCTTTTCGTCTCTAATGTTTCTATTTAACACTGCCAGAGTTAATATAAATAGCAAAGGTGATAGTGGGCAACCTTGTCTTGTACCTTTTCTTATATTGATAGAGTCTGTTAATTCTCTCTCTGTCATTACCTTTGCTGTTTGCTGATAATATATGGCTTGTATTGCTTGAATAAATTTTCTGGCAAAGCCCATTTGTTCCAATAATAATAACATGAATCTCCAGTTCACATTATCAAATGCCTTTTGTGCATCTAAAAATATCATTTGTTTTTCGGGGTGAACCTCATAATATTCCAAAGTGTCCAATATTACTCTCATATTATCTTTAATTTGTCTCTTTGGCAGAAATCCATTTTGGTCAGAATGAATAAAATTATTTAAATATTTTTTGAGTCTCTCTGCTAACATTGAAGCGAAGATTTTATAATCTGCACTTAATAAAGAAATGGGTCTATAATTCTTAATGTGTAATGGATCAGTCTCTTCTTTTGGAATAAGTGTAATGTAGGCTTCTGACCATGTTTTAGGTATCTTCTTCTTCAGCATAACTTCATTCATGACTTCTAGCAATGGAAGGCTCAGCAATTCTTGTAATGTTTTGTAGAATTCTGCCAGAAGTCCATCTGGGCCTTGTGCCTTCCCATTATTTTGTTTCTTAAGTGCTTTGGTTAACTACATCATGGTTATATTGCTTTCTAACATTTTTTTCAGTCTCTTTAGGTATCTTAGGTAGATTAGCATTCTGTAAATATTGTTTAATCCTTTCCTCATCAATATTCTCTTGCTCATATAATTTCCCATAAAAGTCTTGAATGATTTCCTTCTCTTTATTGCCGTGGCAGATTTGACCTTGATCATCTATTAACTGCGGTATTTTCCTTAATTCTTTTTCCTTTCTCAATTTGTATGCTAACCATCTACCTGGTTTGTTTGCATCCTCAAAATAATTCTGTTTAGCACTTCTAATTTTCTGTGCTAATTCTTCTTTCTCTATTAAACTCATTTTATGTTTAATTGTATCCAGTTTTAATGTCTTTTTTCTGTGGCATTTTCTGTAGTTCTTTTTTGAGTCTTTTATACTCATCTTCTAAAGCTTCCGTGGCTTGCCTTTTCCTAATGTTCCTTTTCTTTGTGTAGTCTATTATCAAGCCTCTAGCATATGCCTTCATTGTGTCCCATACGTTCTGGATTGAAGTATCTTCTTTTTTATGTTCTCTAAAGAAAAAAACCAGTTCTTTCTCCATCCGCTGTATAAAATCCTTCTCCTTTAGAATAGTATTATTTAATGTCCATCTTGATCTTCTTTTTTGTCCTTTCCATTTAATTGTCATTGGATTGTGGTCTGCCCAAGTACTTGTTTCGATATTTGTTTCTTGAATATTAGATATTAATTCTGTTGAAGTCCAAATCATATCTATTCTGGACCATGTTAAATGTCTATTTGAGTAAAAAGTGTATTGTTTGGTTTTAACATTTCTTTCTCTCCATATATCTTTTAAATTTATTTCATCTATCATTTTAAAAAAGGATTTGGGGAGTTGTTGTTGCTTTGTTGTTGTTGCTATATAGTCCAGTTTATTGACTACAATTCCATTGAAGTCTCCCATCATAACTATATTGACATAGTCCAGTTCAATTATTTTCATGTGTAATTATTTATAAAATTCTTCTTGTTTATCATTCGGAGCATAAATTGCAAACAAGAGTGTTTTCGTATTATTGTCCATTATTTCCACCATTAATACTCTTCCATCTTCATCAGTATAAATCAATTTTGCTGAAATGGTCTCTTTGATATATAAAACCACTCCTCTTTTCTTACATTGAGTCAAAGAAGTAAATATTTTCCCTAATTTTGGCTGTATCAACAATTGTTCATATTGTTTTTTTAATATGTACTTCTTGTAGACAAATTATATCAAATTTTAGTTTCTCTAATCTATGAAAAAATTTTCTTCTTTTAACAGCTGAATTAAGTCCATTTATATTCATTGTAATCAGTTTTCTCTCTTCCATAATTATGCTTTATAATTAGGTTTGGCAGCTCTCATAGATCTTGATTCACATTGTTCTTTAGTCTCCACCGATCCATCTACTGCGCCTTCTTCTTTTTCAGTCTCCATTTGGTCGTCTTGAAATTCAGTTAGTGAAATCTCTTTTTCTGCATCCTCTCTCCTTCCAAAAAATTCTGCATAAAATAATTCTGCTTTCTCGATTGAGTCAATTCTATATCTCTGTTCTTGCCATGTAAACATTAACCCTTCTGGGATTAGCCATCTATAATTCACCTCTTTTTTCAATAGCATTTTAGTCAAAAATCGATATTGTCTTCTCATCTCTCTCACTCTTCTGGGTATTTGCTTTTAAACCACAATCTCCTTGCCTTTGTATTTCAATGTTTTCTCTCTTACCACTTGTAATATTTGTTTTTTAATGGCTTTTTTTGTACATTTGATGTGAACTTCTCTTGGTAGGTTATTTCTCATCACATACCTTGTAAAAATTCGGTATACCTCACCTACTCTATCCATCATCTTCTCTTCTATTATTTCCAAAGCTTCAGCCAATATTTCTATCATTATCTCAGCTAGTTTTTGTCCTTTTTCTTCCTCTATGTTTTGAAATCTGAGACAGAATTCTGATCTGTCCATCTCCCATTTCAATATCTCACTTTTATCTTGTTCAACCACTGTTAATCTGATATCGATATCTCCAATCTTCTTGTCTCTTTGTTGATCTTCTTCAATTTTTTGGAATCTCTCATCATACTTCACCATTATTTGTTGAATATTCTCCACCTTTTCATCAGTTTTCTCTGTTCTTTGCTCAGTGTTTTCTATTCTCTTTTCAATGGTATCTGATTTTATTTTAAGGTCTTGGATTCCTTGTATAATCATCTATAGAGCCACTCTTTCTTGATCTTTATCTTGCTTTAACATTGTCTGAATTGAACGTTGTCCTCCAGATGGTGGAGAGGCAGAAGTAGAAGTTGAGGAGCCAGAAGCTATAAACTTCTTATTCATTTTGAACAATTTGGGATCTTCAGGTACTTCTAAACCCTAATCCAATTATGAAATAGCCCATTATAATCCAAAATGAAAAATAAGAATGGTAGAGAGAAAAACCCAATAATAATAAAAAGAAAAGGAGAAAAAAAATTCTTCAGGTTCTTCTTAACCTTAATCCAATCAGTAATTAGGTAGAAAGGAAGGAGAAGAATGAAAAAAATTTAAAAAGAGCAAAAAGTAAAAAAGAATTGAAAAAAAAAGTAATTCTTCAGGTTCTTCAACACCTTAATCCAACTGAGAATTTTCAAATAAAAAAAAAGCATATCGACAAACAAAAAATCCCAAAGAAGAAAGGAAAAAAAAAGAAAATTTTGAGGCTTTCCCTTTGAAATACAAAGCAAAGATGAAAATATTACAAAAATAAAGGTTTTAAAAAGAAAAAATGAACAGTACAGCTGGTAAGGGGGGGTGACCCAACTTAAGAAAATAAAAAAGACACACTGCACTTTATTTAATTATCCAAGGCTCTTGTCATACATAGCTCTCTCCAAACTTCAAAGCCAAGTTTCAATTGTTGATAGAAATCCAGAAGAACATCTGCAGTAACACTCTTCTGTGCTCTTCCCTCTATCTTATCATGTAGCAATGTCCTTGAAAAAGAATTTCAGAGCTTTCTTTCTCAGCTTTCTCAGCTTCATCTAAGATATTTTCAAGCCTCCAGTTGGCAGTGTTACAAAGTTTCTTTACTCTCACTCTCCCCCTCCTTTCCCGGACAAAACGTAATAAAAGTTAAAAAAAAAAAAAACCAAGTATAACTTAAGGGAGCCTCTAACCTAAAATATTACAAAGTCAAAAAAGAAGAGAAAAAATAGATATAAATAGAGAAAAAACCAGTCCAGTTAGCAAATGCAGAATCACGATAGAAGTCCAGCCATGAGAAAAAAAAACATAAAACAAAGCCTTACTTTGACACTTCTGTTTAAAAACCGCCACTTATTCAGTTCTGTCAAAACTTTTACGAATTCTTTTTCCTCTTAGGGTGTCCTTTAAAGTCATTTTAAGTCTTAGAATAATAAAAGAACAATTCTCACCAAACCGACACACTTTCTCTTTCAACCTCTTCTGTTCGGAGCTGTCCCAACTTCAGCAGCTTTGGTAGCTGCCTCTCTGCCGCTGGCAAAAGGGCTTCTCCTGGATCAACCAGGGACTTTGTGATATTCCTGGGATCTACAGGGTGTGCCCTTCACTATCATCATCTTTTCAGGATGGTTTAGGTCCATTTGGACCATCCAGGGGCAAAAATATCGGCTGCAATCTCAGACCTCCAAGATTGCATGCAGTATTGTCGCGACGCCAGCTCCTCCCCCAATTATTCTCTTGTTGAAGTGTTCAGTACTGGAGATTAATTTGGTTCCCTCAAAATTAATTTCATGTCCTGTGGCTTTAAGGTGCTGAAAGAGGGAGGAAGTATTTTCTTCTTTTCTGACTGCGTTCTTGTGTTCTGCGATGCGTGCATTTATTCTCCTATTGGTTTGTCCAATGTATGTGGCTGGGCAATTGTTGCATGGTATTTCATAAACTCCTTGGTTTTCTAGCTGGATCTTGTCTTTGGGGTTTCTTAGGATGTTGGCTATTTTTTGGTCACTGCCAAAGGCTGTCCTGATATTGCGTTTGTGGAGAATTTTGCTGATTTTATCTGTAGTACTTTTGATGTAGGGGAGGAGGGTGATACTGTTGTCCTATTCTGTGTCTTGATTTCTGGGGGGGGTGTCTCTCTTAGGATCAGGTTGGTAATTGTGCTTCTTTGGAATCCATTGGAAATTAATATGTGTGTAATTCTGTTTTCAGGTGGTCTTTGTCGGCTAGGCATTTGGTTCTGGAGATGAGTTTCTTGGCTACAGAGTTAATCTGTGCAGGGTGGTGATGGGATTGTGTGTTTAAGTAGCGGTTGGTGTGTGTTTTCTTCCGGTAGATGGTGTGTCCTAGGGAGCCATTGGGTTTTTAGTAAATTAGGATGTCCAGGAAGGGAAGTTTGTTGTTGGCTTCTGTTTCCATGGTGAATTGTATTTTGGGATATAGGCTGTTGAGGTGTGTGAGAAAGTTGTCCAGTTTTTCTTTCCTATGTGGACAAATTATGAAAGTATCATCTACATATCTAAGCCAGAGATGGGTTTGTGTTCGGATTTGTCTAGAGCATTGGTTTCAAAGTGTTCCATGTATAGGTTAGGGATGATGGGTGAGAGGGGTGATCCCATAGGTGCTCCTTTTATCTGTTTGTATCTTTGTCCATTGTAGATGAAGTATGTATTGGTTAGGCAGTGGTTGGTCAGATCTAGGGTATGCTTTGAGGTGTTGTATTTGTTTTGGATGGCTGTCAAGGCTTCTTTGGTACTTGGGTGAAGAGGGATCTGACATCAAAGCTCATGAGTAGGTCACCGGGTTGTAGGTTTTGTTTCTTTATTGTTTCTATGAAGTGGAAAGAGTTTTGTACGTTTGAGTGATGGATTCTGTGTAGATCTGGAGTTGTTTGGCGAGAAATTTGGCAAGATTTTGTAGAGATGAGCCTATGGAGCTGACTATGGGTCTGAGTGGTGTTCCTTCTTTGTGTATCTTGGAGACGCCACAGAGTTTAGGGCATCTGATGATTTTTCTCTGGGGAGGATTCTTAGCTGGATCTCCTCACTGATGGGGGAGGCTTTTATTTTGGATTTGGTGGTTTTTTCCAGGTAGGTGGTGGGTCAGTATTTATAGGTTTGTCAGCAGGGTCCTGGAGTAGGTTGGATAGTTTGGATTGGTAGTCCAATGTGCTCATCACAACCATGGCGTTGCCTTTGTCTGCTGGGAGAATGATTATGTTGTTGTCTTTCCTCAAGTTGGTGTATGCTTTTTGTTCTTCTTTGTATAAGTTTTGAGGGAATCAAATTAATCTCCAGTTCTGAACACTTTAACAAGAGAATAATCAGAGAAGCCATCAAAATAGAGAAATATCCCCATAACATGAATAAACAGGATGATGCCTCCTGCCTACCAGACATCTGGAAACTATCCCTTATCAACAGTCCCAGCCACAAAAACCAACACCGGATCTAAAACAACACATGACATCACCACCATTCTCCCTCACCAGACTCAAACCCAAACCCATCCCATAGACGAAAGACAACCACTGTCCAGAAACCAGACCACATCTGAATCACCAGCTGCCACACACCTTGACCCCCAAACTAAGCAAACAAACACACACAATGAACACATATCCAGGCCTCAAACTTGGAGCCAAACCAAAACCCGGAACGTCACATCACTGCCACCGGCTGAGGATATCACATCACAGAACACAGGAGGTTACACCACAAAACCTCAGGATTTGCAACATCAGGATGTTGCAATACAGCCAACGTCCCAGGAGATTATAGCACAAGACCCAGGATGTCACAACAATAGAACTCAGAAGGTCATCACACAGCTCATGACCCAGGTCATTACGACCCAGGAGGCTGATAGACATTTAGCCAATACCTCACACATGTTCTTACAAAAAAGCCAGCCAATCTGCAAACATTAGAGAGAAACATTAGAGAAAGAGAAAGAATTGCAACCATTGGGTGAGCATTCCATGGTGGGCATTCCATGTGGAGGTGACAGCTGGAATTCCTGCTTCTTGGAATGGAGTTCTACCATGTAAAACCTAATGGAAGCTGCTCCTATACTTATCTGTTACTAATGCTGGTTCCAACCTGGCCTGGAAGACAAAGCCTTCTACTCTTTCCACTTCCTAAGAGTGAAACAGACACTGGGAGTGTCTGGCAATGTTATGAATGTGTTTCAAGTGATAGCCATGAAGCATCACTAGTCTCCCACAGAAGCTATCTTAAGGGGATTCTTGCAATCTATCAAATACAGGTAATCCTCGACTTACAATAGATCATTTAGTGACCACTCAAAGTTACAATGGCCCTGAAAACAGTGATGACCATTTTTCACAGTTATGACCTGTGCAGTATCCCTGTGATCATGTGATTAAAATTCAGGTGCTTGGCAACGGGTTCATATTTATGGTGGTTGAAGTATACCAGGGTCATGTGATCACCTTTTGTAACCATCTGACAAGCAAAGTCAATGGAGAAGCCAGATTCACTTAACAACAGGATTAGTAACTTATCAATTGCAGTGACTCACTTAACAACTGTGGTAAGAAAGATCATAAAAGGCAACAAAACTCACTTAACAAATGTCTCATTTTATCACAGAAATGTTGAGCTCAATTGTGGTTGTAAATCAAGGACTACCTTCTAAGCCATCTGAGTGGCTTAGAAGCCATCTAGCAACACAGAAGAAAGTGAAAAGTGAGAAGTCTCAGTCCTTCTGATGAGGAAAAAAGTCATCACAAACTTTTGACCTTGAAAGAAAAATTATTTCTCTTGAAGACACATTATCAAATGTGTGCCATTGCACAAGATGTTTCTAAGGCAAAGTGAAAATTCCTGCATCATTCTTTAGTTTTCAAGCTTGTCATGCTCACTAACCTTGTTATTCCATATATGGTTAAAGATAGTTCAAGACCCCTCATCTATTATGTTTTAACATTATGTGTTTCAAGATAATTACAAAGAATCTAGAGTTTTGATTCAAATCATGTATTAAATCATACAGAAATAAAAAAATAAAATAATTTTTATTGCTTTCAAATATAATTGGCTTTCATAATTTCAAATATAATTGGCTTTCATAATTTCAATCACAAATAATTTATCTTCAGTACATTAACTAATACATGCTATATAGCAAAAGGCAGACTGTTGAGCATTTGCACATTTAGCTCAACAAGCCTGCAAGCCAAACAAGAACAGGCATATTCCAGCTGCCAATTCAAGACTGGGATTTTGTGTAAATAGCTGAAACTTTTCACAGAGGTTGTAAATTGCAAACCACGGAATCCTTTCCAGGAATAACAGTGTGATTTTCCAAATTATGCTGCTCACTGTGAATAAATATTCTTCTCTTCCTTTACAATGATGGGGTGCTCTAGTCCAAAATAATGAAACCTCGCAGAACCTTTTCTCTTTGAATTTTCCTCTAGAATAGGGGGCACAATATTTGAGCTGCAAAATTCCAGTGGACCTAGGTGTCAGCAAATAAATATTGAAAACTTTGCAATTTGGGTAGCTCAATTCTAGAAGTTCTGATTAAGCAGCTGAAGCATTAAAACTAATATTTATTTATTTACTTATCCGATTTCTAGACTGCCCAATTCCAAAAATGACTCTGTGCGTCTTCACAAAATTAAAAACTGAAGAGAAAAAGTCCCAAACAATGACAGGAAAAAGTTCAATCCGCCTGAGGAAACAGTTAAAAAAAACCCTCAGAAACAATCCTCCATAAACCCTCCTATCCAAGTAGAGCTTGACAGTCTCCCCAAGCCAAGGAGGCCCAAGGAAAGAGACACTTTTTAAGAGCTCTGTTGAGGGCTGGTAGGGAGAAGGCAAATCTCTCTGGAGATGCAATACCAGAGGGCAGGTGCTTCCCTAAAGAAGACCTACATCCTGGATTTCAATAAATTGCACTGAATGATTGGGTAATCATTGGGTACAGAACGGGTAAATATCAGATATTCTCTCAACAACTAGACCTCATCCAAGTAGGGAGTTAGAAGTAATAGCTATCACCTTGAATCACACCCAGAAGATTCATGGTAACCAGAATACCTCATGAAGAAGTGGGCATAATGAGATCTGACTGTCGTGATTCATTCTTTAGCATTTGGTTCAGTTTTAGCAGCTAGGTATTTTCAAAAGAGCATTCTAAGTAAGTAAATAAGTAAGTCAGTAAGTAAGTAAGTAAGTAAGTAAGTAAGTAAGTAAGTAAGTAAGT
>BLBF01000033.1:845355-861256 GCA_015471245.1 Laticauda colubrina
AGTAAGTAAGTAAGTAAGTAAGTAAGTAAGTAAGTAAGTAAGTAAGTAATTGACTGACTGACTAACTAACCCACACCAGGGATTTATATTTTTTTACTTTTATATACAGGCATTTTCACTAAATTATATTGTAGTAGTCTATTTGAAATAATACCTGATGTGATTCTAGGACACTGGCGGTTAAGTTTTAAATCTTTAGGTAATAAATCTACCAAATTAGCTGGTTATTTCTTGCTAAACTAATGATCCCTTCATTTTTTTACTGAATGTTTTTCTAATTCCCAGTCTAGATAAATAGTTTATCAAGTGGCAAGATAGTTTCTGCAGCAAGTTGCTGGCAAGTTGCATATTGGAATGCTCTTGTAGAGAAAAATATTTGTGTATAAAAATTAAAATACCAAGAAGAATGCTAGGCTAAATTCCTTTTACCTGATCTTTGATCTCTTCCATGTGGCAATTAAAAAATGAGACTTTATAATTAAAAAGCCCATTATTTTATTTTTAAAAATAAAATTTAGCATAAACTTCAATGCACATAAAATAGGATGTCCAGGTTGAGCAAAATAATTAGCTTTGAGTACAAAAATACAGAATATTTCATTAAATTGAATTTCATTCCCTTTCATGTATTATAGTCATGACAAAAATTAGATAGTACATTAGTTTGATGCTTATGTGCTAGGTCTCACTCTGCCTGGAACTCAAATTCTCTGGTCAAAACACACTTTCTAAACATTGGCATTAAAAACTAAGAAATAGTAAGACCATGGCCCAAGTAAGACTTATCAATAGGAAAGGCCTAGGAAATGACATCTTATAGTTCTGATTAAGTTTAAATATGAAAAAATTGTCAGCATATGACAGCTGTATAAAACAAACTTAAAATGAGCATATTCACTGCAAGGAAACCTTCATTTCTACTGCTCTGAAAATGCCTAGCAGTCTAGGAAGCAAAGAAATACAACTCAAGTTTATCTCAGAACAATGTTCTCCTTTCCTCAGAGAAAATGTTCTCCTTTTAAAAGTGAGAGCCATTATTTATTGGATTTTAAAATGTTTATTTATTTACTTCAGTCTATGACTCCAAACTGACTCTGGGTAGCTCACAATGTAAAATGTGACAGGAATTTGTATTTTCCAGTCCTTGATTTTTAAGCCCTTCTTTGGATAGTATGTTTTTGCCTGATATAGAACATAGATACATAGCAAGGCTGTCCATTAGCTCAGTTGCTACAACAACTGTCTTGCAATGCTTTCTTGCCCAAATGTTGCTATCTCTGCAATACTATATGGTTGAGGAATGGCATTCTGGTCCACACACGCATCAGAATGGAAGAGGGGTAAGAAATATCGCAAGATCGTGAAATGTATTAGAGCTACCGAAAGATGCTTTTAGAAATTTATTTTTTCCCAATGAAACCCTTCTAAAGTTAAGAAAAAATGTTAGCTTGATCTAGCTGCTAAAAGTTTTAAGAGAAGTAATAAAATGTCACTTTTAAGAGAAGTAATAAAATGTCCCACTTGTTTTAAGCATTATAGAGGATCTTAGAATATTTCCTATCCTATTATTTACTCTATATATTCCAAATAGCAATAGTACTTAGATTAATACAGCAACCGCAATAGCAATAGCAAGCAATAGCACTTAGATTTATACACTGCTTCATAGTCCTCTCTAAGTGGTTTACAGAGTCAGCCTATTGCTCCCAATGATCTGGATCTCAGAAGGATGGAAGGCTGAGTCAACCTTGATCCAGTCAGGATTGAACTGCTGGCAGTCGGCAGAATTAGCCTGCAATACTGCTTTCTAACCATTGCGCTATCACGGCTCTATACAGACCACGACTCTATACTGACAAGGTGCTTCAACTTGGTAAAGATCTACAGACAGTTCTGTGGAATAATATAACTTCCCATTATTTTTCTGAATCCCAGATAGTAATAGCTAATAGAAGAAAAATGTAGGAAAACCCAACTCATCAGAAAATAAGGCAAAAACAGTAAATTGAGCAGCTAGTATACAGGTTTTTCAAATACCTAGGAGCTTTTAAACCTAAATTTTTAGTTTCTCCCTTCCTCACCCCTTTCTTAGGCTGATAGGGAGAGCTAGAGATCACAAGCAGTTCAGTTTATTAGGTAAAACAATTTAACCTACAGGCTAACTCGAGATTACTTAAAAATAGTTGGTTAGTTAGTGATTACATCATGTCAGCCCAGCCTCATGGTTCACTCTAGGGCTTCTGAATTTGAATTGCAAGAATCCAGTTGGTAGGAAAAAGATACAGAAGATGCTGGATTATATGGAAGTACTGTTGGTAAAGAAAACCAAACAAGTGATTGGAAAAGACTAGAAGAGTTGTCAATATAAAATGTTTGGACCGATTATAAAATTTCATTAATGAAGCAAGGTTCAGCAAGAAAGTATTTCCCAATCTGGGGACATTCCAATCATGTGAATTTCAACTCCCAGGGATTTTTTTTGTCAATGTCTATGGTAGCTGAACTGTGGATAGAAGTGGCTGAAATATTGATAGATGCCACTCAGGTCAAAATTATTTCCTTTGGCCCCAATTCTTGTAACTACATGTAGACATACTAGAAAAGGCAAAAAAAATAAGAGCAAAAAATGGTCAAGAGTTACCAGAAACAAGCTTCTGTGCAGAAAGTTGCAAGGAACTGGCTATGTTTTGGGGCCATATATCCTCAATATGCTTAATAGATTTAGCTATGTGTCTTGACCCCAGGCCAACCAAGTGATGCATGAATTATAGGCCAGCGCCTGGAGGCTGTGCAGGCCTGGATGGGAGAAACTGTACTCTGGCTCAATTGTGACAAGATAAAGTGACTGTGTTTATTTGGACCCTCAGTTCCGGGAATAAAATATTTCACCATTTACTCTCTGTGGGATTGTATTAGCCACTTAAGGAGGGTGAATTTGTAGTTTGAAGATTTTCTTGAACTTTCCATTCCAGCTCAAAGATCAGGTAGCAGCTGTGGACAAGAAGGCTTTTGTACAGGTATGTCTAGTGCAGCACTTGTTCAGTCAGGAAACCCTTCAGGCCCCAGTCACCTCACAATTGGATTATAATAATTATCATCAAATGAGGCTGTGCTTGAAGACCATCTAAATCAGGGGTGTCAAACTCTCACCCTGCAGACTGGATGCATCACGTGCTGACCCTGTCCCTGTCCCTTCCCAGTTTAGCAAAGGAGAAAAAAGTCCCGATACATGACATGATGCTGCCGTGACACCACCGTGATGACACGAGTTTGACACCTGGGCAATATTAGAAACATCACATAAAGCTCAGAGGACCCTATTGCTTTATCAACTGCAATGGTAACTAGTTGGCTTCTGAGTGCAGTCTGAGATGCTGGTTATAATCTTTAAAGCTCTTCATGGGACTCAGGACTCTTTCTGTTGTGGCACCTTCTCTCTGGAATCAGTCCCCACCCCACTCCTGAGATTTGTATAGTTTCCATCTTGAATTTTTTAGGAAACTTAAACAGCTGATTGTTTCCACAGGTTTTATAATAGAGGTGCTCCCCGCTTTCGTCACTGTGTTACCATATCTCAGATATTTTGTTACCATATCTGCAAAATGGGTGGGTATTTTGCTCATGCAGTTGGCCTAGCTTTCTTTTACTTATGTGTCTGTATGTTTCTTTTATTTATTTCTTTATAAGCTGCCCAGAGTTGCTAAAGACCTGGTCCCACTGGCCGATGGATGCAAAACGTATGCATAAAGGACACAGCGGATGAGCAAACTTTCGGAGGTGGCTCCATCCGTTTTCATCCGCTCCAAAAATTGGCGAAAATTTGCATAAACAGACAACGCAATCAGCATACAGGGGAAAGACGTGCTGCCAGATACATCTTGCAGGAACACCATAGTTCGTCAGTCAGGCAATAAAGTTTAATAAAGTTTATCTTTGCTTAAGACACTTAATAAAGTTTACTTGGTTCATTTTGTTTACTTAATAAAGTGTTGGTAAAAACTTTGAAAAAATGGTTAAGCCTTTGCATGCTTTTGGGATAGATAAGGATAGTTGTGGGATAGATAAACCTCCAGTGCAAGCATAGTGGGACTGTATGGTCCCCCATCCCAGCTGCCACACATATGGACCTTTATTATCAATAACAATTTATTCATTGATCAACACATTTTAAAATAAACAAAGCTCTTTATTAATGCCCTATTTATTGTAGGGCCACTCAACATACATGGCACAATCTCATCAGTGTTATGCGACAGGCTCAAGGAAGCATCCATTAATCATCTATTATCCTGTCTTGCCACTCCACTGCTCCAGCTGGGGAGTTGCACCAGTGTCTCAGGAGGTTGTGCTGCTTCTTCCCTTCACATGAAGCTCTGTTGGGGCCTTGTACATCCACAGTGTCTATCAGGTTTCGTCCTTGCCTCCATTCACCAGGCTCCATGTCCCCATTCCCTTGTTGATGGTCGACAAGTCTGTTCTGCAACACTGGGTAGGAGGTTGTGCAGGATGCAGCAAGCTTCTACGATGCTCTTCACAGTCTCGGGGTCATGTTGCATGGTGGTAAGAAGTATCTGGAATCTGTTGGCCAGGATGCCGAAGGCATTCTCCACCACCCATCTTGCCCTGGACAGCCTGTAGTTAAAGATCCTCTCTTCACGGGTGAGGTATCTTGAAGTGTACGGTTTCGTGAGGTAGGTTCTGAGGGAGAATGCATCATCACCAATGATGAAGTAGGGGACATCTTGTGTGTCATTGGGTCAGGGGTCTGGATCTGGAAGACCCATGATGAGGTTGCATTCCAGCCCATCCTTGAGGTCACTTGTGTTGTATACCTGGCCATCTGAAGCTGACCCATTGCCTGAAGCATCGATGTAGATTAACTTGTAGTCAGCATCAACCATGGCAAAGAGGATGATACTGAAGAAGCCCTTGTAGTTGTAATAAGTGGACCCTGAGTTGGCTGGAGCTTTGCAGGCCACGTGCTTCCCATCTGTGGCTCCAACAGTGTGGAGAAAGTTCCATCTCTGATACCACTCTTCTGCAAGTTTTCTCAAGCCTTGTTCAGTGGAGGAGCACCTGAGAAGCTCCTCCACGTATTCTTCAGTGATGGCCTGTACCACTTCTCTGACCAATTTTCTGATGCTGTTGTATGGCACCCTCCATACATACTGCATGTTTCTGTATGTGGTTCCAGAGGCCAGGTGTCGCAGAGTCAGTGCCACCTTCAGTCCAGGGTCCAGGTTGGGAGAGAAGTTGGTGCTAGGCTTGGTCAACCTGGGTCACAGATGCTCTACAAGTTTATCAAACATGGCTGGTGGCATCCTGATGAAGTGATGGAATGCACGAGGGTCTTCATTCCTCAGCTCCATCATCAACTGGTCATACATTCTTCTTCATACTTCTCACAATCCATCCTCGGACACAGACAGCTCTTGGATGTCTCCTTCCTCTCCTTCTGTGTAAAACTTGATCCAGTCTGTTTCATCATCCATGGTGGAGAACAACTAATGATGTGGAAGACCAAGACCAAGGGTGATGAGGTCTGTACACCATGGCTGCTGGACTCATACTGAGATCCAGATGATTTTCTCCCCATTTTTATAGAAAATATTGGTTGTCCGCTCGGTGTCCTTCTACATACTCTAGACATACTCCAGCCATCCTAAATATACGAGATACATCCCAGATGCAAACATTTTGTCCATTTTGAATACTTTATGTACGAGATGCATCCACTTACATCCTTTCTATTTCCGTGCTACTAACGCTGTATAGACATTCCATGTACCTTTCATTTCCTCCCTCTTTCCATTTTCAGATGCAGTGGATGTGAGTTGAGGGGATGGCCAGAGGATGCAGAGAGGATACAGCGGACATTTAACGGATGATAATGGACATAGAACATTTGTTGCCCGTATATGTCGCGGATGTACATCGTACACGGCGGAAAGTTCATCCGTTCAAAAAGTTTTGTGCAGCTCAAAACTTTTTGAACAGATGAAATTGCAGTGGATGGATACTCGATGGATAGAGCGTATGAAATACATATGCAGTTAGTACACAATGGATGCATAGCGTTTTTCAATGGATGGCAATTTTTTTTATGTTTTACATCCTCTTTGCATCCATAAGTGCAGTGGGACCCAGCCTAAGGAGCCGTGCAGCCTGAAAATAGATAAATTTAAAAAAATACAGTAAAAAAATGACATTCACCTTTCTAGTAATGCCATCCTATTGCTTACTCTTGTTTCACTTGTGATCAATTACACTGCAAAGATTCTTTTCATACTTAGCATTAAAAGCCATGTATCCCATCCTATATCTGTGTACTTGATGTATTTGGGTTTTGGTTTTGTAAGTGAAGAACCTCTGATGGCTTATTTTCATGGCAGATGGCACAGATATGTAAAATGCAGCATCTTCCTGAACCAGTTCATTAAAGTGTTAATGTAGTATAGTACTTGTACGTTTTATGGCTTAGTATATGTATTGCTCTGTGTTAATTGAGGATGAAATTTCTGTCCAGAAAAAGGGGTTTTGAGTGCATTTTATGCCTTTACACACTTGCTATAATATCCAGTGCAGAGTTTACTGCCCCTGTGCCTTCAATTGTGCATGTTCAGGGAGTAAAGATGTTTCTATTTATAATGGGCTCTTATGCCCCTACAGAAGAATGTCACAAAGAGTTGGCTTATTGTATCAAGTGCTGCAAAGCAGCATCTGGAGAAGATAATATATTTTTTGGCAGAGTTGTGCTGGGAGGCCTCTACCTCGGCCCAGCCTGGCATGGTAATGTAGCTCTGGCTCCCCACAGCTTTGCCATTGTGATTGGGAAGCTGTACCCCAAGGCATCTTCTTAGTTAAAACCAACCCTACAAAATGCAAGAGTTATTGGCATCTGACTGGATAATTGAGTTCAACCTACTCAGTGAAATCCTTTGGTCAAACTAACAACATGTTTTGTTGGTAAGAAATGAGCACAGAGCTAGAAACCACTGAAGGGTATGGGGGTGGGGGAAGCTTTAAACAGCTTCGAGTTGGTACAGATTGGAACACAAACAGAAAGTGGAATTTAATTTGTGAAAATTGTATTTGGAGGATGGCATACAATTTAATAAATCTAAAATTTAAAATATGGTAAACTCATGCAGTAAAGGAAGTATAATGAGCAGTTGTTGAGGGTAGGATGGGGAAATAAGGTTTTGGCAAGTTTCCACTCCTATCTGTAATGGGAGTGAAGAGGATTATCAAACTTCCAGGAATAGGCTATGCTGTGAATGGAATCCTGGGACTATCAGGATGCAAAGCCTGATCTGGAAGCAGATGATGCTGATACCTTACTGAAGCTAAACAGGTCTATGTTAGCTGCTGCCAGAAAGTAAGATAGCCTGGAAACTCTGTATATGCTGCTTTGAGTTTTGTGATGCATGAAAGATAGGATAAATGCCCTAAATCAAATTAACATCAGTGAGAGCAGTAATGAATTTTGTGAGAAGGCATGGTCCTAGCTGGAAAGTATTCAGTTGACCACTGATTTTTTTAGGGTGACCAAAGACAAACAAGGGCAGGTTTATTATTTCATTCTGTGGTGGGCAGAGCTGGCACAATCAGCAGCAAAAATAGCCTCTTTTACACATCTGTTAAAGCCATTGTAGCTCTGTCCTCTTTTTCCACTAGGCTTGTATGGACATTATTTCTTGCTTCTTTGGGAGGCTGTGTTTGTATGTAACCATAGGACCAGAGTTAGCATCCACCTGTGTTCATCTAACAATAAGACTAGTGTAACTTTTGGACCCTTTTGAATGAAGATGTTATGTTTCATTTCCATACTTTTATTTCTATAGAAGCAATTGTTCACTTATTAAAGTCAGCTACATCTCTGGAGTAGTTCATTGGTGATTACTCATAATTTACCATACATGGAACTTGCAAAATATATTAACATTTCACCTAGATTAAAAAAAATATAATAAAATATGAATGTTAAAATGTTCTATATTCAGATACCAGTGTCTAGGCCATCTGACCACTGAAGAGCAGCATCATTTATATGAAAGAAATCATATAGTATATTTGACCAGCATATACCCTCAGCTTGTAGCCAATCATGTTGTGATCTATGGTTTGATATGAACCAGCACTTAACTGAGAAGGCGATGCTTCACTTATACAATGGGTGTGAAACTAGTTATACTCTGCATAGAGCAATAGCATAAACTAAACAAACTGGCAATTGTTGGCAGCCAGACTATTCTGTAGGTTTTCCTGGCTCTCAAAATATATGGCAACAAGAATAAAAAAAAAATAGGCTCTTATAGTCCCAAATGACAAGACAGATCAGGAATATTATTTGAACTTGGCAAATCAATGTCGAGAGACTCAGAAGATCAAAGAGCCAATGTTTCCAAACTTTTATGAGATGGCTGATAATTTATTCTCCAAGTAGAATTTCTTACTTGTGACCTTCTTTTGTACATTGCTAGTTTTGTTACTATCATAGTTGGTCTTAGAGATTCATAGTTTTTGTTGCATGCTAGTGGATGTTCCTAGGTGACTTGCAGAGTATCAGGGGACAAAATGCACATCTGGAAATAAAACAGTGACCTCTAGAGTTTCCTGGTAGAAAGAACATTTAAAGAAAGAAGCACAGAAGGGAATTTTGTATTCTTTCTTTGTATCAACATACAAACTTGTGAAGTTCCAGTACTAATACTGAATTTATATACTGTATATCTAGAGGGCCTCTATACTTGCAGATTTTCTAGGGTTTTACTGCAAGAGTCAAAAAGCATGAGACTACTAGGGATGGAAAAGCTATTTGGTTAATACAGAACCTTGGTTTCTCAAGCTGTATGTTACTTCCAGCCCACTTTAGCACTGACTTCCTCTTTGCCTCCCCCATGTTTGCATGAAAATCCATACATATTTTTATACACAATCCCATAATTGACCTTTATTTCCTTAATATCATGAGTTCTAGTGGAAGCTGAGAGATGCTTAAGTTAAATGTGCTTTGCTGAGCCTGAGTTGAACATGATAGCAACTGGTAACCATCTTAACAAGATAACTGGCCATGGGTGAAAGAATGTGTTTGGGCATTTTTGATTCAGTTAACAGCATTCACCGTGAGAGCTAAGAAGGAATGTTGATCCTTATGGTGTCTGTAAACTGATGGGAATTTTTAAGAGTGTCAAAAATGCTCAATGATCAACAAGGCTACAGTACTTTTTCCCTCATATTTATAAATTAAAGGGATATAACAGATTATGATAAAGATAAGAAGAACCAATCCAGAGAGACATTGCTTAGGAAAACACAGAATAATTCTTAACCCAGCAATGCCAAATAGAGGTTAGATAGGGGGAAATCCTCATATCTTCCTAGCAGTACAGTCTACGAGTCCGCAGAGTAATCTCCCAAGAGACAGAGAGGAATCCCCATTTCTGGCATAATTTAAAATCAGAGAGGGGCTTGGGAATCTGTTGCAAGAGGGAAATGGCTGAGGCTGTGTGAAAATCTAACTGCTTTGTAAAATAACTGTTTATTAGGCAGACATAGATTTTTGTAACACTGGGGGTGGTTTTATTTGATGATGAGAATGTTGGGTCAGGGAAATGTAGTTTTAGCAGACAAAGTTCAACATAGAGAGAAGCAATGTCGGGAAAGAACATCACAACTGTCTGTAAATCTGGAAGGAATTATGGCCAGTATAGCTTAGTACCCTTTTGCTGATTTCTGGTGATGCAACCTACAGATTATGGGAGGATTTGAGTTCCAGAGAAATTCCACTTATGGAGCAATGCCTTTTAAGAAAAATAACAAATTCAAACCCTATCCCCCCCGAAAAAACATGAAAGACAGCCAGCACTAGAACAGAAAGTATAAAATTCTCAGCCTCACAAAACTTGTTCTCCCTCAAAAATGTAACTATAACAATCTAAAGGAAGCTCAGAAATGTGACCTTAAAGGAACTTTGTCATATCAAACCAACATCTTATATAGCTCAGCATTCTGTCAAGCATTTAGAAAGTTCATAAATATGAATAGGATAGTAGTAACTTTCTTCCAGCATTTTTTCTTCCAGCTGATATTTAGCTGGTTGCCTGACATTTTGCAAATTGTAAATAGTCATCAAGATCAATAGTCCTAATCATAGAATCATAAGTTTTGATGGGACATTGTAAGTGTTCTAGACCAACACCCTGCCAGGGCAAGATATTCTCAAATCATTCCTGAAAAATGGCCATCCAGTCTTTGCTTACAATCATCCAGTGATGAAAGATCCATTGCTCCAGGAGGAAGCCTGTTCTATTGTTTAACAGCTGATCATTGTCAGAAAGTTCCTCTTTATTTATTTCATTTGTTCTTGAGTTACCTTGGGCATTGTGGAGAATACATTGTCTTCCTTGTGACAATCGTTTGAAGATTGTTATTCAGGTATAACAAAATCCTTTTGCACCTTGAGTCTTGTGAGGTGCTCACAATCCCCCCAGCTCTGTGTCATTGTCAAATTTGATAAATATCCCTTCTATCACCTTGTCTAAATAATTTAGAAAAACATTGAAGAACACTGTGCTTCTGAGGTACTCCAATGTTCTGAATTCTCAGTCCTCCTTTCGAATCTGCTACAAAATATCAAGTTTGAAGAGTGGAATTACTGTGGGTTTTGTAAAAATACATTATCTCACCCGTTATTTCATTTTCCATTCCCTTCCAAATGACTTAATGCATGGAAATTGCCTTAAAAAAGGCAGCCCAACACTTTTGTCATTTTTATTTATTTATTTATTTGTTTGTTTGTTTACTGAATTTATATTGCTGCCTATTCGCCCATGGTGGCTTACAGAATGTAAAATTATATTTAAAATAAAAATAAAAAAACAATAAAAACTAACAGAAACAATCAAATAAATTAATAAAGTACAATAGAACAAAATCCAGGGGTGGGGTGGGATAAATAAATAAATAAATAAATAAATAAATAAATAAATAAATAAATAAATAAATAAATATCACCCTCCCACTCCCCCACCCCAACAACAGCAGATCTTAGGTGGAAATTGAGCTTTGGAACCATCAGTGAAAAAGTACCTTGTACCTCCATCCTGGTTATTCATTATGGAAGACATGAGAGAAGAGTCTCAGCTGATGAGGAAGAAGCTGATATGGATGTGAATGGTCCTTCCAATAAATAGTAAGACTTTAAGGGACAAGCTGTCCTTTTTCAGTAGACTTAGAAATATAGTGACAGTCTGTGCATCTGTCAATATAGGAGCATCACAAGAGCTAATCACTGCTCTTCTTCAGCACTTGAATGGTTGAATTCTGCACTAGCTGAAGCTCCTGAACTGTTTTTAATGATAGAGACCATTGTAATAATGTCCCATGAGGTGTAATCAACCTTCATGAGGTAGGACTACAGATGGGGAATAGATATTCCTAGCAGAAGTTTTGTGTACCTAATCTGATGCTCTATCTGTATCTATGTGTTCTCGAGAATTTAGTACCACCCCATCTTTTTTTAAATTCAGATAAGATATGTGATTGTTTCTTACTAAATATCAAACATTCCACTAGTCCGCAGTGTTATTTAGTCCCTTGCAGTCAACATTCCTGAAGAAGGCTGATAACCTGGCTGTGCACTGCAGAGAGATGTCAAACTGTAGCACAGAGAAACATCTCCCTGCAGCAGGAAAAGAGGTTGTGCTTCCCGGAACAGCAGTGCTGCCCTGGGTGTTTAGAAGGCGATATCTGACAGCCTGACCAGCTGTCACAGAACTCCTCTTGCTGTTCCATCCTCTGAAAACCAAGACTCCGCTAGGCCTTCCAGATTTAAAAATAGACCCTTTGCTTATGGAAAATTAAGGATGGATAAGCGGCTCTGCAGGATGCCTTTTTGCTTCTAATTATATTGTAAATCAATTGCTGTGTTAAAGAAAGAATTCTGGCAGGCATCTCTCTTCTGAGTGCAAGAGGAGCCTTGGTAACTTAAACAAGATGCTTTGGATGATCTTTCAAGCCTGATTTTCATCAATGGGCAAGCAGGGGAGGAACTGGATGACGGACCAGGCAGGCTGCTGGGGACTCCACTGGACATCAGTCTCTGCATTCCCGGGTTTTAGAGCTTTGTAGTGGCTATTTCTTGTAGCTGATACTAGGGAGGTAGAGGTATTGCTTGGAAAAATAGTTCATATATCTGCCTGGGCTGGTCATGAAAAGGGGAAGGACCTGAAATCACAGAAATATTTTGTCAGAAAGCGGAATAAAATGACCTTTTTATTAGATCACTTTTGATTTGTGTAGACGATGGGCTGATTTTGCTTGATAAAGGTTTTACGAATGGAAAAGTTTGCATATACTGGACAAAGGCGAAGAGGAATTCTTCAAATGAATACATTGCTAAGCTCTGAATTATGAGCTATTTCAAGGATTTTGATTTGGTTCCTTTCATAAGAAAGTCTTTAAAAATGTTGTTGGCACTTTATAATATTTATGGATGATATGCTGGTGAGTATAGTTTAAGGGAAGTTTGATAATTTTTATCTCAGAGACAAATGTTTATGGTCCCCGAATGAAGCCTTCTAGTTCTATTTCAGATACTGATTAAAATTGAAGTTTATTTTCATATTCATAAGATTAAACCATCCTTTCCTTGCCCAGGTAGCCTCCAAATTCAGCTCCCAGAATTCTTAGCCATGACCATATTAGCTGAGAAATTCTGGTAAATTCAGCCTGAACTTCTGGATAGTTGGAGAAGATTTACCTATTTTACTGCCTGAAGGAGAATTGGAGAAGATCTTGCTTTTAACATATATTAAATATGTTTTTTATTCCATTCAGAAAAATTCAGGAAAATAGTGCAATTATTAGTTTCCATGGAAACATATTGCTCGTATTGCCTCAATGCTAATAATGCTGATATACCTAGTTGGGAATATTTAATTAGAATCTCTTTAACAATAACAGCTACATACTGGTATCAATATATGTATTTCATGATCTGAAATAAATATGCAGGAATAAAGAAATATTATGTCCCAATCTGGATAAATTGGAAAGTGTTAGGGATGGACAACAAAGAAGGTCAGGGAATGAAGACAGAAGTGTGTTAAGATATTGTCCACCCATTCACATAAAACAATGCTGGAATAATGTTTGCTGTTCCAATCCTTATCCTGTCTTGATTGATGTTATCCTGATATGTGAATGTGCCACTTATTGAAAGCCAGGTTCTGTCCTTTCTGCACATCACAGCCACTAGGGAAAGCATTCACCAATATGAAACTGCAGCAAGAGTGGGGCGGATCTTCTCTGTACTGGTTTGTCTGCCTCTAGAACCCAAATTACCTATTAGTTCACCTCCCAAGTTAAAATAAAAAAAAATCTGGAAAGACACCAGGAGGAGGGAGGGAACAAGGCAAAGAGTACACAATTAAGTAAATTCTCCAGAGAAATTTCATCATTTTCTTTATTGGTGATGAGAAGGAAGCATGTTTGACCTATGAGAATAAAATGACAAATATCAAACATCCAATTCAACATCCTTCATTATTCTCTGGAGTTTGTGATGAGGAAAATGTAAGGGTGGCTGCCTTTTAAGATAAAATACCCATTTCATGATACTGTTTAAAGCAGATTAGCACAAACACATCCCCTCTTCTTTCTTCAATGAAAAAGTCAAGGCTTACACTCTTTTCTGGGGGACAAAAGTCTCTGTAGAAGTTGTGGACCAAAGTAGCATGTGCATGAAAAGGGAAGCTGGAGATATGACAGGAACTCAAGAAGTGCTCACGGAAAAAGCAAAGGTTGGGAAAGAAAAAGTGTGCAGGACACTGGCTGGTGACAGAGAAGAGTGGACACACCCATACTTTCCAATACTCCCCAAACACACCTCTGATAATACCCATAGAAGATCTCACCTTCCAGACAGTGGGTGATAAATTTTATACATGTTGTCATAGAAGAGAAATGGCTTAAGGAAGAAAATGCTACTTTCATGCCAATACAGGTAATGTTACTCAATGCTTTCTTCATGTCTGGGCTAGAGAGGAAATAGAATGGGATCGGGGTGGGCTTCAAATAATTTAACAACCAGTTCTCTGCCCGGATGGACATGGATGGACATGGCCATGGTGGGTTGGTCTAATGGATGGACATGGCCATGGTGGGTTGGCCTAGTTGACCTCCTGCACCATCCTGGGAATAAAAATGGGCCACAGGAGTCCCATTTTTTGCCCTCCCTGGTCTCCAGAAATGGCCCATTTCTGGCATCCTGGACCTTCTGGGAGGCCAATTTTTCACCCTCCCCAGGTCCCAGAGGCTTTCCTCAATCCTCCGGGAGGCCTTGGGCTTCAGAGGCTTTCCTAGAGTCTCTGGGACATCTGTTTTCACCCTCCCCAAGCCTCCACAGAGGCCCTACACTTACCTGCAATGCAAAATGTGGGGGACTCCTGGAAGGGGTGGGGTGAGGTGGGCAGGGCCAGCCAGTCATCAGAACTCCTGGTTTGCCGAACCAGGTGTCAAATTAATATCCGGTTCGTCTGAATCTGCACAAATTGGCTGAAGCCTGCCCCTGAGTGGGATCACATATCCCCAAGGCATAAATGTCTCCATATTAAATGCAAATGAGGAACTGGAGGGAATAGGTAAGGGCATATTTAGAAGGATCAAAAAATAAGGAGACATGACAGTGCAATCAAAATCTCTGTACATGCACGTCATCTTGCCTCCTTTGAGAACATGGAGAATGTTTATATATTAGCACTGCAAATACCTGACATGCCAACACAGAAAATGTAATAATATGTTCTCTGTCAGCCCTGAGAATAGGACACAAAATAGAGGGTGTACATCATAGCAGATTTCATTGAAAGATCAAGAAGAAAATTGGTAATAGTTACAGAAGAAATGCCTGGGGAAGTGTCAGCTGTCTTTAAAAAAATCTGTTGGAAATGCTTTATACTAGATGCTTGCATTGAACAACAATAAATGATCCCCTCCTATTTAACTGTTGATTTGTATTCCTTGTGATGTCTGTACTTTTATTAAGGCATGCTTCAAATTCCAAAAAAACACCTGTACAGTTAGTTATCATATCCTTATCCAGGGATGGGATTCAATTTTTTAAACAACTGGTTCTGTGGGCGTGGCTTAGTTGGTGGGTGTGGCTTGGTGGTCATGGGACTGGCTGAGTGTGGCCAACTCAACATCACTCACATTGAGGCACACATCTCCTCTCCTGGCCTCTTGTGACTGTGGGGATGCTGCAACAGCCGTAAGTGTGAAAAACGGTCATAAGTCACTTTTTTCAGTGCCACTGTAACTTTGAATGGTCACTCCATACAAGCAAAGTACCAGCAAAAGAGGAAAAAAAAACCTCCAGAGACAGGAAGTCTAGTCCTGCCAAGAATGTGATAAGGGTTAACGGAGAGGCAGTTTCTGTAAGCAACACCAGAATGTTTCCTTCCTGCCTTTCTTACAGGATTAGGCCAGTAATTTCTTCTAACAACTGGTTCTCTGAACTGCTTAGAATGTTATCAACTGCTTCTAGTGAATAGGTGCGAACTGGTAGAATCCCACCCCTGTCCTTATCCATTCCCAGCTATGTGAGATTGTATGATGTGCAAAAAATTCATATAAAGCTAAGGGTATATATGCTAAGGAGAACACTTTGTTTAATGAGCTGCAAGAGCTGGTAATGGAATGCAGCACTTCACTAAATAGATGTATGTATGTATGTATGTATGTATGTATGTATGTATGTATGTATGTATGAAAATAGGATAAAATTGATTTGTTTGATTATCTTATATAAGACATGTGATTGGCAACATATCACAGAACTACAAATCCACCCTTCCTTCCTTCCTTCCTTCCTTCCTTCCTTCCTTCCTTCCTTCCT
>BLBF01000033.1:861266-907758 GCA_015471245.1 Laticauda colubrina
CCTTCCTTCCTTCCTTCCTTCCTTCCTTCCTTCCTTCCTTCCTTCCTTCCTTCCTTCCTTCCTTCCTTTCTTTTTCTTTCTCATGTTCTTCTTCATAATATGCCATTCTTCTACCAACTTGACATTTTCCTCTAAACTCCCCCCGGCCCCGGATCTTTTTATGTAACTCCACTAACTTTATGGATACCTTTAACCTTCCTCTTTTGAATGAATAAAATCATTTTACTATATAAAAAGAGCAGTCACTTCTAATTCTGGCATTGAAGGAATAGTAGATTGGCCAAATCATTTCCCTGAGTGAATACTAGCAATCTCAAAGAAAATCACATGGCACAAATAATCCTCCATTTATTTAAAGATGACATCATGAAATGATTTTTCCTATTCCAGAGCCCTCTTTGGGCTGGGAAGGCAGGTCTGCATAGAAACAGAAAGTGGATGGATAACAAAAAGCAGCCTGGAAAGTGAATGGAAAAAGTGAAGTGTTTGCTCACTAGAACAAACGAATGCCCTTTGCATTCTCAAACCATTAATAAATTCCTCACTCATCTCAATCTAAACAGCTCCACAAAAGCTCACATTTGTCAGAAACTGTGTAATCCAGGAGAAACGCAGCTGCCAGGTTTATCTGAGGGTTCAATTTAGCCAGGCCTGGTATCAATAATCAGCAAGTTGATCATGGCTGAGGTCCATAAACTGCTAAAACCAGGCTTGTCAGCTCACTGTTGTTACCATGCTTTTTCTCATCCTCTACCTGATCTTCCATCATCTCTTATTCACTGCAATACCAAACTGCCATTTAAAAGCAGTTAGCAAAGAATCCTGACAGGAACAGGATAGGCTGCAACAGCCCCAGGTACTACAGCTTTTAGTTTGATGGTAGTTGCCAGAACGGAGAGCAGGATTCCAGCTTACAGGCTAATGGACGGGGAAGAATATAAGGAGTTCCAAGGAGCTCTGTTCAGCCCTTAAGATCTGTTTGTAAGCTTCCTTTCTTTCCTGTTAGCCTGGGGAAAAAATAGCCCAAATAGCAGTCTTGTCATTGGATCTAATTGGGATGTCTCGAGATCCAGTCATGGTTATCCCAAAGGTGCTTTTTTCAAGAGGCAACTGGAGTTTCTGATTTTTCTTTGAAAATGTATTGTTTTGAATCCAAGAAGCTTCTTCAGCTCTGATTGGATGGTGGGAAAGGGAAGGACTATATTCCTTGAGTATAAGCCTATCATTCCTTACCATCCAGTCAGAGCTGAAGAAGCTTTTTGAATGAGAAGCAAAATGCCTTCAAAGAAAAATCAGAAAGTCCAATTGGCATTGTAGTATTGGTTAATTGCTTGCATTATCCTATCTGGTGAGCCCATTGGGTTGGGGAGGAGGTGTAAAATGGGATGTTTGGGAGTTTTCTTTTTTCCTGAATTTCTTGGCTTAGCTCTCTTTTAATATTCAGAAAGAAATTTCCCATTATGCAGAATGGCAGCAGATGCCTGGAAAATTGGGAGAGGACTACAGGATATGAGGGATTAAAATGAAGACAACCCTTATGGACATATTCTGGAAACCTATGTATATTTTACAGAGCAATAGCAATAGCACTTAGACTTATACCACTTCACAGTGCTTTACAGCCTTCTCTAAGCGGTTTACAGTGTCAGCATATTACCCCCAATAATCTGGGACCTTATCAACTTCGGAAGGATGGAAGTTTGAGTCAACCTTGAGCCTGGTAAGATTTGAACTGTCAAATTGCAGGCAGCCAGCAGCTAGCAGAAGCAGCCTGTAATACTGCAGTCTAACTACTGCACCACAGTGGCTCGCCTACCATTTCAGTTGATAATGCCTTCTATAATGTGTCACTTAGATGTTGATAGGTTTAGAATGGATGGACCAAAGCTGTACTTTATTTTTCACAGGTTGTTGCTGAAAAGCTAATAGCAGTAATACCAGGAGGCTGAAGACATGTGGGAAGATGTCTTCAAACAGGCATGTTCATTCATATTTTGAAAGAGCTTCATTTCTAAAGAGAAATTCTGAAGATTACACTTCGTATTACATGATGTTTCTCTTTGGAGGAAGGAATGCTCTTTATTTTTGTGTGTGTCCTGTTACTGCTTTGCTAAAAAATTGAAATGGAAACAATATGCTTATTTCCTGTTTCATAGCAAAGGCAAAAAAAAATCCTCCTGTTTCCCCAAGACTTCTTGGGCTCCTGCCGTGCTAACAAGTGCAGTGTAAAGCAGCTGCTTGCCAGATTCATACATCTGCACAATCCATCTCAAGCATGTGTTTGCTGCGTACCATCTGTGGCCCATGGAGCCACTTTGAGTAGAGGGAGAAGCCATTAGCAGACCATAAACACCCCAGGAAACAGCAGCAGCCTTGCTGTCAGCTTGACGGAACTAACTGTGTGGGAAAGATATCACACAATGGCATCCAGGCAGAAAAACAAGTGAAAATTACAGCTGGACAATCTTTTCGTGAAGTCTGAGAACCGTTATTGCTGCCTTGTCAGTTCTCAAGGGTTCCTCCACAAAAGCTGAACTGCATAACTGAATTTAATAAGCTTTCCTTTCTTTAGTGTTATAAGGGTCTCTGCTCACAATGGGAAAAATACAGCTTTTTTGAAAACTAGCTTAATCAAAGAAGTATCATGAAGAATTTTTTTGGAAGGCTTTGCTGTATGAGCTGTTCCTCACTGCTGAATTGATAAGTTCTTCCACCCTTGACTTGGTTGAAGATTTACTGACATGAAAATTGCTTTCTCCCAGAGATTGATAGTCTGCTGACTTCCTTCCAAGGTAATGAATGGCAAAATCTCATATTTCTTGAGGCTGTCCTTAGATGATGTTGGAATAATAGGGAAAACAATACTTTAACTTTGGTACAGCTATGGTGACTCATGCCTGCCTCACTCATGGGCTGGGAATGATATGAAAGCAAGGTTATGAGGACTTTTTTTTTTTTTTAAGATGCTGCTAGAGTATAAGTAATCATGGTTGAGCGCAAGAGGAATGGTTCTGAAAAAAGGCTTCTTTGTTCCTGAATTATTTTAAATTATGCTGAATTATTTTAAAAGTTTCATAGCTTTTCTAATTTGTTCATGCAAACACCAGTCTCAAGAAAATATCCAACTTATTAAAATATGAAGAAGGAATTATTCTAAGGATCAACATACGTAGTAATGTTTAACATTTTTCACTACTGCATAGGAGAAATATGTATTTTAGTAACCAGTTAGGTCTTCAATGATATGTCCTGGGAGGCTTACTTTTCTTGCAAATATGGTTAACAGGATTGGTATGTAGTCTTGTGCCTTTTTGTCTATCCTGGAAGAAAAGGGGACAACTGGAAATGCTTGTTGAGTCGAATAGTGTTGTCCTCTATTTGTTTCATACTAAAATATTAAGATTGGATCGAATCTCAGAGGTCATCTGTTTCAAAGCTCCAGCTCCATTCAAGCAGGATTAATTGTACCTAAACATTCCTTGATAAATGTTTGGGGATTTTTATTTTTTATGAGATAGTTTACCATTTTCTTGCTTAGAACGCTCCTAAGTGACATACAAAATAAATTTTCATTGAACTGGATACAGGAGCAAGAAACTTGGCCCTGTATTTGGATATAGGATACACTTTCATTCCTGAGGCTTGAAAAAAACAACAACCATATTTAAACTTTTTAAGCCCATGTCACACTGCACCAACGAATGGAAAGAGGCTGTAAAACGGAGAGAAACACTTGCCATCCGTTGGTTAACGTGATTCATCCATTCTGTACTCACTGCCTCCGTTTTTCATCCTCTCTATCCATCCAGCATCCGTCGACTGAGGTTCCATGCGCTCAAAAAGTTTTGAGCTGCTCAAAACTTTTTGAGCAGAAAACGTATCCAACGCGGTCCGTTCTGCATCCGCAACGCATACGGGGAACATCCGTTCTACATCCGTCATCATCCGTTATGCATCCGCTATATTCGCTAGGCATCCGCTGCGCATCTGCGCAACTCAAATCCGCTCCAGCAGAAAACGGACACAGGGAGGAAGCGAAACGGACGCAGAACGGATGTGCAGCGTTAGTTGCACGGACGGAGAAAGGATGAAAGCGGATGCAGCTCGCAAAGAAAGCATTTAAAACGGAAAAAATGTTCACAGAGGGGACCTATCTCGGATATTAACGATGTCTAGAGGATGCCTAGAGGATGCAAAAGGACATCTAGTGGAAAACCTATATTGCCTATAAAAAAGGGAGGAACTCACTTGGATCTCACTTTCAGTCCAGCAGCCCTGCTGTGCAGACTTCTGCAGCCTTCATCTGGCTCTTGCTCTTCCGCAGCATCCATTGATGTCCACCATGGATCGTCACACAATCCTTTTGGTAGCCACCATCGATCTGCAACAGTGCGAAGCCATCTACAGGCTCTTTCAACTGTTCTATGGGAAGAAAAGGAGGCAGCCAAGAAGTGTCTGGGTCTGAAGATGGATTGGGAGAAGAGCAGAGTACGGACTGTACAACAAGCTGATGGTGGAGCTGAGGAATGAAGACCCTCGTGCATTCCAGAACTTCATGAGGATGCCAACAGCCATGTTTGATGAACTTGTGGAGCAGCTGAGACCCAGGTTGACCAAGGAAAACACCAACTTCCACCCCAGCCTGGACCCTGGGCTCAAGGTGGCACTGACTCTGTGCCACCTGGCCCCAGGGACCACATACAGGAGCATGTAGTACGGCTGGAGGGTGCCACACAATACCATCAGCATTGTGGTCAGAGAAATGGTGTAGGCCATCATCGAAGAATACCTGGAGGAGCTCCTCCAGTGCTCCTCCACTGAAGAAGGCTGGAACAAAGTTGCAGAGCAGTGGTATCAGAAGTGGAACTTCCCCCACACTGTTGGAGCCATAGATGGCAAGCACGTGGCCTGCAAAGCTCCAGCCAAGTCGGGGTCAACTTATTTCAACTTCTTCAGCATTATCCTCTTTGCCATGGTCGATGCTGACTACAAGTTCATGTACATCGATGCTTCAGGCAACGGCTCATCTTCAGATGCCCAGGTATACAATGCCAGTCACCTCAAGGAGAGGCTGGAATGCAACCTCATCATGGGCTTCCCAGATCCAGACCCCCTGCCCAACGACATGCAAGATGTACCCTACTTCATCGTGGAGGATGACACCTTCTCCCTCAGAACCTACCTCATGAAGCCCTACACCTCCAGATGCCTCACCCGTGAAGAGAGGATCTTCAATTATGGGCTGTCCAGGGCAAGGTGGGTGGTGGAGAACGCCTTTGGCATCCTGGCCAACAGGTTCCATGTACTTCTCATCATCATGCAGCATCGCCCAGAGACCGTGAGGAGGATCGTGGAAGCTTGCTACATCCTGCACAATCTCATGCGCACCCACTGCCCAGTGTTGCAGAACAGCCTCGTGGACCACCAACAAGGCAATGGGGACATGGAGCCTGGTGAATGGAGGCAAGGGCGAAACCTGATAGACACTAAGGATATGCAAGGCCCTAACAGAGCTTCACGTGAAGAGAAGAAGCAGCGCAACCTCCTGAGACACTGGTGCAACTCCCCAGCTGGAGCAGTGGAGTGGCAAGACAGGATGATAGATGGTTAATGGATGCTTCCTTCAGCCTGTCTCATCACACGGATGAGATTGGGCCATGTATGTTGGGTGGGCCTACAATGAACAGGGCATTTAATAAAGAGTTGTGTTTATGTTGAAATGTGTGGATGAATGATTACATTATTATTGATAATAAAGGGCCATAGGTGTGGCAGCTGGGATGGGGGACCATACAGTCCCACTATGCTTGCACTGGAGGTTTATCTATCCCACAACTATTACCCATCCCAAAGATATCCCTGCCCATCCCACAGGTATCCCTGCCCATCCCACAGCTATAACCCATCCCACAGATATCCCTGCCCATCCCACTGCTATCCTTACCCATCCCACAAGCATGCAAAGGCTTAAACCATTTCTAAAAGTTTCCACCAAGACTTTATTGACAAAAATAAATGAAGCAAGTGTGTGAAGCAAAGATATTCTTTGTTAACAATAAGCTGTAAAAGAAAAATGACCCAAGTCAAGTGTCCAAAGCAAAAATAAAGTCAACAGGTAGCCACCAGTCTCTGGCACTCTTCTCAGTCAGTCCGAGCCATTCCCATCGTATCAGGGATGAGGGGTCCAGGTGCTGTGGAGGTGGCTGCTGCTGGAGTGCTGGTCTGAGGCGCCACTGGGGTGCCTGGCCCCAAGAGGACAACAGGGGATGGTGTGTTGAGGAAGCTCTCAGACAGCTGGCTCAGCCCCGTGATGTTGAGAGCCCCTTCCTCCATGACATGGGGTGTCAGCCCCAATACCGATGACAGATGTTCTGTGGCCGGGCTTGGCTGTGGGGTGGAGGAAGGAGCAGTGTAGTGGGCTGTCTGGTCTGCAGCTGGGTGTGGACTGGTGTGGGTGGCATCGGTGGCATCGGTGGCATCTGTGGCATGGCTGGCATCGGTGACGTGGGTGGCATCAGTGGAATTAGTGGCACCGGTGGCGTCCGATGTACCTGTGCCTGGACTGGGAAGGGCTGTCTGTGCTGCTGGACCTCCTGGTAGCCGTAGCCTTGGTAGGGGAGGGCCTGTGGAAAGCCTTGGAAGGGCTGGGGTGAAGGAGCAGGCCTGGACTGGGTGGGAGCAGGTTCATCTTGGTCTGGAGGGTTGTGAAGAAGATTGGTGATCCTGTCCTTCACCACCTGGCACTGTGTTTCCGACATGTTCATGAGGGTCTGGTTGACGTAGGTGAGGAAGGGCTTGTGGTTGGAGGATGGGACATCGTTGTGTACCAGCTGAGAGAGGAGATCTACGCTGCTCCTGATGGTGTCCCTGATCTCCAGCAGGACAGTGTGGCTCTGCCCCTCTGGTCTGCCTCTCTGCCTTTCGGTGGAGGTGGAGCTGGGGGTGGATGCGGGTTGGGCTGTGGTGGAAGTGCCCTCTCCTTGCTCCCACTGCATCAGGGGGTCTTCCATGCGCTCCACCATGGGTAGTCCAGCTGTCAGGGGGGATCTCCGTCATGGCATGCTCCGCAGATACCTTCCAGGACACAGGAGCTGACTCTTTGCCAGAAGAGGACTGGCTCTCAGCAGGCTGCCTAAGAGAGAGGGTTGTGAGAGGGGCTGATCCTCAGTGGCGGATCTCACCCTCCAAGAAGCTGCACTTGGCCATCACGTAGGTCTCTCTGTCCGTCAGCTTGACCGCGGGTTGGCCAGATTTCTTGAGGTGCAGCTTCCCGTACCAGGTGTGCATGTGCTTCCACCAGCCGAGGAGCACCTCCGAAGTGTAACCCAGGGTCTCCGCCTTCTCAAGCACCCTGCTTCCTCTTGGTATCTCGATAGAGCCTGTGTCCCTTCCGCCAAAGATATTCATTCTCCCTCAGCCACTCCAGCACCTCCTCCTCATGTTCCTCTTCGATGGAGTATTGCCTCCTCTCCCGTTCATGTGTCTGCCTCTTCCTCCCTTTGGCAGGGCCATATGAGCCCTCATCAGAAGGGCTTCGAGGTTGTAGGGGCTGCTCCTCCACACCACCACCACTACCACCAGCAGCAACAACAGTAGCAGCAAAAGCAGGACCAGCAGCAGCACCAGCACCAGCAGCACCAGCAGGACCAGGAGCACCAGTAGCACCAGCAGCACCAGCAGCACCAGGAGCAGGAGCAGGAGCACCAGCAGCATCAGGAGCACCAGCAGGACCAGGAGCACCAGCAGGACCAGGAGCACCAGCAGGACCAGGAGCACCAAGAGCAGCGCCAGCAGAGTAAGCACCAGCAGGACCAGGAGCAGCGCCAGCAGAATAAGCACCAGCAGAAGCACCAGCACCAGGAGCAGTGCCAGCAGAGTAAGCACCAGCAGAAGCACCAGCACCAGGAGCAGTGCCAGCAAAGTAAGCACCAGCAGAAGCACCACCACCAGAAGCAGCATCAGCAGAAGCACCACCTCCAGAAGCAGCATCAGCAGAAGCCCCAGCACCAGAAGAGCGAGCCCGGGCAGCAGAAGCCCCAGCAGAAGCAGAGTCAGGGCCAGGGGGAGGGAGGGTGGCCCTGTCCCTCTTGCCAGGGCTGGCAGCAGATGGCAGAAGCTTCCGTTTCCTTCCCATGGTTGTTGGGTTGCTGGCTGGCTGGCTGGCCGGCTGGCTGGCTTGCTGGCTTGCTGGCAAGCTGTGTCTGGAAGCAGGTCTTTCCTCTGAATGGTGACCTGCTTGCGAGCTGCTTCCCTTTATATCCGCGGGGCTGATGCAATGCATCCTCCCCACATGCGCAGTGAACGCTAGGCATCTGCTAGGCATCCGCTCTGCATCCGCTCTTTCCGTTTTGCATCCGCTTTGCTGTGCTCCCCCGGAAGCCTTGCGGATGTGCCATCCGCTCCCTTCCGCTTCCATCCGCTAGGCTTCCATAGAGCACCCGCTTTCCATCCGCCCTACGTCCTCCCCCCGTCCGTTGCTTTCCATGTTGTCGGCTCTGGTTATGCAAATTCGGGGCACTTTTGAGAGCAGATAACAATGGATGGAACATTTTGTTCGTCCGCTGTGTCCTTTTTATAAAAGTTTTGCATCCGTCGGCCAGTGTGACAGGGCTTTATATGGATTTCATTAGAAATGTAACATTTTTTGTTTTGTAGAGTCATCCTGGCTGGGGATTGAGGAAGCTGAAATCATAGCCTATTTGGAGGGAACTGCCCTAAGGAAGAATAGCTCGAACCAATACTTGAGATGAAACATATATGTGACTCAAGAATTGTGAAATTCTGGGAAATGTGTATGGGATGTGCCCCTTCTAAATACCCATTAAAACAGCTGTATGTCGAAGAAGGGCACTAAATCATATATATGGAGAAGAAGGGAAGTGACGTGGTTTTAACTGGCCCTGGGAGCAAAATGACCCTGGTGACTTGCTCAATCCATTTTTGTTCTTTCCCACACAGTGACACAGTTGGAGTACTGCTATATTATGTGTACGCATGTACAGTAAAAGTGTTGTCCAGACTTCGGATCTGCCTAGCCTTAAAGGATTGAAAGATCATGTCAAGAGAGATATTTACACCCATGAGTCATCATTCCAGGGAAGCCAAACACTTATTTGGACTATACTGATGTAATTTATGTAGGTGATGGCATTACTCATTTCGGGTGAAATGAAAATAGCCAAATTTCTCAGCCTCTTTGCTCTGCTATTGTGGCCAGATTTCTTATAATTGTGTGCAGAAGAGTCTGAGGAGTTTTGAATATGAATTTGAGGCCTCCAGATTCAGGTTCCTACCCAGCCAAGAAATTCTCCCACTTAGCCCCAAGGGTTGTTCTAAAGATAACATGGTAAAATGACTGAAAGATGCGGGTGCTGATATAAAAATTAAATAATGCTAACAATGTAACCATGTAAGGTTTTTTTGGGATGTGGCAATAATGGCTGAGAGAAAGATGCCTGTTAGAATTGTAGAAGTTGGATTTCTAAACTCCACACTAACAAACGAAAAAAAAACAAAGCAAAACAAAAACCCTGAGGACTTTGTATAGCATGTATTTTAATGGGATGGTGCTATCCCATAGATTCATAACCCCCGTCAACGTGAATCCTGAACAGACATCCTGGATGAATCTAAAAGCTTGGGTTCCTCTCAACAATTCCTTCCTAGGTGTAGCTACAACTGTAAGCTGTTTGGAATAGCCGCAGAACACCTTTTCTTCTTTGAAAAGAGAAAGCCCAAATGTTTATTTTCCTTCAGAGAGTGAACTCCTTCTCCATCCAGGCTGGAGCTGAATAAGAATCCCTTTCCAACAGCGTGCATCCCTGGGACATTTCCCTTGGGACAGGAGTTGTGGAAAGATACTTTCTCCAGGGAGGGAGGAAAGAGGTGCCATACTTTTTTGTGTCTGAATGCTTGTCTGCAGGATCTATTCTAAGGGTCTCTCATGTTACCCTGGGAAGAAAAGGCAGCCCTGCCTCCTTGGGCTGATGGAATTCCCTGGAGGCTTTCTGATAAACACAGTGTTCCATCCAATGAAGAAGGCTAATGCTCACATTACATCTGACCCCCTTATTTCTTGCTCTGAATTTACACCGTAGGGTTGTCTCCTTTGAAACAAACCTACAAGGCAGCCAGAACAATTCCAATGCACCCCCTGATTTGTAAGAAAGGAAAGGAATAGTAGGAAGGTCTGTTTAAAACCCTTTTTAAAAATAGTTCTGGGCCAAAATAGCCTGTTAATCAACAAGAAACATTCATAGCAAATAAGTGACACATGTTTTACTGGCATAACTTCACCTTTCATATCCAAAGTGTGGCAATTTGATCACTATTTTGTTGAATGTGAATGTGATAATAATGGCTACTGGAATTTCTTTTGAAAAATATTGGTTTTTCCCCCCTTTTTTATGTTATTGGTCATCTCTCCAAGCAAATGGCAGTCAAGAGGACTTGCATCAATAGGAAAAAGAATAAAAATTGGACTGTTTTTTAAAGCATATAATGAGCATCTTTACTGAAAGTCAATTAAAAAATACAAATACCTAGTTAAAAATTCATCTAAAAAATCTTCACTGTTAAAAGCTTATCTGAATAGGAATGTATAACAGAATAACAGAGTTGGAAGCAGTGGTAGGATTCAAAATTTTTTACTACTGGCTCTGTGGGCATGGCTTGGTGGGTGTGGCTTGGTGGGCATGGCAGGGGAAGGTTATTGCAAAATCCCCATTCTCTCCCCACCCCTCTAACCTGCCTTCCAGCTCCGTTCTTTCGTGTAAGGCAACAAAAGAAGACCCAGCTGATCAGCTGGGACTCAGGAGGCAGAGAATAGATTGGGCCAGGGCTGATCAGAGGTGGCATTTGCCGGTTCTCCAAACTACTCAAAATTTCCACTACCAGTTCTCCAGAACTGATCAGAATCTGCTGAATACCACCTCTGGTTGGAAGGGGCCTTGGAAGTCTTCTAGTCCATACCCCTGCTCAGGTAGGAAACCCTATACCATTTCAGACAAATGGTTGTCCAATCCCTTCTTAAAAACTTCCTGTATTGGAGCACACACTACTTCTGGAGGCAAATTGTTCCACTGATTAATTGTTCTAACTGTCAGGAAATTTCTCCTTAGTTCCAAGTTGGTTCTCTCCTTGATTAGTTTCCATCCATTGCTTCTTGTCCTGCCCTCAGGTGCTTTGCAGAATAGGTTGAAACACCCCCCCCCTTCTTTGTGGCAGCACTTTAGATATTGGAACACTGTTATCATATCACTTTCTAATCCTTCTTTTCATTAAACTAGATATATCTGATTCCAGCAATCATTCTTTATATGTTTTAGCCTCCAATCTCCCAATCATTTTTGTTACTTTCTCTACAAATGTATTTTTCCTTTGTTATGAAAAGATGTTTGTGTGTATTTGTGAGCAAGTGAGAAAGAAAGACAGTTCTTAATCTTCCTTTCAGAGGGCTAGTGAGAGCATCCATTGGTCCATTTAAAGCAACAGGCAACCCTAAGTCATTTCTGTGGCCTGGGAAACAGTGGGGTTTCCCCCCCCCCTCCCCCGAATGCCATCTGAAAGTTGGAGCTAAGCAGGGTTGGAACCAAGCAGAGCAGAAGAATGGACACACTACATTAAGCTTGAGATTACAAGACAAGGTTCTCTGTCCAAACTTCAGATATTTCTCTTATTTCAAAAGGAAGGCCAGCTTTTAAAACTCTAGAATAGAATAGAATATTCTTTATTGGCCAAGTGTGACTGGACACACCAGAAATTTGTCTCTGATACATAAGCTCTCAGTGTACATGCAAACAACAAACTAATAAAACATAAATTGTAAGATATAATCATAATCGAATAGAATAGAATCAAATCGAATAGAATAGAACAGATCAGAACAGAATTCTTTTTCTTTGTGCATAAAAAAAAATACATTCATAAAGAATCATAAGATGATTCTGCTTAGTGACGGTTATAGGTTACTAAATAATCAATCAAATCATACTTGGAAACAAATAAAACAAAATAAAGCAGAGAGATACAAGCAACAAGATTATAGTCATAAGTGGGAGGAGATAGGTAAAAGGAAGGAAGAAAAGAATAATCGTATTACAGTCTTAGTAAATAGTTTGACAGGGTTATGGGAATTAGTTGTTTAGCAGAGTGATGACATTTGGAGAAAAACTCTCCTTATGTCTAGTTGTTCTGGGGTGTAGAGCCCTATAGCGTCATTTTGAGAATTGAAACAATTTATTTCCAGGATGTGAGGGGTCTGTAGATATAAATCATAAATTTATATCTGTAGATATAAATCATAAATCATAATATATAAACAATAAAGTGATAGATCATAAGATACCAATAGGAGTAGGTTATAGCAAAGATGAGAAGGGTAAGACTACCTTACAAAGGATAAGGCTGCCCTACAAAGGATGGTCCTGCATGTATGAAAGGGTGTAGGATATCCCCTACCTCTAGAACTGATGATGGTGTGTCATGTGGCAAAACACAGATTGTGTGAGAAAGATACCTCAAAAGAGCATCCTGGCAGGCAAAAAGTGAAAATTACAACTGGGCAACCTTTTGGACTGCACAGTCTGCACAGAACTGTTATTGCTGTCTTGTTAGCTCTCAAGGCTGTACTCCACAAGGGCTGTATTGTATCACAGAATTTAATAAGCTTTCCTGTCTTTACTGTTATAAGGGTGTTTTCTCACAATGGGAAAAATACAGGTAGTCCTCAACCTACAACCACAACTGAGCCCAACATTTCTGTTGTTAAGTGAGACATTGGGTAAGAGAGTTTTGCCCCACTTTATGTTCTTTCTTGACACATTTGTTAAGTGAATCACTGCAGTTGGTAAGCTAGTAACCTGGTTGTTCAGTGAATCTGGCTTCCCCATTGACTTTGCTTGTCAGAAGTTTGCAAAAGGTGATCACATGACCTTGGGACACAACAACAGTCATAAGTATGAACCAGTTACCAAGTACCTGAATTTTGATCACATGAGCATGGGGATCCTGTAAATGCCCTAACTGTGAAAAACAGTTATAAGTCACATTTTCCAGTGCCATTGTAACTTTGAATGGTCACTAAACAAACTGTCGTAATTCAAGGACTACCTGTACAACTGTTTGAAAAAAGTTATTTAATTAAAGAAGTGCCACAGAGAACTTATTTTTTGAGGGCTTCAGTCTATGAGCCTTTCCTCATAGACTGAAATGATATGTTCTCCTTTCACCCTTGACTTACTTGAAGATATATTCACATGAAATATTACAGTTGTCAGATGTTATTTTAATATTGGTCACCAGCTAGTTGATGGAAATTCTGAATCTAGATAGCCTCTTCCTGACCCTTGCTATTCTGTTTGGACCCTACTGCTTCTTCTCACACAAAAAAGGACCTCTGAATCTTGACAAAGTACAGGTAGAAAGAATAACTGTTTGAAGACATAGAACTCCAAATTTGGGTTGGCCTTTAGTGCCCATGAAAAAAAAGGGAGCATGCTCATCTCTACTGTCTGAAATGCTCATACTGCTGTTTTGTAGAAACCATGTTGAATTGGAGGAAGGGCTGTCCTGTGGCTTTCTTTGTGATATATTCAGGGGGTGTTTTTATGATTCTCTTTGTGCTGCTTGTTCGCATCAGCTATTATACTTATAATTCATTATAATCCATGTAATAACAATAAAAATATTGTGCTTAAAAAAAGAGGACAGTTTTTTTTACTTAAAACACTGATTACAAACAGATCAGGGTCGTCTTTCATAACACAGAGATTTCTCCAATCTCTTGCATAATTTAATCTTTGCATCTGTAGGACCACAAATGTTTTACATTTCTAACATTTATGGGCAGACATAGAAAACATCTGTGCAGGCCCAAGACAATAAAACATCTGGAAGATATCTTTGCCTTTTAAAAATGATATGGGTAGCACGCTCTGTTGTCTGGAACAAGTGTGCTGCTCTCACTGATAGCTTTATGTGTCCTTTAGCATAATTCTTCTCAAGCTGAAGGAGCACTGGGTGGACCAAATTAATCTGCCCCATCAAGAAAGATAGAAGATTAGGCTTTGTATGGGTTCCCTCCACAAGCAATGCAAAAGATGAAGACATATAACAATTGTACATACATCACTACCACTGTTTAACATTTATTACTTGATCAGTTGTTTGCTTGGCGACTATATATAACATAGAAATGATGTGTGGTCTCTCCCCAGAAGGATAATACACTGGAGATATGAATTAACAAGGGGCTTCACAAGCAGAGAGTTAAACTGCAAAAGCCCAAAGGGTATATCTAAATGAATTCTAACATAGCATTTGAACATCCCAGAGTTGCACTTTTGTAGTTTAAAACAAAGCATGTTTACACAGAAGAATAATGGGAGTCTTTTTTGACTTTACTTAATAAAGTTAACCTTTGAGAAATGTTGAAACTTAAAATTTGTTCATTATTAATTTTAAGGAATGTTATATAAATATGCAAAAGTGGTTGGTATATATTTTTATAAAAACTTTGTAGCTGCATACACACACCATTGCTGGTATGAAGTGTTGTATGAAATGAATAATACTAATAATATATATTAGATTCACATATTTTATTACCACAATCTTTTTCTTGAGTAACACTGTGGTAGTTTGGCCTTCATGTATTGCTTTTTATATGTATTGTCCCATAGCTGAATAGTATATTTAGCTGCATGACTGTTGGAAAAGGCTCAGACTTGTGTAATCAATTTACAAGTCAGTATAGCATGAACTATAAACTTACATATTCTATTTCAATTTCAATTAAATCATGTGGTTTCTTGTCAACTCAGAAATAAGTCTCATTTTCTTTCATAACCTACTTAAGCTAATTGTTAAGTCGACAGAAACAAAATCTACCTTTCTGAAGTCAGTGAAATTCACAGGAGAAATACTAAGGCCTTTGATTTTTGACCCTGTCTTTGAATCCCAAATCAAGACTCTTCTGAAGGCTCTTCAGCTTCAAATGATAGAAAGAAAAGAAACACGAAGTTCTGCAATAGTTTTCCCATCTCACGTACATAATATTAAAATTCAAAGACATCTTTTGAAATTAAAATCAGGATCAAGAGAAGAAATTATTTTCCACGCTATATTGTAATTATAGCTTAAGAAAGGAACTGCTGCCACCAGTAGTGATAACAGTAGCCAATTTTAAAATGGGATTTAAAAAATCCATGGGGGTTTGAGCAATCAGCAAACTAATTTTAATGATTTTGAATCATAAACAGCATGCCTTAAATACAGAGTTCTGCTAAGACAGGGTGGAGGGAGGGTACCACTGTCCAGATAAGGCTTGGGAGCTTCCCAAATGCATCCAGCTGGACACTGTGTGACACAGAATATTGAATATGTGGGTTTTGTGATCTGACCTGGAAGGTCTATCTTGACATTCTTATGACTTCAATGACACTGTTGCCATCCTTGCTTATGCTACAATTGCCTCCAATGCAGAAAAAAATCCAAGTTCTTTTTCCCCTTTGGGTGTGCTTAAATGACTAAAAAAAATTCACAAAGATATTGTTGAGGGTATTAATTGTGTCCTTATGAGGCATAATCACAAGCATTTGGAATCCACGATGAGGCAATTCTGCCTCCCTAAATGGTGAGTTTGGTGGATGGCAATAGCCTACAGGTTGGTTTTGCAATTGTTTCATGTGCAGTGGTCTTGGCACTCTCTTTCTTGCTGGGGGAGGAAACGGAGCCAAATCTTTCCATCTTGGCTGTGTCTTTTCACAATAGCATTCAGCAATCCAAATGGTTGTGGCTGAAAGTCAAGAATTTTGTCCTTCCTTGCTGCCTTCATTCTTACAAATACACAGTATTCAAATCCTGGTCTGTGATCTTCAGTTGGATAGAAACTGCAACCTTTCTTCTATTTAACATATCCTATTGTTTAATCTATGAGACTATCCTGCATTTTGTCTTCTGGTTTGGCTCACATTTATGAGTCCCTCTCTGAAAGGTACACGAAATTGCATTCTGTAGTATATCAGAAGAACCACCTGCTTAATCCAAATGAGTCTGGGCATGTTGGAGTCTTGTTTCTGCAATGAGAAGGTTTTGATATTTCAATGACTCTTTTCTTTAACTTGATCATGCTTTGGAGGGCAGCAGGCTGCTGAATCACAGTATCAAAATAACAATTTGAGTTTTCAGCTCAAACATTTGGGAGTTCCAAAAAAAATCACTTTAGAAAGTTTTGTTCATTTCATACAAATCCTTTCAAGGAAAAAGAATTGAGTTTTTGGATACAAACTTCATACAAGGAAAGAAGATAGAAGGATGGGAAATTTATTTTTTGAATAAGAAAGTCCTTTGTATAACTTGGTTTCAATTTCTAAGCCTGGAAGTTAAATTAGCCCTATAGATAACTCCTGGAAGTGTGAAGGAATCAGTAGATGCAAAAGATATAACTTAATGTGTTTATCTTGTCCAGTGTCTGAAATCTCATAACCCTATTTCTTAATAGCTAAGTTTCTACATTATTTTAGCTACTGCATGTACAGTGTAGTGCAGTGGTGGTGAATCTTTTTGGCACCAAGTGCTGAAACAGGAGTGTGGGCGTGCATGCACACTGGAAACTGGAAGAACAGCTCCCTGGCACACACTCGTGGAATGCATGCACCTGTGTCAGAAACCAGAAGCTCAGCTTCCCGGCATGCGCATGAACACCAGCCACCTGGTCTTCTGGTTTCTAATGTACATGTGTGCATGAAGACGAGCTGGATGGAGCATGCATGCATGCCAGGGAGCTGTTCTTCAAGTTTCCAGCACTCCCGCACGCATGAAGACCAGTTGGCTGGCGCACCAACTGGTTGACCAGAACCCAGAAGAGCAATGGCTGGCATGCCCAGAGAGATGGCTCTGTGTGCTACTTCTGGCACGCATGCCATAGGTTTGCCATCATGGATATAGTGCAATCACTGTCTGATAAATGGGTAGTTTATCAGTAAATGGGTAGTTATAATGAATTTAAGAATGGCTTTTCATAACAGTCTAATTACTGGTTGCTTATAAGATCTGGTGACCTCCAAGTTCTGCAACATCACAGCAACTCCAGTGTAGTGACTATCACAGAAACAGCATAGGATTTGGCAATAGTTATTTATAATACATCTAAGTGCTTTTTCCATTAAAAAGAAAAAAATAATGCATTTTTAACAATCTGATAAATCAAAGCCTATCAGAAGGTTAAAAAAAAGGAAATGGTTAGGGACAGCAAACAGCATAGCCAATGAGCCTTTAGAAATGCTTCCTTCCAAGTTGTATAGGCTGAGGAACTACACACAGAATGTTATAGAAAAGCAGAGGGACTATTATGGATTGTCTCCATTACAAGGTCCATACTAGGACACTAGTTTCCTCAGCCTGAGAGTTTTCCTGTGGTGCAGTGAGCAGGGTGTCTCAGCCCGACTGCCCATTTGGCCGCTTGACCCTAAAGGAGCCCTTTTGATTCATGACCCACATTGCAGTTGGGTTCACACATTATGGTAGTCTAAAATGTGATTTAACATATATGTGGTGAACTGTAAGTTTGAGAATCCAACAGCAACTGAATAGATTTTTATTCAATTAACCCTGGATAAATGTCATTGTATGAACACAGACATGGTATTGAACCATCTTCCCTTTTCACAATGCCTGGAGTCAGCTTACTTACAATTTTCCTTCTTTATATAGCCATGATTAAAACACACACATGTGCATTATATATGGGCTGTTTAATAGAAAACACTGTTTTGCTCAACTGAGCAACCATGAGACGAGATTCCATGTTCCACCTCCTGCAGCTTATGCTGGCCATGTGCTTGGCTCATATCACAGTTATAACTTTTTCACTGCACATCTCTCTTTAGATTTGGATGTGGCCATTTCTCTCATGGTTTTTTTTTTTCTTCATGTTATCTATCACCTCCAGCTTTTGTTTTATTCAGGTCACTTTCAACTCGCACACTGCAGAGTGTTTATTTCTTCATTGAATTTTCCTATGCAATGAGTAATTAAAATAAGCTAGTTAAATTTTTCAAGAGAAAAAGTACAGATTAAATCAGAGGGTCTTTGCAAACAAAGATGAATGGGGCTGGTAGAGACTTTCACCCCTGCATATGAAAATATGAAGTGTTTTAGAATGTATTTCTTTTAGCTTTCATATATTGTAATCTTGTGATCTAATTTTACTGGCTCCAGTTCCATTTACAGCAAGAGAACTTCTAGTTTCAAAATGGTTCACATTGCTAGTGTAGAAACTGAAAGGAGATAGAAGTTCAACTCTCTTCATTCAACATTTTCCATATAGGATGGGACTATATATGCAGCTGTTAAGGAACTTCAGAAGTATGGCCCATTTACCATATATGATTAAAGTCTCAAAAGCAATCTCAATATTTATGAATTACTTAATTTTGAAACTAAACAGCAGAGAGTAGCTGATATTCTCTATTCAAGAGGTCAGTTGCCTATTGAAAAAACACCCTGTGGATGCCTTAATATAGAAACCCTTAACTTTGAATGGGGATTTTTGTATTCTTTAATTTCACTTATATTGTCCAAACTTACTTTAGAATTCAGCACCCTGAAAACCTTAGTTTTTCATTCATTTAGGTCAACTTTGTTTCTAGACTGCTTAGCTGTAACAAAATCCCTTGAAACTACAATAAATGGCAAATCCCTAATGAAACATTGAAGCCAAAATCAGAGAGCACAGTCTGCAAGATTTCTAAAGCCAGGTGAGTTGGATAAGGTAAGGAACTCTATATGCATTTCCACCATGAGTTCTAGTAGCTCGCCCTGCCAGTGTTGTTGGAAATGGTCTTGGTGCTTTTTTGGTGGAGCCAAAGATTACAATCAGAGGAGAACCAAGACCTCTCCCACCAACACTCACATGGCAAGCCACAAGAGTATAAATTGAGAGCAAACAGCACTCTTTACTAGCACTGATGATCTACCTAGTTTGGGTAATGAAATGTCTGCAAGAAAACAACCAAGCTCAGAGAACACCAAGGACTCCTCATAAAAGAAAAAACAACAACTGGTATGTTTAAAACCCATAAACAGTTGCTATCAGCAAAACATCAGTAGGAAAAAACATGAACTCGGCATTTATAATACTTGCTGTTAGTACACTGGTTGGTGCTATTGCCTTATCTTCACATCTTTATTTGGATATGCATTAAGACTGTGGCAAATTTCATGCTTTTATTCTAAATTCCACAAGCCTTCCACAAATCTACTCAGATGGTGAGTTGTTAATTGTTTTCTCCAATGGCAACTAGATTAATCTTTCATTTCCCCCTCCCCCTGCCATTGTTGAACTAGAACTTTTGAAAAAGGCACTTTCTGCACGGAGTTGTTTTAATGATATACTCGGATGGCTGTTATTATATTTATATCAGAAATGGCATTGCCAGCTGGGTGACTTTGGACCAGTCACTCTCTCTCAGTCTATGACATCAATGTCTGGCAATAAGCCAGTTGACCATTTCCTGTTGCAACCAATGGATCAACACTCAGTTGATCCAAAAAAGAAAGAAAGAAAGAACAAACTTATGCAGGAAGGGGAAACTAGGAAGAAAGGGAAAACATAGATAATTAAGACAGAAACATCAGAAGTATTGCTTTCTGGCAGCATTACCTAACACTATTTTCTTTTTCTACAAACACATAGCATGCATTATCCAAGAACAAATGTCAGCAGAACGATCGGTTTTTTTTTCATAAAATGATTAATTTAATAGCAAATACTGAACACTTGATTTCTAGTTTATATCAAAAGTTGATATTCAGTCTTTTCCTGTGCGTATATTTAATTACAGGCCAATGTGCATAGAATTTGACCTCCAGTTACCACAGAAATGTACTAGATGAATTGGGTTTCATTATGGAAAAGGGTGAGTTGGGCAGTAAATAAATCTTGTAAAATAAACTTTAAAATAATGGGACATACTGTATAATAGTTTGAAAGTGCCATAATTCACCATTGTACTACTGGCAATGCACCTTCCTGCTAAAAATGATCACTGGTTAAAATGAATTTCTACATTGGTATTCCTCATGTTGTATCTTAAGCCCATGTCACACTGAACCAACGGATGCAAAGAGGATGTAAAACGGACAAAAAACCTTGCCATCCATTGGTTAATGCAATGTATCCGTTCTGTACTCACTGCCTCCATTTTGCTTCCTCTCTATCCGTCCAGCATCCGTTTATGGATGTTTCATCCGCTCCAAAAGTTTTGGGCTGCCTAAAACTTTTGTGCGGAAAATGTATCCAGTTCGTCCGTTCTGCATCCGCTACGCATCCGCTACGCATCCGTTACGCATCTGTTACACATCCGCTATATCCGCTAGGCATCCGCTGTGCATCCGCGCACACACGCATCCACCCGGACGCAGGGAGGAAGTGGAACGGATGCAGAACGGATGCAGAACAGATGCCTAGCGGATGCAGAACGGAAACAAAGCGTTTAAAGCGGAAAAAACGTTCACAGAGGGGACCTATCTCAGATATTAAGGATGCCTAGAGGATGCCTAAAGGATACCTAGCGGGAAACCTATACTGCCTATAAAAAGGGGGAGCAACTCGCCTGCATCTCACTTTCAGAACAGCAGCCCAGCGGTGCAGACCTCTGCAGCCTTCATCTGGCTCTTCCTCTTCCACAGCATCCAGTCATGTCCACTGTGGATTGTGACAAAGTCCTTTCGGCAGCCACCATCCTTCTGCAACAGTGCGAAGCCATCTACAGGCTCTGTGAACTCTACTACAGGAAGAAAAGGAGGCACCCAAAAAAAGTCTGGGTCCAAAGATGGTTCGCCAGAAGAGCAGAGGACGGACTGTACAACAAGCTGATGGTGGAGCTCAGGAGCGAAGACACTCGGGCGTTCCAGAACTTCATGAGGATGCCTCCAGCAATGTTTGACGAACTTGTGCAGCACCTGACACCCAGGTTGAGCAAGACAAACACCAACTTCCTGCCCAGCCTGGAACCTGGGCTCAAGGTGGCACTCACTCTGCGCCACCTGGCCTCAGGGACCACCTACAGGAGCATGCAGTACGGCTGGAGGGTGCCACCCAGCACCATCAGCTTTGTGGTCAGAGAAGTGGTGCAGGCCATCATTGAAGAGTACATGGAGGAGCTCCTCCAGTGCCCCTCCACTGAAGAAGGATGGAAGAAAATTGCAGAGCAGTGATATCAGAAGTGGAACTTCCCCCACACCATTGGAGCCATAGATGGCAAGCACGTGGCCTGCAAAGCACCAGCCAAGTCGGGGTCCACTTATCACAACTACAAGGGCTTCTTCAGCATCATCCTCTTCGCCATGTTCGATGCTGACTACAAGTTCATGTACATCGATGCTTCAGGCAACGGCTCATCTTCAGATGCCCAGGTATACAACGCCAGTCACCTCAAGGAGGGGCTGGAATGCAACCTCATGGTGGGCTTCCCAGATCCAGACCCGCTGCCCAATGACACACAAGATGTGCCCTACTTCATCATGGGGGAGGATGCCTTCTCCCTCACAACCTACCTCATGAAGCCCTACACCTCCAAGTACCTCACCCGTGAAGAGAGGATCTTCAACTACAGGCTGTCCAGGGCAAGGCGGGTGGTGGAGAACGCCTTTGGCATCCTGACCAACAGGTTCCAGGTACTTCTCACCAACATGCAGCATAGCCCAGAGACTATGAGGAGGATCGTGGAAGCTTCCTCCATCCTGCATAATCTCATGCGCACCCGCTACCCAGTCTTGCAGAACAGGCTTGTGGACCGTCAACAAGGCAATGGGGACATGGAGCCTGGTGAATGGAGGCAAGGGCAAAACCTGATCGACACTCAGGATGTGCAAGGCCCCAACAGAGCCTCACGTGAGGCGAAGAAGCAGCGCAACCTCCTGGTGCAACTCCCCATCTGGAACAGTGGAGTGGCAAGACAGGATGGTAAATGCTTAATGGATGCTTCCTTCAGCCTGTCTCATCACACGGATGAGATTGGGCCATGTATGTTGAGTGGCCCTACAATGTACAGGGCATTTAATAAAGAGTTGTGTTTATGTTGACATGTGTGGATGATTGATTATATTGTTATTGATAATAAAGGGCCATAGGTGTGTCACCTGGGAGGGTGGACCATCCAGTCCCACTATGCTTGCATTGGAGGTTTATCTATCCCACAGCTATTACCCATCCCAAAGGTATCCCTGCCCATTCCACAGGTATCCCTGCCCATCCCACAGCTATCTTAACCCATCCCACAAGCATGCAAAGGCTTAAACCATTTCTAAAAGTTTCCACCAAGACTTTATGAAAAAAAAGAAATGAAGCAAGTGTGTGAATCAAAAATAGACTTTATTAACAACAAGCTATAAGACAAAAATGAGTCTCTGGTACTCCTCTTGGTCACTCAGTCCCAGGGGTGAAGGGTGCAGGTGCTGTGGAGGTGGCTGGTGCTGGAGAGCTTGTCATCAGCTCCTCCAGAAGCAGAAGCAGCAGAAGCCCCAGCCACAGAAGAGCGAGCCCGTGCTGCAGAAGCCCCAGCAGAACCAGAGTGAGGGCCAGGGGGTGGGATGGTAGCCCTGTCCCTCTTGCCAGGGCTGGCAGCAGATGGCTGAGGCTTGCTGTGCTTCCGCATGGTTGTGGGGTTGCTGGCTGGCAGGGAGGCTGGCAGGGAGGCTGGCATGGAGGCTGGCAGCAAGGCTGGTAGCAAGGCTGGCAGGCACCAAGGCAGGCAGGGCAGGCAAGGCAGTCGATGTGTCCGGCAGCAGGTCTTTCCTCTGAATGGCGACCTGCTTCCGAGCTGCTTCCGTTATATCCGCGGGGCTGACGCAATGCATCCTCCCCGCATGCGCAATTAATGCCAGGCATCCGCTAGGCTTCCACTCTGCATCCGCTGTGCATCCGCTTTATCTGTTCGGCGTCCGCTCTGCATCCGCTGTATCCATTCCGCGTCCACTTCGCTGAGGCCCCCCGGAAGCCCAGCGGATGCGCCATCCACTCCCATCCACTTCCATCTGCTGGGCTTCTGTTCCGCATCTGCTTTGCGTCCTCCCCACGTCCGTGTTATCCACTCCGGTTATGCAAATTTTTGCCCCTTTTGAGAGCGGATAAAAATGGATTTCATTTTGCTTGTCTGCTGTGTTCTTTTTGCATCCGTTGGCCAGTGTGACATGGGCTTTAACTCTAAAGACCCAAGTAAGACACAAGACTACCAATAAAGAGATTCATAACATAGCTAGATGACCACAAATGTCAAAAAACAAAACATTAGGAAGCCTCCATCAACAAATACAACAGAGGCTCCTACTGCAAGCTACCTCAAGATTACGAAGGAAGGGAATAACAGTACCCTGCACAAATGTGAAAACAGGGCAACAGTATATCAGCCTCTTTAGCTGCCTGATATGTTTTTCCTCCCTTTGAAATTTGCTCATGTCCTTCCTGGCTTGATGGATATGAGCAAGGAACATGTAAAATTCTGTAACTCTAATAGCCTAACTAATCATCCTTTTCTAAGGTTTCAAATCATGAATATTGAAGGGGGCTACTTTGGTCTAGTGGTTCAGGCACCGAGCTTGTGGTTCAGGCCCTGTTTGGGCTAGTAGAGTGCTGCAGGAGGCCATCCAGGCCGAACATTGGCCATGGGGACAGGCCACATGCATCCCCCATGGCCCATTTTGGCCAGCAGAGTGCTGCAGGAGGCATCCATCCCATCTTATCCTCCCAGCCTGGGGAGGAGAACTACAGTGCTGATCTGGCCATGGAAGAAATCCAGTTTGACACTCCTGTTCTCAGCAGTTATTTGAGTGATGATGATGGAAAAGAAGTAAAAGAAAGGGATGAAAGAAAATTTTTAAAAAATGTCTTTCCTTTGACTTTGCTGGCCAAGCTCCTATTCACTGTCTCTCTTTGCTCACCCAATGGATTAATTCTAAAGATAAGAATTTGATCTGTTTCTTGCAGTGACACTTGGGGAGTCGATTAATACATAACCTTGACATAAAAAGCAATTGGATTTTCTCCTCCAGCAGGGGATGCTAGGACAGAAGAGTGTGTTTCTCAGTTACTAGTTATCTCCCTGTAATCCTTTTGGTGTTAGACTTTGGGCCCTGCCTCAATAATTTTCATTCAGGAGTGGATCTAAGAGGAAATGGTCTTATTTTAATCAAATTAGTGTTCACAGCCGTGCTTTTCAAAGTGGCTTCAAAAGTAATGCTTTGTGATAGAGGCACTTTTCTGCCCTTATTGCAGTGAGGCATTAAATCATGTCAAAAGACTTGTTCTGAACAGCTTCAAACAGTTGAATTTTTTTTTTTATTTAAACAAGAAACCCACCATTTATGTTCACATTTTTAAAAATCTTTGCAGAATGCAGAGAGGAACATGAAGAATGGCATGAAATAGTTAAGGTTCAGTTTGTCTTTATTGTGACATGTCTTGAGTGTGGTTGAACTAGCAGCTCTTTCCTTGATGGCAAACACTACTCTGTTGGATATAATAGACAATCAGTCATTAATTCAGATGGATATCTTAGATATTTTACACAAAAATGCTTTGAAGTAAATTACTGAAGGAAACCAAATGTCTAGGTTAGCTGAAAGAACTTTGATATCAATCTATAATTATTTGGTCAGAATTCTTCAGACTATTATAATATAGAAATCACTATATTATTGTACAATAATATAAATGATATAGAAATCATATAGGATTATTTATATCATTGTTACTTTAAAGCAATACTTATTCAAATGCAAAAGGCAACCTAGATGAAGTCTCTGATTTTTGTAATACCACAAAAAATAATTCTGCCTGTCCAAACTGCTGAATATTCAGGAATTTTTGTCATTTCCAATGCTCAAAAATAAAACTGCTATTCAGATCAAACTCGAAAAATTGGAATATTGTTCAAAAATTCATTTATTTCAGTAATGCAACTTAAAAGGTGAACCTAATATATGATAGACTCATTACATACAAAGCTGTGATGTGTTATAATTGAGATGATTATGGCTTACAGCTCATGAAAACCCCAAATCCACAATCTCAGAAAATTAGAATATTTTGAAAAATTCAATATTCTAGGCTCAAAGTGTCCCACTCTAATCAGCTAATTAAGCCATAACATCTGCAAAGGGTTCCTGAGCCTTTAAATGGTCTCTCAATCTGGTTCAGTAGGAATCACAATCATGGGAAAACTGCTGACCTGACAGTTGTGCAGAAAACCATCACTGATACCCTCCATAAGGAGGAAAGCCTCAAAAGGTAATTGCAAAAGAAGTTGGGTGTTCCCAAAGTGTTGTATCAAAGCACATTAATAGAAAGTTATGTGGAAGGGAAAAGTGTAGAAGAAAAAGGTGCACAAGCAGCAGGGATGACCGCAGCCTGGAGAGGATTGTCAGGAAAAGTCCATTCAAAAGTGTTGGGGACTTTCACAAGGAGTGGACTGAGGCTGGAGTCAATGCATCAAGAGCTACCACACACAGACAGATCTTGGACATTCAAATGTCATTTTCCTCTTGTCAAGGCACTCCTGAACAACAAACGTCAGAAGTATCTTACCTGGGCTAAACAAAAACAGACCTTGTTTGTTGCTCAGTGATCCAAAGTCCTCTTTTATGATGAGAGCAACTTTTGCATCTCATCTAAATCTGTTAGTTTTTGAGATATTATGAATCTTTTCTGATGTTTAATTGTTTTTCCTAAGTTGCCTATTGCCCGATAGCTTTTTTCTTCTTTCAATTATTGCTATTCCTTAGAGGTTAATGAATGGCCAATATCTGATCTATTTCTAACATCAAACAGAAAGAGTCAACAACATGCAGGCAATTAGAACTGAATAACAGCAGATTCATAAACTTGTTTTTCCACAGTGGTAGAGTTCTTGAAATTGTCTCAGCATGCATTCTAGCATGGATTTGCAAATGTCCAAATTCATCTAACAAGATCATTTTGACCTATCATCAAAATATGCTTTAATAAACTATTCAAAGACTAGTAACTATGGCAATTTCCACCATGAACAATTACAAAAGTTACCTTCTTTTTGGAAAACTGGATGAGTAAATACTCTCTAAGGAATGAATTAGTTGTAGCATGGCTCACAAACTATTTCTGAATTAATTTCACAAGCAAGAAAGGGGATAAAATCTTGTCATAAGTACTGTGGCTTCTATCCTGCACTCATAATAAAGATTAAGGGAAACAGTTATGGTTCATTTGCTTAGGTGGGTGCCCATATGATTAGATTTCATGCTCATTATTTTCCTCTGAAGTGGTGTACATAGGCAGTCATTTGAGAAAAGGAAAAGAGCAGCCTAGGCTGTTTTTTGAAGTTGTCCAGGTTGTAATTGGCAGTACTTGTTTGAGCAATAATTCAGAAATCTCTCATGAAAAGAGGAGACATTAAAGAGCCTTTGTGATAAAATTGCCTGCATTTTATGTTGCACTTTATGTCACTAATGATCCAGCCTTCTATCCTTGTTGAAGTAATGTTACCCAACTTCATCAAAAAGATATTTTGTCAGCTCATGGATCAATTACTGTTAAAGTTCAAAATACAGTGGTGCCTTTGTAACTATGGAGCTAAATCAACATCTGAAAACATTCAAACATGTTTTCCAAGGTATCTCTAAGCCCACACTAAGGACCAACAAAAGTGCCAAGATGGGATGAACAACTGTCAAAAGAGAATGGGATCTTTCCAGTATCTCCTTCTATTCTGCTTCTTCTGCCACAGCTGCTAAGAAGTATTACCAAATATCATTATGATATATAAACAAGTTAAAAATTCTTTTCAATATCACATGTATTACCATAGTTTAAAGAAGAGCCTTTGTTGTGAGAAATTGAAATATTTAAGTAAAGGACAGGAGGGAAGTTTAGATTTTGTCTGATCAGAATGGTAGATGAGATCAAACTTCAAGTCTAGTAGGGTTATGAAGCAATCAAAGACACACTTCACAAAGTATGGTAGCATGATGGAAACATTCTTCTTCTTGGCACTGAGGTTGCCACACCTTCGGAGAAAACGTGGTGCACTTTGAGGATGTTTCCACATCATCTGTGTGGAAGGGACAGCTGTCTCCTTTCACTCATGTTGTCTGTGCTTGACATACAAGTGCAGATACCTTGGGAAAACTGGCAGAGTAACTGTATTGAGTAGCTACAGGATACTACTAAGTGAAGCAACTTTTTAGGAAGTTTTTATTGGCCTAAAATCACTATACCTAGTATAGTGTAGTATAGTGTAGTGTAGGACAGTACAGTACAGTATAATATCTAAAAATTGGTGGCTATGGATTAACTTTATTCAACCATGCCATGAAAAATGATAGTTGACATTGACTGGGAATCACAGCAATTGTAACAACACTGTGGGAAGGAACACTTACATGGTATGGACAAGTCATATGTGGTAAAGAAAACTCACTGATAAGGACAGCTATGCATCTGAACCCTGATGGCTGGTGTCCCAAGAAATGGTGGATGGATAACACCAAAGAAGACATGAAATGTTTGGGTGTCACCCATGAAGATGCCCTGGATTAATCCAAATGGAGATGGAAATGCTGACAAGCAGACCCTGCCATAGCATGAGAATAATGCTGGGAAGAAGAAAAAGTGACTAGAAATTGGTTCATCCTCTTCCCATTAGGAATCAGAGCTAGCTGGAAATAAAGGAACTAATAATTGGAAAATTATAACAAGAACGCATCAAAGAAATGTGGTGTAAGTGCTGTGGAAATTACTATAGATATCTACTGGACAGCTTTGGTCTATGGAAGTAGCCAGAGACGAGAAATATATTGTCAAGAGCATCAGTGTACTGTGAAGTGGACAAGACTATTTGAGAACATGCCAATGATCAAGAATCTCTTAAAGGGCTTTGAAGAAGCATCCATTGAAGCAATTGGTTTTCTGCAAGGTATACCCTAGTCATGGTAATGACCAAGCTTTCCTTGTGACATTATGTATCTCCATGTGTTGGGCTACTTCCCCTGCCTTTCAGATCTTCTGGCATTTAATGAAAAACAGATGTATTATGACATACACTTTCTTTGAAAGCTTTCCAGACCACCAGTCTTTCTGTTTTTCAAGACCTTTCAGTGGACACAAACTATTTCTAAGTTGACTTTACTTTTTTTCATACCTGTGCTGATCCATCAAGGACATGTCATTTCTTGGAGTCTAAATGACATTAACTATCTTCCTAGAAGCCTCCAGGCTAATCAACAGCTGCATGATTTCTAAGTTGATCTAGAGGTCCTTTTCCTAGTACAACAGGCTGTAAATTAAAAACCCCTTTACCTTCCCTCCACAAACATAGTAAATTAAGGGGTGTTTATGATACATTTGTTCTTCTATAAGCATTTGTTTCTATATACATTTGTTCTTCTATTGTGTCATGTGTATGTGCATTCAATGGTTTGCAAAAAATATTTGATGAAGCTATAATGGAAATTTGTGGGAAAGGAGGATTAATTGTAAAAAAAAAATCCAATGTTGTGTAGTAGCTATGATATTGGATTAAGACTGGAGAGACCCAAGTTCAAATGCGACTTTAGCCATGGAAACTCACAAAGTTGACTTGGATCTGTACTCTTTCAAGCCTATCATTTTTGTGAGGAAAAAATATCTCCACAGAAATCATGTTGAGCTTTTGAAGCAAATACTATAAGATATAAATTTAGTAAACTATAGAATTAAGATGCACAGAAAGTAGAGGGATGACAAGACATTTGTTCAAGAGAAAGAAAATTGCTGGAGAAGGGAAAAACCAGCAAAAACTATGCAGGAGGAAGGTGTATATAGTGGTGGGATTTGATTGTTTTTATTACCGGTTCTGTGGGTGTGGCTTAGTGGGTGTGGCTTGGTGGGCATGGCAGGGGAAGGATACTGCAAAATCTCCATTTCCTCCCCACTCTTGGGGGAAGGTTACCACCAGTTCTCTGAACTACTCAAAATTTTCACTACCAGTTCTCCAGAACTGGTCAGAACCTGCTGAATACCACCTCTGGTGTATAGGCACAGTATTAGAAAAATGGTAACTTCTTGTTCTGAAACCTACAGTGGATGGGATTTTCTGACAGTCTAAGAAAGGATGTTTAGAAAGCTTCATGGACTACAGTCAATTTCATCTACTATTTTATTCTAAAAAGCCAATATCACACTATCAGTTAGTCTTCATAGTGCAAGATGACTTATTTAAAAATGTTGGCTGTAATAGCTAATTCATTTAGAATTTGCTTCCAATCAAAACTTCTCACAAGAAGTTATCAGCTTTCCCTTCAGTTAGGCTAATTTATCAGCTAAGTTACCAACTATTCTCCTTGAAATTTCAATCCTTCACTGGATTTTGCAGGGATAAAGCTGCAATTAACAAATTGCACACACGCGCGCGCGTGCATGCATGCACACACACACACACAGAATTCCTTCTCCAAACACACTAGAATATCTGAAAAGAAGCATTGCAGATTGTGTATTTTTATGGTTAATCCTAGAATATACTTGATTTAATGAAAAAGGACTTATGAGGTGGCATTATGCAGACAGAAAACTGGATAATTTACTTCTGACCAAGCTGGGTCTGGATCTGGGCCTTCAATAGAAAGCCACTAATGAACTGAAGTCAAATTAAGATTAAAAAAAAAAAGTGAAGTTATTACAGTTTCAGAGTTTTGAATACAGCTAAACCTAATAGCTGTCAATGAACCTAGAAATTGTTGCCCTCTAGCAGAGAAAAGGCTAGCTTGCCTAGTGCCTTCAGACTCCCCCCTCCTCCTCCTCCTCCTCCTCCTCCTCCTCCTCCTCCTAGCATATTTTTCTTTCTTCTAACACTGACAGTCTGCTCCAAACATCCAGCAATTCTGCTCAAGATTGTTGCTTCTCTACAATATACTATCAATGTCTCTAGAAGTCAGTAATATTACTCAGTAAGTGGACAAAAGTACTGAGCCTAGTCTAAATATCGGGATGACTGTGCTGTCAATCAAATAATAATAACAACAACAACAGTGATATCTGGTGTGTTGGATTGTCATTTGGAACACAACATGCCAGATATCAGTTGTCAAAAACCAAACTATACGAATTATTGAAATCGCTATACCAAGAGACATTAAAGAAAAAGAATTGGAAAAAAACCACAAAATATCTTGACCTGGCCATTGAAACTACACAATTATGGATGAAACATGTAACAGTGATATTCATTGTCATCGGGGCACTTGGTATCATGTCCAAGAATTTTACATAATACATCAAGAAATTGCAGCTTCCTGCAATTCCAATGGAATTGCAAAAATAATAATAATAATAATTGCACGACTTGGAACATCGTACATTTTAAGATATTTGGTTGATACTGGAGCAACCCATAACAATCATCAGCATCAGTCAATGATGTTTATGATGCATTTTTAAATATTCAATTGATTGACTTTCATGTTTAATGAATAAAAGATAACAACAACAACAACAATAACAGTGATGTGGCAGACAATTCATAATGGGAGGGGAGGGAAAGAGAGGAAGGAAAGGCCCTTCTCTCTCCCAAAGAGAGATTTTGTCTCTACCAGTGCTGCTGTTTCCCGTGTGAATATTTGCTCTCAAGTGAGTAAACACTAGCTTACCCTCAGCATCTTATGCTCACCTGTGGCAAAATAGTTTGAAACGATCTAAACCAACACTCCTTCTAAAAATCATTTTCTTTACTTAATTCTTTAAGGGATGAATGTCATCCATACATGGCACTGTTATTCTAGCCTGGTGTGGTTGATTCTGGTTGTTCTGCACTGAGGAGTAATGAGGTGCAGACAGCTCTGTTCCTTTATTTTGCAGTTTGTTCTATTACTCTTTCCCCTGCCACATGGATAATAGAAGAAGCTGGTCTTTCCCTGACTTTCTAGCTATCTGAAAGACAACTACCATATATAGTTGTGGATAAACCCACATGTTGAAAAGCCATTCCTTGAATTTTTAACCAAAATACCATAAAATGTGAACCTACAAACATGTTGATTGTTGGCTTACTCACAGGTGATAATTTTTTTTCATGGTATTCTGGTTAAAAAATTGGGGATTGGCTTATCTGTGGAAAAACTTATCTGCAAGTTAATATGTATCTCTTTTCCTCAAATACACGAGATCCACTTACAGTTCTGAAGCAAATTCACTTTTCATATGCTTAAATGCAGTTTTCATCTTTACTTATAGGTATAGCAATATTTTCTAGAGATGAACACTTCACTTCAACCCCATCTTTGGTGAGCACAGACAAAAATTACTATATGAATGAATGAATGAATTCTTTATTGGCCAAGTGTGATTAGACACACAAGGAATTTGTCTTGGTGCATATGCTCGCAGTGTACATAAAAAGAAAAGACACATTCGTCAAGAATCATAAGGTACAACACTTAAGGATAGTCATAGGGTACAAATAAGCAATCAAATCATATTAGGAAACAGTCACTATAAATAGTAAGGATATAAGCAACAAAGTTGCATTCGTACAGTCACAAGTGGAAGGGGATGGGTGATAGGAACAATGAAAGGATTAATAGTAATGCAGACTTAGTAAATAGTTGGGCAGTGTTGTATCTCTCATGAATGAAGATAAATATATGTATTCCAGGATAATGTTGCAGGATCCAATTTTGAGTCAGTCACTGGAACCAAAGGTTTATTCTTCTAAGGTTTGGGGCTCATGCTGGAGCACATCATCAGGGAACTTCTCTCTCTCCAGAATATCAACACCCTAATTTACAACTAAAAACTACACACAACCAGGCACCATATAAATACAACACATAGAAGAGCCCGATGCATGTATTCTGGAGAAAGAGAAGTTCCGTGATGATGGGTTCCAGCAGAAACCTAAAAGCTGTCATTCAGATTGGATCCTGCAACAACAATTACTCTTCAACAGAAGCCTATGGCCCAAACAAGGTTGTATTTCTAAGAAGAGTTGAGCATTCCCAGATGAAGAAAAATGAGGCCAACGTATGGGCCTGCACTGTGTTGCTGCCAATAGACAATTGACCAGCACCCTTGCACATGACAGTTGTTTGCTCAAGGATCACACAATTCATGGCCTCTGACAGAGAGTGTTGAAGCCATGACACTGAGCAGCTGATGATGTGTTCCTGCTCCTGGCAGGCTTTCCATCATGCTGCGATATGGCCATCTGGCAGCCAAGGCCACTGCACTTACATAGCAGAGTACAGTGGCTAAGTTATGCCAGCAACATAGGTGACACCATTCCAGGTCACTGGACTTTGTATAATTTATGCTTCAAAAGGGAACTGTATTTGACCCCCAAAGCCATGCATGGCTTCTTTCATGTGGTTTCAATGCTTAGGGAGATTAAGTCAGGTTCTGTAGGCACATTTTTGTTGATTTGTTTGCTTTGGAGTTGATAAACTTTTAATGAATTCAAGTGCATTCAAATGTAATGCAAACATCAGGTGACGAGCATTCATCCAGGATTTCCTCTAGACTGGATCAAGCCAGTAAGCTGCCTTAGATAAGCAAGAGTCAGGACCTAACATGGTTAAATGCTAGAATTAAGTAGTCTAGAAACCTCCTTGTTTTTCCTCTTTTAGATTTAGTTTAAGGTAGTTCCTTGATAGGAGCAGCTTAACGTCTTGCAGACCCTGCTAGAAGCAGAGGCATAAACATAGCTAAGTACCAAGTTTTACACTGTGCACAAACAGGAAAGCAGAGGAGGGGCCTTGGGGCGTTCTGCTGCAATATGTTTGGTCTGCCAGGGGAATTATTACAGGGGGTTTATTGAAGACATGCCAAAAAATCATGTTAAATAAACTGTTTACATGCTGTAGCTCCGGGCGAGGAAGCAGAATCTGAAAGTCTCAAGCTTAAGCCCTTTCACAGGTCTCAGCAAAAATAAACCTCTTGACACTTTCAGCTGGACGCTGCAGCTTCCCCCAGTGCACACACTTTGTTGACTTTCAAAGTGTAAAACAATTAGTGCCCTCTCTTTCTTCCAAAGTGCTGGAGATATCATTGCAGTAGTTGAACCTCTGCCCCAGAAACTCTTAGGAGTGATTTATTAACTCTATAAATTCTGTCCTTTATTTATGATGTCTGGGGAAGGATGATTGCACTGAAAAATCACCTATTTTCTGCAGCAGTCATTTCCCCAATATTTGTACAAAAAGAAAAGAGTCCACAAGAAAATATTAATCTTCCCACTTTAACCTTGGACTATTCACTCAAACACAAAAATAAGAATCTCTGTGAATAAAATTCAGGGATACCTTTCTCCTAGTAATGACAACACTCAAGGTGATGTATTTGCAGACTTTCAAAATATTGGAATGCTTTTACATCCTGAAGGATATAAATGAATGGTAAATATTTGTGTTAAACATTTATATTATGAGAAGGATTCAGTGGAAGGATACCTAGAAAACAGAAGGAGTCCTTATATATAGAAAGATCTTGTTTAAATGCCTCACCTCATCAGAAAAAGCTATAAAGTTACCTGTTCAAAGTCTAGAAGAACCTTTTCCTGTGAGTTATGATAACATGGAGCAAATGGATCAATGGTCTGACCTGGTATATGATAGTTTCCTAAATCCTGAAATTGAGAGAGCCCCAAAGGAACGATCGAACTTCAAAAGGAACATTAAAACCAAGACACATGTGTTTAAAGTGTGCAAATTGACTTAAGATTAACACATTAATTTGCTGAGCACCAGTGTATTGTGTTGTAGTGAAAAAATGAGATTGTGTATTGTGTTGTAGTAAAAAAAACCCTTCAGCATAAAGAATATATGAACATCCGACTGTAGTTCCATTTTTAGTTCATTGGAATTATGCCCCTTCATGCACAAAATCATAATTATTACTAGTTTTCTGAGAACTGAATGAAATGTTTGCTTCACATTTATATCTTCTCATTCTTAGCTATAATCTTTCATCAACAAATCTACAAAGTAGGTAACGTAAAGATACCATCGCCTAACACAAATCCTGATTACATAGAGCTTTAAAATTAAATTGCAATGTTCATTATAACAATCTCTCTACTTAACTCACTGACTACTTATATAATTTACTTAATTGAATTTATGATTGGGGTGAAAAGTACAAACTTTGCAGAGGTCTGTCATGGTATATTGTCACTTTTTGCCCTATTGCATATATCTGCTATCTTGAAACTAGGCACAGAGCACAACACCCCCCTCCAAAAAAAAATCAGTATCTCATCTCATTTCCAGACTAGGCTAATTCTAGATTCTCTGAATACAGCAAAATCCAGCATTTTAAAATCCAGCATTTAAAATATGTAAGTGTTTTTCTTCTTTTCCAGACACTATCCCAAATAACCAAGCCTGAGGCAGCCAGGAAGGATCAAAACATCCATAGGGAACAGGAGCTTCAAAGCATTATTGCAATTATTTTATCTGAGTCAGATCAGCGTCTTACTATAGAATAATTTAGACTGGAACGAAAAGCAAGTGCTTGGAAACATTGTCAGTGGATGACAGCCCCTCAGAGGTTGCCAAGCGTAAGCAAGGTAGTGCTAAGAAGTGATGCTTGATATTGCAGCATGAACAGAGATGGCCATCATGTCTGAGAGGTCCCCTCTAGCCATAATGGAAACAAAAATATCAGCTGTGTGTTGGAGATGGAAAATAGAGGCCCTCCAAATAAAAAAGTGATGGATGTGTCTTTCAAGTAGGCAGTGGGTCTCTCTGCAGGGGCTGTGAGGGGGAGGGGTTGTTCCCATCTCTGCCATGACCAGTTTCTAGCTTGATGGTTCAGAGATTTCCCAATTGCATCTCAAAGAGATGCAGAATATTTCTTGAGCAGGAGAAGAGATAGGCCTTTGATTGTCAATATGGAACATTTCCCTACAACTTCATTTTAGATGCAAGACCATTCACGCTAAATCACAAACACATTAATTGAATTTATTGGCTATCATTTGTGGCCTTTCAAAAGGTACAGTAACATTACCTCTAATGGCCTTTTGGAAATTTTGAGAGATGCTAAGACTTATAAGACCAATCACATATACATTGCAGAATGTATATTGCTACAATGCAGAAAAATATATTCCAATTTTCAGAATAAGTGAATCAAGTTATGTATCTCATTGTTTTGTTTCTATGACATAATTAACTCTGTGAAGAATTAATGTATAGTGAAAAGTTTTAAAAGGTGCTAATCATTCCAGTAAACCAGTAATCTCAAGAGATAAAATTAAAACTGAACACATTCAGCTCTATGTACGCACAACCAATCAGCTATGTAATGGAACAATTATGAAAACTGCTTATCGTGGGGTTAATGAACTTTATTACTCCCAAGATTAAGACTATTTAAGAGCAGATCTGCCAAAAAAAAAAAAAAATCTCTAGGCACTCTGTCCATGGCTAACCTCCCCTTACTTTTCTTAATTTTACCTTGCTTCATCTGCAGTGGCTGTAGAAATGGTTCCACAACACAGATTCAGTCATCCCCATTTGTATGAAATTTGAATCTACAGACAGAGAAGATTATTTGATCGTTCATGTTTTGGGAACAGTATCCATAAGAAAGCTACAGGATGATAGTTTTTATTCCTATTCATTTCAAGTATTATTGGTGATAATCTCCCATAAAATGCACAGATTGCATTGAAGGACAAAATCAATTGGAGATAACATGGGACAACATCTGGAACTAGCCTTATGAGCTACCAGTTCAAGACCTCATTGGAAAAAATGCTCACTGCCAACCATGAAGCTTCCTTGCTAACTCTTCCTTATTCCCCTGCCAAATCTGAGTTAGTGCATACCGAAAGAAACACATTTTGAAATGATAAACTGGGTGGCACCATTCAACAAGGAACAAGAGGTGAAAGGCCCTTCAGATGGGAGAATACTGACAGTTTCTAGCCTAAGAGTTTCCGCAAATCAGGAAGCAGAACTGGAAATAAATAAGAAAGGGATGAAAAATAAGTAGCATTTGCTACTTTCCACAATGAAGCCTCCTTCCAGATCCCAACACTTGCAAGAGGAGGAAGCAAACTCCAAATTTTGTACACTAGGTAGTGTTTGTTTTGGATCAAGTACTCCAATCAGTAACACATCAGGAAAATAAATATGACATGTACACGCGTCACAGCTTGCTTGCATTTCCTGAGAGACTTCTCACCATTCTCTGAGGCAAAGCCTGCCTTCCATGTGCTTGTAATTAAGAGATCTTAATCATCCTAGTATTTGCCATCAGTTCCAGGGGTAGAATAGAAAAGCAGATGTTAGGACAGTTGTTGAATGAATCAGGCTGTAGAATGTCCAAGCAGCAATTTGTGGTTTTGTAAAATAAAATCATAGTGTTGAAAGGGATGGAAAAAAGAAACAAAGCTCAGTATGGAAAAGCTAACTATCAACTCCAGGCCCCAATTCAATATATTTCACAAAAGAGTTTGTATTAAAAACCACTTGATGGCCAGGAAGTAGCCATCTTGATGACCATCTGGTATAGGAAGAGATCTATACCAGATCCTATGAAATTGATGAGGTTTATTCTTAAATTTAAATGCTTAAATTTTACAACCTCATGTGATGGTGTCTTATCATCCAAAGAATGCAACACTTTTATTTTGGCTGGTAAAGAGAAAGAGTTTATCCTATAGCAAATAGCAGCTATTGCCTTGACTTTATTTTATGGTAGCTGAATCACACTGTTCATTCATTTTCGCCTTCTTGTCTTCTTGTCTCTCCTCCTTTTTTACATTTATTCTGCAACAAGTAAGATTGGGGAACAATACATAAGAATTACTAAAGGTCACATCCTTTCGCAAGTCTCACATTTTATTTCACAGTCAGTCAAAGATTCAAATATATTGACAAAAGCATGATGTTCAGTCCAGAAAAACGTGTGGTAGACCGGGTTCCAGTAAACAGGTTCTTTATTAACTACAAGCAAACAGTAGCAGAACAGTTTGGCTAAGCCGCGGCAGCCCTTTTATACAGGCTTGCTTGCCGGCTTGTAGCCAATGGTAGCCATTAAACTTTGCCACCTTTAAGCGGCTCACTACTGGCCTTTCTGGCCAATCAGGTTATACCACTTGGACTCTACTAAGTTATACAGAACACCCCTTCCCCCTTAGTTTAGTCCTACGTGGGTGACGTAGTCGCACAGGTAGGTGGGGCTTCTTCTGACTCTACTTGACTTGCGCGGTTCATTTTTGTTGGAGACTTCGAGCGGTTTGGTCGGGATTGCTATCTCTCCGGCTCTTCTCCATGGAACTGCCTGGAAGGGTGAGTCAGCATGGTTGCTGCCGCTTGAGTTGCTCAAGCCGGTGGCTTTGTCGCTCCCTCCTGGCTTTCCCAGGCAGGTTGAGCTGGCTTGGCTGGCCCCTTCCAGGACGGGTTTCTCTTCATATGGATTATTTCTGCTGGTTTCATCTAACCGTAAATGTTCTTTTTGCTCTTTTTGATTGGTTAGATGTTCTGGGTTTATTTTTAACAGTTCTTTTTTACCCTCTTTATTATTTCTTTGTATTTCCCCCCCTCTTTGGTTTTGTTTTCATCAATTTTTATTGTTTGAGGTTGCACGGTCGTATTTCGCTCGATATTTCGGGAACGAAGCTGGTCTATGTGCCGCTTCCACTCTCTGCCATCGTCCACGGTTAGATGGTAGGACTGGGGGCCTGTTTTTTGTGTGATTGTGGCTGGAAGCCATAGAGGGTCCCCGGTCTAATTTTTTGCGTAGACTAGGTCGCCGATTTCAAATGTGTGGAATCGTCTGGATGAGTCGGAGGGTTTCTCACAGGTAATTTGTGTGCAATCTATCTAAATGTGATCTGAGTTTCCTCCCCATTAACAATTCTGCTGGGCTCTTGTTCGTTATACTACTGGGGGTGATATGTTGGAGGGTGAGTAAACAATTTATCTTGTCTTGGACATCCCCCTGGTCCATTTTTTCTAGGCCTTCCTGAGTAAACCTGACCATTCTCTCGGCCCTATCATTTGCCACCAGGTGAGCTGGCGCGGTTAGTGCATGGCGTATACCTAAAGAAACTAGGTACTGCTCAAATTGTATAGCGGTTAGTTGTGGCCCATTGTCGGACACTAGGACATCCGGCAACCCATGGGTTGCAAATAGTTTGTTGAGTTGCTTGATAACAGCGTCGGTTGTCGTAGATGACATTACTATAACTTCCAACCAATTTGAGTATGCATCTACGACAATCAAAAACGTATGCCCCCTAGTAGGACCTGCGAAGTCAATGTGAATCTGAGACCAGGGGCCTCGTGGGATTTCCCAGTCCCGTATTGGTGCTTGTGGCGGTGAGGGCCTGGTTCTCTGGCATTTAGTGCATGTAGCAACCCAGTATTCAATATCTTTGTCTAAGCCAGGCCACTAGACATAGCTCCTGGCCAGGCTTTTCATTTTTACTATGTCTGAGTGGCCCTCATGAAGCATACCCAACACTTTTGTTTGCAATCTGGAAGGAATTACCACCAGATCACCCCATAACAAACACCCCTTTTGTATTGACAGTTCAGTCTGTCTGGTCCGAAAAGGTTTAAAGTTTTCAGTTTTTTGGTTTTCCGGCCAGCCTTTACCTACCCAATTTAAAATGCGGGTAGTCACTGGGTCTTTGGCGGTGGCTCTGGCGACATCATTTGCAGATAGTGACAGTTCTGGGCAGGCTTCTATTTGCAGGGTGGTAATCGTTGGAGCTGGGTCTTCTTCTGTTGTTGGCAGCGGTGTTCTACTTAATACGTCTGCATGTGGGATTTGTTTCCCGGGTCGATGTATCAATGTGTATGAGTATGCAGCTAGGAATTCTGACCATCTAGTCATTTGGGGAGATAAAATGTTTGGTGTGGGTTTGTTTCCCGCCAAAATTCCTTGTAATGGTTTATGATCAGTTACAATGGAAAATGTCCTCCCATAGAGGTACTCGTGAAAACGTTTAACTCCGGTGACGATTGCCAGGGCCTCTCTGTCTAGTTGGCTATAGTTGCGTTCCACTTTGGAGAGTGTTTTCAAGTAAAAGGCAATGGGTGCCTCTCTCCCGTAGGGCAATTAGTGGCTTAGGATGGCACCGACTCTGAATGATGAGGCGTCACAGGTGACCGTCAATGGAAGTGTGTTACTAAACTGAATAAGAACGGTGTCTGAGGTTAATAAGTTTTTTATGCCTTGGAATGCTTTTTGTTCTCTATGCCCCCAAGTCCAACTAGTTTTCTTATCCAGTAAACGATGTAATGGTTCTGCTATCATTGCTTTGTGGGGGAGGAATACGTTATAGAAGTTTATTAGACCCAAAAATGCTTGCAATTCCGTTTTGTTTTTTGGTTGTGGTGCGTCTTTAATAGCCTTGACCTTTTTATCTGTAGGGTGTATACCCTCTCTGTCAATTAAATACTCCAAAAATTTGACACGATCAGTCATTAGGCAGCATTTTTCCTTTTTAACTTTCAGGCCGGATTCTCTAAATTTTGTTAGCACTTCTCTTAGCCTTGTTTCTAATTGGGTCGTGTTTTTGGCTGAAATTAGGACATCATCAAAGTATGGAATGACCCCTTTAATTCCATTTAATAGGTGTTCCATGAGGCTTTGGAAGACGCCTGGGGCAACGCTTACTCCAAATTGAAGTCTGTTACATTTGAATGCCCCTCTGTGAGTTACTATTGTCTGTGCCTCGGCTGTTATTGGGTCTACTGGAAGTTGTTGATATGCTTGGGCTAAATGAGCTTGGCAAAAAATTTTCCTCCCCCAAGCGAGTGCAATAAATGCTGCACGACTGGCACCGGGTATGCACTTTGCTGCAACGCATGTTCAGGGTAGCCTTGTAGTCTCCGCAGATGCATACCGACCCATCAGGTTTTACAGGTGTTACTATTGGTGTCTCCCATCTAGCGTGGTCAATTGGTTCTATGACCCCTTGCGCAATGAATTTGTTTTATTGTTCATCTATTTTGGCTTTTAACACAAAGGGGACTCATCTGGCTTTTAACCTTCTGGGTGCTATCTGGGGATCTAAACTAAAGGAAATTGGGGTCCCCTGGTACCTGCCTAGAGTGCCGTCGAAGACATCCTGGAATTCATGTATCAGGTTTTCCTCCCAATCGGTTGTGGCTACTCAGCTCACTCCGGTCATTCCGATGCCCAATGGTGCGAACCATTTGATGCCGAGGAGACTGGGACGGTCCTGGTCGACTATGGTTAGTGGCAGGACTTCAGTATGTTGCTTTTATGTTACTCGGAAATGTCCAAGACCTACCACAGGGATTCTGTTTCCTTGGTAGTCCTTTAAAATTAATATTTGTTTCTGGAGTTCTTTTAATTTAATATTTGGAACTAGTTGCCTGATTGTGTTCCAAGGCACCATTGACAGGAAGGATCCTGAGTCGACTTCCATCTCGCAAGCGCTTCCTTCAATTTTTACAATGATTTTGACTTTTTTCCCGCTTTCCGTCTGGGCGCTTCCAATAGTGACAGTGTGATAGGTCTTTTCTCGGTTGCTGGTTCCTTTGCTGCGCTCCCATTTTCTATCGGCTTGCCTCGGTTCAGTTCTTAGTGGGGAATTACTGCGTCTGCTAGGACTGTTATTTTTGCGATTCCTACAGACTTTCTCGATGTGTCCCTTTTTCTTGTAAGCCCGACAGATGGCATCAAGGAACCTGCACTCGGCTCGAGGGTGGTTTCCCTCGCAGCCAGCACATTCCCGCCAATTTCTTTTTTCATGCCTTTTTTTGTTGGCGTATAGGCGGTGGACCTCATCATCATCATCTTCCATTTCTGATGATCCGTCAAGGTCTTCGTGGTATGTGGTAGCGGGAGCTTGCTTCTTTCCTCTGGGTATGGTCGTCACGTCATTATTGGCATTCATCAACTTCATGGTGGCTGCTGACTTTTTCGTGGCTTCTACAGCTGTGGCTTCTGCGATTGCTTCAGCCACTGTTATATTGGGTTTATTTAGTAATTTACTTTGTAAATTAGAGTCTCTTAGACCTAAGACGACATGATCTTACATGACTTTATCCATGTCCAGGAACTCGCAAGCTCCACCCAGGTGTCGGAGAGCCGCCACAAAATCAGCAATGGTCTTGTCTTCCCTTTGGTCCCTTTTGTAGAACTCGTGCCTTTTAATAAGATTTGACACCACCAGCATGTAGTGAGCCTTTAGCATTCGGTGAAGCTCAGACCAGGTCATCTGTTTCACGTCTCTGGACTTCGCCAATGCCTTGGCCATCTTGAACACGGTTGGCCCACAATGCGTTAGGAAGACAGCCCTCTTCTGCTGATCCAAGATTTCCTCCATCTCGTTGCTCTCTAAGAACATCAGGAAATGGTCTATGTATGATTCCCAATCCTCTTCATTGGGATTGAAGGGTGCGGACGGCGCATTACTCCCGGCCATCACTTCTAGCCTGGATTTCTTTGCCGCATGCTCGGTCTCGTGTTTTAGGACAATCCCATCCTCGTCGCCAGTGTTCAGTCCGGAAAAACGCGCGGTAGACCGGGTTCCAGTAAACAGGTTCCTCATTAACTACAAGCAAACAGTAGTGGAACAGTTTGGCTAAGCCATGGCAGCCCTTTTATACAGACTTGCCTGCTGGCTTGTAGCCAATGGTAGCCATTTAACTTTGCCGCCTTTAAACAGCTCTTTGGATTGGTTCTTAATGAACCAATCCACTATTGGCCTTTCTGGCCAATCAGGTTATATCACTTGGACTCTACTAAGTTATACAGAACAGTATTCCTACTCAAAATCATAATTTCTATGGACCTTTGGATATTATGCATTAGGTAGAAAACTAGAAAATTGAGATTTTGAGTCTGAATAAAAGTAATTTAAATATCCACACATTTCGTATTCCATCCCTCTATTTTTGAATCACAAAGTGCCATCCTTTCTCTCCCCTTTTTGAACTTTTTGGCATAAGACCAGCGTGATAAAAATTTGAGTAAGGCCGAGTCCCACTGGCCGATGGACGCAAAACGTATGCATAAAGGACACAGCGGCTGAGCAAAATTTCGGGGGTGGCTCCATCCGTTTTCATCCGCTCCAAAAAGTGGTGAAAATTTGCATAAACAGAATGGAAAAGAATGGACGTAGGTAGTATGTAGCGGGGATGTTAAACGGATGTTCATCGGAAGCCTACTGGATGAAAGTGGATGGAAGCGGATGACACCTCCGAAGGGGTTCTGGGGGAGAATTCCAAAGCGGACACATAGTGGAAGGGGCGGATGCATAGCAGATGAAGCGGATGCATCACATACGCCTATAGGAAACAAAGGGGATGCCGCGCGGATGTATATCGGATGCAAAGCGTTCACTGCACATGCGGGGGATATGAATTGCGTCCACTCCAAAATGCAGCACGCACGCACTCAGCATACAGGAGAAAGACGTGCTGCCAGATACATCTTGCAGGAACACCATGGTTCGTCAGTCAGTCAATAAAGTTTATCTTTGCTTAAGACACTTAATAAAGTTTACTTGGTTCATTTTGTTTACTTAATAAAGTGTTGGTAAAAACTTTGAAAAAATGGTTAAGCCTTTGCATGCTTGTGGGATAGATAAGGATAGTTGTGGGATAGACAAACCTCCAGTGCAACCATAATGGGACTGTATGGTCCACCATCCCAGCTGCCACACATATGGACCTTTATTATCATTGATCATTGAATTTATTCATTGATCAACACATTTTAAAATAAACAAAGCTCTTTATTAATGCCCTATTCATTGTAGGACCACTCAACATACATGGCACAATCTCATCAGTGTTATGCGACAGGCTGAAGGAAGCATCCATTAATCATCTATCATCCTGTCTTGCCACTCCACTGCTCCAGCTGGGGAGCTGCACCAGTGTCTCAGGAGGTTGTGCTGCTTCTTCCCTTCACATGAAGCTCTGTTGGGGCCTTGCAAATCCACAGTGTCTATCAGGTTAAATCCTTCCCTACATTCACCAGGCTTCATGTCCCCATTCCCTTGTTGATGGTCGACAAGTCTGTTCTGCAACACTGGGAAGCGGGTGTGCATGAGATTGTGCAGGATGCAGCAAGCTTCCACGATGCTCCTCACAGTCTGTTGCTCATGCTGCATGGTGGTGAGAAGTATCTGGAACCTGTTGGCCAGGATGCCAATGGCGTTCTCCACCACCCGTCCTGCCCTGGACAGCCTGTAGTTGAAGATCCTCTCTTCATGGGTGAGGTATCTTGAACTGTACGGATTCATGAGGTAGGTTCTGAGGGAGAACGCGTCATTACCAACGATGAAGTAGGGCACATCTTGTGTGTCATTGGGTAGGGGGTCTGGACCTGGAAAACCCATGATGAGGTTGCATTCCAGCCCATCCTTGAGGTCACTTCTGTTGTATACCTGGCTATCTGAAGCTGACCCATTGCCTGAAGCATCGATGTAGATGAACTTGTAGTCAGCATCAACCATGGCAAAGAAGATGATACTGAAGAAGCCTTTGTAGTTGTAATAAGTGGACCCTGAATTGGCTGGAGCTTTGCAGGCCACGTGCTTCCCATCTATGGCTCCAACGGTGTGGGGAAAGTTCCAACGGTGTGGGGAAAACTTCTGCAAGTTTCCTCCAGCCTTGTTCAGTTGTGGGGCACCTGAGGAGTTCTTCAGGATATTATACATATTCAGGATATTATATATACACCTGAGGATATTCTTCAGTGATGGCCTGTACCACTTCTCTGACCACTTTGTTGATGGTGTTGTGTGGCATCCTCCATGCATACTGCATGTTTCTGTATGTGGTTCCAGAGGCCAGGTGCCACAGAGTCAGTGCCACCTTCAGTCCAGGGTCCAGGTTGGGATGGAAGTTGGTGCTAGGCTTGGTCAACCTGGGTCTCAGACGCTCTACAAGTTCATCAAACATGGCTGGTGGCATCCTGATGAAGTGATGGAATGCATGAGGGTCTTCATTCCTCAGCTCCATCATCAACTGGTCATATATTCTCCTCCATACTTCTCTCGATCCATCCTCGGACCCACACAGCTCTTGGACGTCTCCTTCCTCTCCTTCTGTGTAAAACTTGATACAGTCTGAACAGGTTTTGGTTCTGGTGATGAATGAATGCAGCTATCATATGGACTGTTTCATCATCCATGGTGGAGAACAATTGATGATGTTGAAGACCAAGACCAAGGGTGATGAGGTCTGTACACCACGGCTGCTGGACTTATACTGAGATCCAGATGATTTTCTCCCCCTTTTTATAGAAAATATCGGTTGTCCACTATGTGTCCCTCTACATACTCCAGACATACTCCAGACATCCTAAATATACGAGATGCATCCCAGATACAAAGGTTTTGTCCATTTTTAGTACTTTATATATGAGATGCATTTGCTTACATCATTTCTATTTCCATGCTACTAACGCTGTGTAGACGTTCCATGTACCTTTTGTTTCCTCCCTCTTTCTGTTTTCAGCTGCAGCGGATGTGTGTTGAGGGGATGGCCAGAGGATGCAGAGAGGATACAGCAGACGTTTAACGGATGATAACAGACATAGAACGTTTGTTGCCCGTATATATCGCAGATGTACATCGTACGCGGCGGAAAGTTCATCCATTCACAAAGTTTTGTGCAGCTCAAAACTTTTTGCACGGATGAAATCACAGTGGACAGATGCTCGATGGATAGAGCGTATGAAACATGTATGCAGTGAGTACACAACGGATGCATAGCTTTTTTCAATGGATGGCAAGCTTTTTTTCACGTTTTATATCCTTTGCATCCGTAAGTGCAGTGGGACTGGACCTTACATCAATATCTTGATTCATGCAGAGTTTTGTGAATTGGCATTCATGCTAAAGTAGGGTGATTTAGAATATGGTAATTAATGAATGAATGACATTTATATTTATATATTTATATTTATCGATACTGTAGTTATTTGCTACATAAATGGTCTGAGTTGCTAGGGATTGTCTTTCTGTAGAAATGCAGGTTTGGGATAATCCTTAAAGTTCCTAAAATATATATTCTATAACTGAAAATTGAGGGTTTTTTTCCCCCCTGGCATTTAATAATTGCTATTTTCCAGGTAAGAATACTAAGTGATTTGGGGAAGAACTGAGAAAATGCAGTTACTCTAAAATGCATTTTTTAAAATAAATTTTTATTGGTTTTAAAACAAACATAAACAAACAAAACATAAAAACATTAAGCCATCTTCCATATATGTATACATACAGTGTGCCGGTTGGTTTACAAATTATTTTGTGCTACCATTTCGTAGTCTTCAATTACAATTACATTATATATCCTCTCATACTTTCAATCAAATATCAAATACATTGATATCTTTATTAATCAATCGTTGATGATACTTTTATTCATTCATGTTTTATAAAATAATCATATTTTACTTAGTTTATTTTATAACAATTCATATTATCCTCCCATATCTATCCTATAATCATTTTGTAGATATAATTAAAAAAAGAAAAAAAAAGAAAATACATCTTTATATATTTATTATTTTCTTAAAATCTACATATTTCATCACTATGTTTTGTTATCTAACCATTGATAGAATAGATGCAAAATTTTATAGAATTGTTTATCATCTTCTCTCATTTCAAATGTCAATCTACTCATTTCAGCATATTCCAATATTTTCTTGATGATCTCCTCTTGTGATGGTGTCTTCTCATTTTTCCAGTTTTTAGCAAATACAATCCTAGCCACTGTTCTAAAATGCATTTTTGATAAAGATATCTAACCTGATCAGGAAAAGAAAAAAAAAAGAGAAAAAAGAGAAAAGAAATCAGCCTTAATCCCTCCCGTTTTAAGACCCACCAATCTTACAAAAGTCACAAAGAGATTTTTTTTCCCTAAAAATAAACATTTTGGAGACTCAGGTCTTTAAACAGTCCCCAGGAGTCCTTGTCATTCTGCCCTGCTCTTCTCTGACTAATCTCTTTTGTAAGTGTTGGGTCAGGATCAACAATGGTTTTCCACTAAGGTCATTTACTTTCTCTGTTTACACTGCTAATTTTATCACAGTTTGGAGTGGTTAATGGCATTATTTATGTGCTCAGTCTGGGTGATGAATGTTAGTGCTAAATAAAGCCTCCTGGCAGGGCAGGTGTGGGGGCTGATAGTGGCAGATACAAAACTAAATTGCCCTGAGGAATTAACTGGCTTTGGGAAGGGGGAGGGAATGTACGACAGAATGAGACGCTTGGCAAACATGCAGGGCAACCAATAACTATAAGGAAGACATTAGTTAAGGAACATGCTTCTTTTAAAAGGTAACCTTTGGACCAGGAATTCTAGAGCCCATGCAATGCTGTGGGTTTACTAGTAGACTAGTAGTAGATTTCTACAATTTAAAACTGTTAAGCCTGGGTTCCCCAACCAGGGTTAGGTAGACAAGCTAAACAGAATGTGCAGCATTAGTCAGATAGGCACACAGATAAATGAGTGAGCTAAGCTTGTATGT
>BLBF01000033.1:918508-945463 GCA_015471245.1 Laticauda colubrina
ACTTTTGGACTGCTTATTTTGGACTTTGCTTAAACCTTTCTGGAAGTAAAAACCTACATTTACTGTGCAGTGTATCTGTGTACTGTGTGTGTATTATTCCAACACTACTTTCCATATGTCTCCCTGTATGCGCTCATTCTCCTAACGGGGAATTACCTCAACATGTGCCAATAGAATCCTTATAATTTCTGTGCTCTAGTTACAACAACTTTTGCATGCTTTATTTGGTTGTAGATTTGGACAAATTGGAATCTTTATTTCTGTAGGGAGGTCTAGGTTCCAGATAGGAAAATTCATAGAATGACTTTGGGCCATTGTCTCTTTTTTTCTCAGTGGCTCTCCTCGGCAGCGGTGGCAGTACTGGTAACACTGGAGTCAAAGTAAAGGCAGCTAGCTGAGAGTGCTCAAGATTACCACCACTGCCACCCCTACTGAGGGTGAAAGTTTTCCAAAAGGGCAGAGGAGGGAAGATATAGGAAGGTAGAGGGAGTTGAAGGGCTCCTGCCATTATAAGTGTGGTAGACTCCCAAGCAGTGAATTTTGATCATGTGACCATGAGGACACTGCACAGCAATAACTTTGGAAACTGTGCATAAGTACCATTCATTCAGTGTCATTGTAACTTCAAATGGCCACCAAATTAATAGTTGTTAAAGTGAGGACTACTTTGTAACTTTAAAAAACATGCACTCTGCTGAGTACCTAAATAGATTATGAATTTCCTTTAAGTTCATTAATGGAGTCTTCCTCCCTTTAAACTTTTAATACCAGATCTACTTGTTTATCTATCCTAAAGTCATTAATGCATATGCTCTTATTGCAGAAAGGCCTGCTGTTCACCAATCACAGAGATAATTTTATATTGTCAATCCCACTGTGACTTCCTCCCCCACAGCAGATTCACCTGGTATGTGAATTCACCTGTTGCGGGTACCCTGTTTCTAATGGAGACAGAAATTGAATGGTGACCATCGTCTTTACCCCTTCTTCACTGGTGCCAACACCATTGCTACAATTGCACAGTCTTAGCCTACCTCATGCTGTCACAAGGGGACACAAATTACCTCCATCCAGACTGTTAAACTGTCACCATTCCCTGGCACAGCTCTTCACTGTCTGCCTCCCAGATCCCAAAAGACATTTGCAGATCAATTGGTTTCTTCCAGTAGCATGGTAAGAACTACTGCACTATCCAGCCCCATGGGCCTCCTTAAACTACCTGCCAACATGCTAACAAAACAAAAAACTCTGAAATGCTTCCACAGTCAGATTTATCCACTGCATTCCTACATTTCCATATCTACAAGCAAACTGCTCTCAATTGTGCAATGTTTTCAATATTGAGCTATCACTAGCAAAACATAACATATATCATTCATGGATGATCTTTGGAGGCCAACTCCAGGGGCCATTTCATGCAGGGGAGCAACAAAAGTCTCTTTAGGAGAGACTTTTTTTGTGATCGCCTCCTTTGAAATTCAAAGTAGACTTGGCACCTCTTTAAACTCTAGACAAAAATATTTTTATTCTTCCAGATCTTTAAATAACAATGTGGCTGTGATATTTTTCAGCCTGCTATTTCTCCTTTTATCCTCTTACCTGGTCTTTTTATTGTTCATTTTATTGTTTTACACTTGTGCTTTGGCAAATTGTTTTAATTTATTTTAGATGGTGGATTTTTATTGTAAACATCATTTAAGGTTTTTTTTTTTGAATAGGAAGCATTATACAAATATAATGAATGAATAGTTAAGTCATTCAGAACACTGTGATTTCAAAAGAGATGTTTGCAATTTATGGCACACCCATCAGTTGTCTATCCTAGGAGTTTAAGAAGAGAGGAAAAGAATCTTGGGAGGAAAAGGAATTGCTATCACTGATTGAGGAGGGGGGAGTGGGAGTTAGTTATATCTGAGTCCTATGGGTAAAGACTTAGATTCAAATTCCTTGGGCAAGTTTCTGTATACTTGTCACTTCAGTAACTGATGGTTCATTTGTAGGATTTATTTCTTTTTGTATATTTTCTTAGTGAAGCTGCCCAGATTGGTTTCCCTTGAGGCTTCTCCCCTTCATCAGTTTTTAAGGAAGTGGAAAAATTACATATTAGTTGAGGTTACAGTTCTCTATGAAATTTTAATTCAGATGTGACATTGAAATAAATTTGAATGCTCTTCATAGGTGTAGGGATGTCTTTGAAAAGAGAAATTGTTTTGTGCTTCCTCCTCTCTCATTCTCCATCTCTCTCTCTCTCTCCGTCCCTCTCTCCCCCTCTCCCTGTCTCTTTCAGTCTCTCTCTCTCTCCCTCACCCTCTCTCATCTCTCTAGAATGAAGAATCCTCTGAGGTCTTATTACTTGATAAGGGAATAGTGTAAACAAAAACAGCACCTTCAACACATGAGTTGCACTTTGCAAGGAGGCCATGAATCCAGAAAACAAATTATGAGGCAAGAGTTGCTTGGCTCGTTAATTTCTATTATTCAGTTCTTAAAAGTCAAGCAGTGCACAAGCAGAAGAGAATAAATCAGTAGAAACGTTCCAGCAGTAAAAGTGGCAATGGTTGGAACTTTTGAATAAAAAAAGGAAAACTTACATAATTTTAAGTGGTAAAAGACAGGTGGAATTAAAAAGCCTTAATTAATCTCACAGCCATGGATATTGTTCTTGGGGAACCTCCAGCAGAAGATTCCATGCAATCTAAATGCCAGCTCTAAACATGTCCTCATGTCTCATACATAGTTTTTGAGGGTGACATGACCGAGGTCTTGTTGGCCATTTGTCATGAGATTTATCAGGATGTCTCTCATACATTTTTCAGAAGGATAAATAAATGCCTGTAGCTAAAGGATTCATTCAGGAAACAGTTCTGAGATTAGAAATTGCTTCTTCGTTTCCATATGAATGTATCAGTTTGTACGTATAAAACTCCCATAAAAATTCCAATTTCCTATTGTGAACGAAATGTAATTTACCAAGCATTGGTTACACAATAACAAATTTTGCATATAAATTTAATAAATAAATAAATATTATCACACCAGAAGCAACACCCAGTCTATTTGAGGCAAGGATTATATTTGTTTGACACACCTTCTTTGCTGAAAACTTCAAGATACATCTAAGAAAAGAAGCAACTACAGCCCTCTTCAGGTATTTCATTCCACCATCCAGGGTATTTAATACACAAGTTCTCTGAGTAAAATCTGCCCTCTGCCTGCTTTGCTCATGTGACTTTGGTTCCAATAGGCTTTTGTCTGCTGAGAACAAGAAGAAAAGCCACATGGGCTCCCAAAGAAGCAACGACCTTGATAATGCAGGGCCCCAGTTATGTGACAACTTAGGCTTTGTTTTGGCAGATACTGATATTTGGAGACGATCTACTATCTGGAGGATGCAGCAGCTGGCATCATTTGGACAACATTGGTTATGGAATGCTGTAGATATGCAAATGTCTGAATGGAGCCTATGACATGTTAAAAAAATGTGCAGCAAAAAGGAAGCAGATTTACAGTCATACCCATAATTTGCAGATGGACCACTGAGCTGCCTTGAGCTTATTAAGAAACTATGTGTTTCTTATGAACTGTATTGTATTAAGTTGTGGCTTTTCTCCCATTGTTTTAATGTATTTATTTGTAACTTCAACCCACTCACCCAGGCTTGTTGGGAGTTGGACAGAAATATATAAGAAGTGACAGGGGAAGGGAGGGAGGGAGAGAGAGAGGGAGGGAGGGAGGAGGGAGAGGGAGAAAATAAAGATCTGAAGTTGCCATAAAAACTGAACACTACAGTTGGTAGGTACAGACTTGAAGGCTTCATGCATGCAAGTGATATGCTGTTTCACTGTGATAAGTTTCCTCGTCTTTTCTGGCAGTTACATACTTGAGCCAACACTTCTCCTTCTCTTCTTTGGAAAATATGTGCCTTGATGGTTCAAGACCATTTTGTTAACAACACTGAATAGGATTGGTAGGTTGGTGTAGCGTGGTAGAAGGATTCGCAGGTAAACAGATACCTGACAGGGGCCACGACGTGAACGCTCCTTCTACCATCTGCAGTACTGCCCTTGCCCTGTGTCACTCCGCAGCCGAATATGCATGCCCTGTCTGGGGACGTTCCTCACATGCCAAGAAGCTGGACCCTGTTCTAAATACAGCTTGTAGGGCCATCTCTGGTTGTCTCAAGCCTACCCGAATTGATGACCTCTACCTGCTGTGTGGAATTGCCCCTCCTACAGTCAGAAGAGATGTATCTTCAAGAGTGGAATGCACAAAACAGGAAGATGACAGTCGCCATCCACTTTTCCAGCATGTTCCTCCACCAAAAAGGCTAAAATCCAGGAAGAGTTTTCTACACTCAGTACAACCCCTGGATGGCAATCCCCAGAGCTGCAGGATAGAAGCCTGGTCAAAACATCTACAGGAGAAACCCCATAACCTCTTTTTTGAGCCAAAGGAATCCCTCCCAACAGGTGCCAGTGAGCCATGGCAAAATTGGCGCTGCCTGAATCGCCTTAGAACTGGAGTTGGGAGGTGCAAAGCCCTGATGCAGAAATGGGGATACAACCATGATGGATCCATAGAATGCGACTGCGGGGAGGCCCCCCAGACAATGGAACACCTATTAAACTGCACCCTGCTACCACAACCCTGTACATCACATGATCTCCATGATTACACCCCATGTGCCAGAGCCTGTGTTCTACAGTGGCTGGGAAAAGTGTAGTGACGCGAGAGAAGAACAACACTGAAGAACATATGTGCAATGATTTTAGTTCTTTGGTTAGATTCAGGTCACAAACTTTAAATGTTAATAGTAATAGTACAGATACATAATATCCCTAAGCATAGAAAAAAGTTATCTTGAATATCTGAGCATTGCCTCAGCATTTAGTCAGGCAATCATATCTGTAGAATATTCACTGTACTATGTACTATGTCATCCACTCATATCTAAGAAACAGTAAGACCTATAAGAAAGCCATTTATTATGTTTATCCAGGCTATAAATTAACACTTATGTGTGAGCCAGAAGATATGAAGAAACAAAAATTGTGAACCTATGGATTTTATTGCGAAAGGAATGCTGGCTACGAAATACTGGGAGTTGAAGCCAATGACTTCATAGCAATAGAGTAGATTCTGATAAAATTAACAGGTCTTTGCTACCAATCCCATCTGGCTCCCTTGCAAGTCAGGTGGGAACTTGATAGACTGGCATCAGGAAGTGGTGAATTCTTTCCTTAGGTGAGCCTCCTTGAATTATATAAACTTGTACAACTATCCCCCCAGTGTTCAAGCTTCCCTTTTGAAGGAATGTTATTGAAAAGTGTTGTGGAGGGCAATTATAGGACACAATAGAAGAAACAAATTATCTTGGCTAATTTTAGCCGGATTCAGGCCTGGATATGACAAAAACATGCATTGTTTATCCTAGCTGATGACCTCTAAAAATTAGATATTTTCACAATTAAGAGTCCCTGCTTCAAAACCAATTTCTAGAAGACAGAGCTGAATACCAATTTTCTTCTGTAACTGATGACTGTCTCTGTTTCCCACATTCCTTCCATGCACCCAAAACATAGTTTCCTGGTACTCTGGGATGGTTTCATGCTTCTTTCATGCTACAATTACCATTTTACTATAGATGCCATTACATCTCTGCTAACTGTTGATGTGTAATTCAAGTGAGTCATTGCTCTTTGGCACAGTGGAAAGAAAATAAGAGCTTTGAATGACAGTTCCAACTCCACAACAGACCAAGAAGCCATTTGACGTGTATTATCTCCCAGGAAACAAAACAGGAACACTATCATGACAGAATGGTGGTGACACAAGGACTGGAACTGGAATGGTTTTGAAATGCTGGTACACTTCTCTGCTTGAACTGGAGAAATGTCACCTCGTTTGCATTATAAGATAGGAGTAATCATTTTGCTGCCTCAACATAAACCTAACACAGAGCTGGGATTTTTTTCTTTGTTCTTTTTGTTTTGCAAATTGTCAGGTGGCTTCCCATTCCCATAGTAATTTCACCCTTTTGCTTCTTTCTCCTGTGAGAGAATCCAAAGGAACAGCTGCATTTTCACACTCAACTCCCTTTCAGTAGAAGATGTTGTCCTTTGCTTCTTTCAGGTGTGAGCACAGGGCTGTGAAGTCAATGGTTTCTGCCGGATAGATTACAGAGTCACCTTCAATTGGAATCTGCACTTTGTTAAGCTCTTTGAAAGGAGAACATTTCTGCTGTTTCCTTCTCTGAAGGGCAGAAGAAAAATGACTCTATTATGGCTGTGTCTAGCATGGGCCTTGGCTGGATGCCAGGTGGATTTACAACAGCAGGGTGAAAAGTCTAAAGGGAAAACAGTTCATCCTGCCTGTGGACAGCTAGGATGGGGTCTTTGAGAAGCAGAGTGGAGGCCTGTCTGGACCCTGCCTGTGAAAAGCTGTCAAGGAAGCTTCCTCTTCAGGGCATGAAATATGATGTCAGCTGAACCCACCTCCTCCAGTCAGAAAAGATGAAAAATGGAGAAAAAATCCCAGCAGAAAAAGACAAGCAGAAAAGAATTCAGTTAGCAACATTGCTTTGCAGAAGAGAACATCCTGCTTTAGAGAATGTGAATGCAAAAGGCTAAGGGAAGAGTACATTCTTCACAGAAAAAAAAAAGACTGGGTATCCAAAAATCTGATGACATGCACAGAAATCTAGTTTGGACGAACAGTTTTATTACAAAATTTCTTTGGGCAGTGACCTAAAGAATCTCTCAGCCAGTCCTTGAGTACTGAAGATCTGTCTTTAAATGAATCCAAACTCCAGCTCCTCTTTAGGACAGTGATGGTTTATTCAATATAGCATCAAACAACAAATATTCTAATCAGGCAAGAATGGCTAAAAGCCAAGCAAGGTTAGAGTTGGGTTTGAGTTTGCTTCCTTTCTTTTTATCACTATTATCATGAGACACACCCCACCACACCCAGACCTATACGCAGTTCTAATTCTGGCCCCGCCTAAACCATAAATGCTATTAACCCTACAACATGTCTACATCCCTATCCTATTCCTACCCTCACTAACTGATCCCCACCTGGTGCCACCTTCACCATGTTTTAACCTAAGTCCTAATGACCACCTATGTGCTCCAACCCACTTTAACAATATGCACCACATCAATAAAAAAGCTAATTTCAGTAGCCCTTCAGTTGTTGCAGAATCCATCCTGCAGCCCTGCAATTGTTGCAGAATCCATCCTCAGCTCTGCCGAGTCATTCCAAAGCCATCGGCCAGCACACAAGCAGAAATACAGATCTGGCAGCAGCAGAAATAAGGTGACATGGTCAGCTGAATATGAATATGCAAGGCATATTCGGAGCTGACAGGCTCTGGGTGAACTCGGAGCCTGACAGAATCAAAGAAAGGCAATATGTAGTTCTCCCAATGGCTTATGGTCTAGGTATGTAGTTACAAGCATTCATTTAGTGATTGTTCAAAGTCAAGACAGCTTTGGAAAAAAGTTACTTATGACCATTTTTTTACACTTAAAATCACTGCAATATCCCCATGGTCATGTGATCAAAATTGCTTGGCAACTGGCATGTATTTATGACAGTTGCAGGGTCCCAGGATCATGTGATTGGCTTTTGCAACCTTCTGACAAGCAAAGTCAATATGGAAGCCAGCTTCACTTAACAGCCATGTTGCTTACTTAACTACTGCTGTGATTCACTTAATAACTGTGTCATAAAATGGAGCAAAATTCACTTAACAATTGTTTTGCTTAGCAATCGAACTTGTGGCTTCAGTTGCGGTTGTAAGTTGTAGACTACCAATAATACCCATCGTGGATCACTCCTGCTAGTTGGGGAAGATATGAATTAGATTTATCCTACCACATCTACATGGATTTGTACATTGTTTAATCATGGTTTTAAATATTCACTAAAATGACAGAGGGTTGTTTATTTTATCTCTAACGAATGGCTTCTCAGAACCTTACAATTGAAAATAGGGTATTAGGACTCGATCTTAAATTTGACTGATCTTGCAAGGCTGTCCTTCCATTCTTTTTTTGCATGCTTTACTTCTCTATTTGAAAGAAGGGAAGGGGAAGGGTAACAGGAAGGAAAGGTGGTTTGATGAAAGTTTTATTAAGATTTGTCTGTTCCATAGTAATTTCTTCAACTGTTTCCCACTATTATCTAGTTTGGCCTTCACACAAGATTTTTAACAATTTTAAGGCTAGGTCACACTGGCCGATGGATGCAAAATGTATGCAGAAAGGACACAACGGATGAGCAAAATTTCAGGGGTGGCTCTATCCATTGTTATCCACTCTCAAAAGTGCCCCAAATTTGCATAAACAGAACGGGAAACAACGGAAAGGAACGGACGTGGGAAGGATGTAGCGGGGATGTAAAGCGGATGTTCGTAGGAAGCCTAGCGGATGAAAGTGGATGGAAGCAGATGACATATCCGCAGGGCTTCTGGGGGAGAATAGTGAAGCGGACGCGTAGCGGAAGGAGCGGATGCATCACGGACGCCTATAGGATGCCTAGCGGATGCGTAGTGGATGCAAAGCGTTCACTGCACATGCAGGGAGGATGAATTGCGTCAGCTCCGTGGATATAAAAGGATGCAGCTTGCAAGCAGTCACCATTCAGAGGAAAGACCTGCTGCCAGAGACATCTTGAGAGAACACCATGGGGAAGAAGAGGAAGCCTGTGCCTACTCCTGCCAGCCCTGGCAAGAAGGACAGAACCACCATCCCACCCCCTGGCACTGACTCTGAAGCTGCTGCTGCAGCTGCTGCTGGTGCTCCTGGTATTGCTGCTGCTGGTACTTTTCCTGCTGGTGCTCTGGTGCTTCTCCTGCTGCTGCTGCTGCTGCTGCTGCTGCTGCTGCTGCTGCTGCTGCTGCTGCTGCTGCTGCTTCTCCTGCTGGTGCTGCTGGTGCTGCTGGTGCTGATGCTGCTGCTGGTGGTGGTGCTTCTCCTGCTGCTGGTGGTGCTTCTCCTGCTGCTGCTGCTGCTGTGGTGGACCAGCACCAAGGCCCTCAAAGCCCTGCTGCTGAAGGCCCTGAAGCCCCTGCCAGAGGGAGGAAGAGGCAAGGCAAGGAGAAGGGAGAGAGGAAACTGTACTCCATTTCCGAAGACCATGAGGAGGAGGTGCTGGAATGGCTGAGGGAGAATGAGTACCTGTGGAGGAAGGGCCACAGCCTCTATCATGACACCAAGACAAAGCAGACAGCTTGGAGAGAGAAGGCAGAGAGCCTGGGCTAAACTTCAGATGTCCTCCTGGGGTGGTGGAAGCATATGCACACCTGGTATGGCAAGCTGCACCTGAAGAAATCCGGGCAGGCCGCTGTCAAGCTCACTGACCTGTAGACCTATGTCATGGCCAGGTGCAGCTTCCTGGAGGGTGAGATCCACCACCAAGGAGCAGCCCCTCTGTCAACCCTCTCCCTCAGACAACCCAGACAGAGAGCCACTCCTCTTCGAGCCAGGAGACAGCTACCATATCCAGGCAAGTGTTTTTGGAGGGCCCCATGACAGAGACCACCCTGACAGCTGCACTCCCCATGCCAGAGGATGTGGAGGATCCCCTGTCTCAGATGGAGCAAGAAGAATCAGCCACAAGAGACCAACCCACACCCACACCCAGCTCCACCTCCACAGAAAGCAGGCAGAGAGGCAGACTGGAGGGCCAGAGCCACACTGTCCTCTTGGAGATCAGGGACACAATCAAAGCCAGCACAGATCTTCTCTCCCAGCTGGTCCACTTTGACATACCATCCTCCAACTGCAAGCCCTTCATCACCTACGTGAGCCAGACCCTCATGGACATGCCCGAGGCCCAGTACCGGATGATGAAGGAGAGGATCACAGCTCTTCTGCACCACCCTCCAGGCCCAGCTGAACCTGCTCTTACCCACTCCAGGTCTGCTCCTCCACCCCAGGCAATGTCACAGCCCTTCCACAGATTTCAACAGCCCCTCACCTACCAAGCTTACCACTACCAGGACTTCCCACAGCATAGGCAGCCCTTCCCAGTCCAGACCCAGGTTCATCGAACGCCATAGATACCACAGACACCTCACCTGACCCACCTGCAAACCAGACAGCCCCACTAAACTCCTCCTTCCTCCACCCCACAGCCAAGCCCTTCGTCAGAACATCTGTCATCAGTCTTGGGCCTCACATCCCAGGTACTTGATGAAGGGCCTCTCAACCTCATGGGACTGAGTCAGCTCTCTGAGAACTTCCTGCACACACCATCTCCTGTTGTACTCTTGGGGTAAGGCACCCCAATGGTGCCTCAGACCAGCACTCCAGCCACAGCCACCTCCACAGTCCCTGGCCCCTTTACATCTGAGACCATGGGTATGCCTCAGAGTGACTGAGAAGAGTGCCGGAGACTGAGTTGTTACCTGTTCACTTTATCTTTGCTTAAGACACTTTACTTGGGTCATTTTGCTTTTTAATAAAGTCATACAGTTTGTTATTAATAAAGGTTATCTTTGCTTCATACACTTGGTTCATTTTTTTTACTTAATAAAGTGTTGGTGAAAACTTTGAAAAAAGGGTTAAGCCTTTGCATGCTTGTGGGATTGGTAAGGATAGCTGTGGAATGGGTAAGGATAGCTGTGGGATTGGTAAGGATAGCTGTGGAATGGGTAAGGATAGCTGTGGGATGGATAGCTGTGGGATGGGTAAGGATAGCTGTGGGATGGGTAAGGATACTTGTTGGATAGATAAACCTCCAGTGCAAGCATAGTGGGACTGTATGGTCCACCCTCCCAGCTGCCACACCTATGGCCCTTTATTATCAATAACAATTTATTCATTGATCAACACATTTCAAAATAAACAAAACTCTTTATTAATGCCCTATTCATTGTAGGGCCACTCAATATACACGGCACAATCTCATCAGTGCTATGAGACATGGAAGCATCCATTAAGCATCTACCATCCTGTCTTGCCACTCCACTGCTCCAGCTAGGGAGTTGCACCAGTGTTTCAGGAGGTTGCGCTGCTTCTTCCATTCATGTGAAGCTCTGTTGGGGCCTTGCACATCCACAGTGACTATCAGGTTTTGTCCTTGCCTCCATTCACCAGGCTCCATGTCCCCATTCCCTTGTTGATGGCCCACAAGACCTTTCTGCAACACTGGATAGCAGGTGCGCATGAGATTGTGCAGGATGCAGCAAGCTTCCATGATGCTCTTCACAGTCCCTGGGTGATGCTGCATGATGGTGAGAAGTATCTGGAACCTGTTGGCCAGGATGCCAAAGGCGTTCTCCACCACCCATCTTGTCCTGGACAGCCTGTTGTTGAAGATCCTCTCTTCACGGGTGAGGTATCTTGAAGTGTAGGGCTTCATGAGGTAGGTTCTGAGGGAGAAGGTGTCATCACCCACGATGAAGTAGGGCACATCTTGTGTGTCATTGGGTAGGGGGTCTGGACCTGGGAAACCCACGATGAGGTTGCATTCCAGCCCATCTTTGAGGTCACTGGCGTTGTATACCTGACTATCTGAAGCTGACCCATTGCCTGAAGCATCGATGTACATGAACTTGTAGTCAGCATCGACCATGGCAAAGAGGATGATGCTGAAGAAGCACTTGTAGTTGTAATAATTGGACCCTGAGTTGGCTGGAGCTTTGCAGGCCACGTGCTTCCCATCTATGGCTCCAACAGTATGGGGAAAGTTCCACCTCTGATACCACTTTTCTGCAAGTTTCCTCCAGCCTTGTTCAGTGGTGGGGCACTGGAGGAGCTCCTCCATGTATAATTCGATGATGGCCTGCACCACTTCTCTGACCACTTTGTTGATGGTGCTGTGTGGCACCCTCCATGCATACTGCATGTTTCTGTATGTAGTTCCAGAAGCCAGGTGCCGCAGAGTCAGTGCCACCTTCAGTCCAGAGTCCAGGTTGGGAGAGAAGTTGGTGCTAGGCTTGGTCAACCTGGGTCTCAGACGCTCTACAAGTTCGTCAAACATGGCTGGTGGCATCCTCATGAAGTGCTGGAATGCATGAGGGTCTTCATTCCTCAGCTCCACCATCAGCTTGCCATAGAGTCCATACTCCACTCTTCTCCTGATCCATCTTCAGACCCAGACAGCTCTTGGACGTCTCCTTCTTCTCCTTGCATACAAAAGGTGAAACAGTTTGAACAGGGCTTGGTTCTGGTGTTGAATGATGGCGGCTACCAAAAGGAGTGTGCGATGATCCATGGTGGACATCAATGGATGATGTGGAAGCACAAGAGCAAGGCTGAAGAGGTCTGCACACCACGGCTGCTGGACTGATAGTGAGATCCAGGTGATTTCCTCCCCCTTTTTATAGGAAATGTCGGTTTTCCGCTAGGTGTCCTTCCACATACTCTAGACATCTTCCAGACATCCTAAATATCCGAGATACGTCCCATATGCAAACATTTTGTCTGTTTTAATGCTTTATATCCGAGCTGCATCCGCTTTCATCCCTTCTATGTCCATGCTACTAACGCTGTGTGGACGCTCCACGTACCTTTCGCTTCCTCCCTCTTTCTGCTGGAGCAGATGTGAGTTGCGCGGATGCCCAGAGGATGTCCAGAGGACACAGCGGACGTGTAACGGATGACAACGGATGTAGAATGTTTGTTGCCCGTATATGTCACGGATGTAGATCGTATGCAGTGGAAAGTTCATCCACTCAAAAAGTTTTGTGCAGCTCAAAACTTTTTGAGCGGATGAAATAGCAGTAGACGGATGTTTGACGGATAGAGAGTATGAATGACGTACGCAGTGAGTACACAACGGATGCATCACGTTTTCTAACGGATGGCCATTGTTTTTCTCCGTTTTACATCCTCTTTGCATCCGTTGGTGCAGTGTGACATGGGCTTTAAAATGCTGGTTTTTGTTTTCACCCGGAAGTCAGTAGGTAGTTTTCAGAAACATTGCAGACACCATCGTTGGTCTTTAGTCTAGTAATGCTTTGCAATGATTGAAAACATGGGTAGATGGAAAGAATATTCATTTATTATATTAATGTAAGTTGTGGAGTCTATAATTGATCTGTGTATTCCAGTATTGTACCCATTCTGACAGTGAGTTTTGTCTACAACTCACAAATCTTGAAAAATGATATCAGAATTTGTACAGTAAAAGTTCATGCTATAATGCCAAAGATAGTAGCTTTGGTGGGTTTTTTTTCTTTGATCAGAGGTTTCTTAACACAGTGCAGTCCTTAAATACTGCTAAATCAATTTGTCTGTCTGTCTTGTTTATCTCTCTCTCCCTCTGCTCCTTGCAACACCACTGGGGAGAAACTTAATTTGCACTACTAAAGTGGGTCTTGTTCAGATAAAAAAAAAGCTGGCAAAACTGCAGGTATATGGGCTGTAATAAAACACTGCATATCCTCAGGGAGCCTTTCCATTTCTGCAACTTAAATTTCTTCAAATGAAGTGTAGATCCCTAAAGTTTCAGTGAAATAATAATCTGTAGAGTGCTCAGTTCTCTGTGAATATTTAATTTTGCAGAATCACATTTGAAGGGCTGCAAAAACAAAAGTCTTGGTTTACATCATTACATGGAAGGAATAGTGATTAAGGCTGAGCAGGTTGTTTAGGACTGCAATAACCTCCACAGGTGTGCTCCTTCAAGAGGGGAAGTTTGTACTGGAGCCAAACATGAACATGGCGGCAGACAGTTGGTTTCCTGTGATAAGAATAGCTTGGCTGGATCAGATGAGTCTGAGCAGGGCCCAGGTTTTATGTAGATCCTGTGGAAGCTTTATAGTAGTGGAAGGGAGGTGGGGGGGACTCTCTTCGGGGGGGTGTACTTCCCGCCCCCATTAGTTTTATTGGTTAACTTTTTTTGATTGTGGGATAGAAACGTTTCTGCTGTGCATCAGCTCTAAAGCATGCATAATAAATCCCATGGAATCTTTATCACAGGATGCATTATTCTGTTCAGCTCACAAAATTCACAATGTTGGCTAGAAATTGTGGGACATGTTGTCCCAAACATTTCAAGGGCACCAGATCAGGGAATGCTGTTCTCTTGAACTCATATCCATAGAAAATGTTCTTTTACATGAAGTAAGCATATAGGTTTTTGAGAATTCCTTGGTGCTCTCTGAGCTTACTTGTTTTCCTGCAGATGTTTCATTACCCAAACTCGGTAACATTATCAGTGGTATTAAGGAGTGTGGTTTGCTCTCAGTTTATATTCTAGTGACTTGTCTTGTCAGTGTTGGTGGGGGATGGTCTTAGAGATTCTTTGGTTGGGCTGTTTAGTGTTGGTTCTTCGGCAGTTACTTGATTGGGATATTGCTTACTTGATTGTTGTCTGATCATTTAATTTAATTTTGGAGTTAATCTATACTGATGTGGCTGGTGGACATTGATGGCTGGTGGACAGATGCTTCGGGTTTTTTGTTCCCTTTTTGGCTGGTTGGTTGTCTCTATTGCATAATCTATAGATGTTAATGTCTATGTGTCTATTGTTTTTTTATAAGTATGATGTTTATAAATGATTCTATCATCAGATTACTCAGATCAGGCTATGCTGTCCAGGGCACTGTAGGTCTTCATTCCTGAGATAGGTCATCAGCTATATACTGAAGCCTACTCCAAAATGAGAATTATATTGAGCTGTTGCAAAAACAGATGGATTCTTAAAAGCTTTGCAGAATCACTAATGGATGCCTATCCATGAGCAGATTCATCTTTATAATCAATTTTAAGATCAGACAGGGTACTCTTGACATATTAATTGTCCCAACATATATTTTAAATATGTAAATAAACTTTTTGGCTTCTCAGCTTTTGATACCATAAGCACTGAAAGATATGACTCCATATAGCTAATATCTGGTATAGTATTGGAGAAAGTGTCTGTCTTTTGAATACATGCTTTGAAACTGAATTATAAAGTTTGTGAGAAGAAATAGACTACATTGACAGCACAAAATAACTGACACTAAGTGTATATGGGCAAGTGCCTTATTACTAGTGTTTAGTGACTTGCTGATTAGAAAGCTAAGAAGCATGAGTCCTGGCTATCATTTGAATGGGTGTAATCTGGGAATTTCAGAGCTGTAAAATAGATTGGGAGGTTCAAGAAAGTGCCCTGGAAGAAAGCAATCACATAGTTCTATGTCACTGCCAAGAAATAACATGTATGTCATCATGGGTATTAAAAGTTTGAATCAAGGGATGTTTACCTTTTAATTCATCCTCTGTATGTTAGGAAGAAGATCTGAATAACCTTCTTAGTGAATGCTCCTATAGTAATATTTTCAATTTTAAAATAAAATTATCTCCTGGGTATTAGATTCTTAACTAAATGCAGTCATATTTGTGTTCATAATTTAATGCAACAGCTCTATTATAAATAGTCAAGAATTGAGGTAAACAAAGATGTTTTCAGCATGAGTTTAAACAACATAGAATTAGTTTCTCGGAAAAGCATTTGGAGATTGAGTACAATAGAGCGAACCTCCCCATGGGACCATTTCCATTTCCCAATGTCTTTGAGCTTTTTTCAAGCCATGCATTGAGCCATTAGTTAGTCCCCTGCTGCCAATTTTGCCCAGCACTCTTGTCTCTATTTTTGTGCCTATAGGAATTGCTGAAAGATTCTGCAGAGTCAACATAGCCAAGATTAATCCCAGCTGCATTTGAAAGTAGCATTGGCACATTGAGAGTGCATATCTCAATTTGTATCTAAAAACATGAGTAATTGCAATGAAGAATGGACTATGAAATAAGAAAGGCACATTTCTCCTAGAAAGATCTATGAACAAAAAGCAGTATGTATTATGAAAAATGAATAGAGAGCTTTTGCATTTGCAGTAAAATCAGCTTATCTCAGCCTCATCTTGTACCTTCTGCTGCTAAACTCATGATATGTGTTTGCATTACTAAAGATTGAAGCTTTGATGAATAGACTGTATGATACAACAAGGTAAATATGAAATTAATGTGTCAGCAATCAAATATTTGTATTTGTCAAGAAAAAATGATCGAATGGCCACAAATTATACCCCAAAAGGAGCAACCATATACATTTATGTATCTTGGCAACATGCTTACTAAAGATGGGAAAATCAATAAATTTTAAGTTAAATGATGATAGAAAAATACTGGGTACCATATATTCCATTGCAAGAAATTAATGCTTATAAACAAAAAGCCCAAATATAATGCTATATAAAGTTCTTCAATGCTTTTACACAAGTCATTCAATTGGAAGATTACTTATGCATGGTAAGCCCACAAGAGAACAGGCCTACAACAAATGGGTACCATATACATGTAGATTTAATACAAAGATTAGTCACCATTATGAAAGAAGTATGCTGGGGTGGTTTAAATGAGTATAGAGAATAAATGAGTACTAAATTGGATAAATAAAATAAATATATGAAGAAATAGTAAATGGATTGAGAAGAAGATGGAGAAAGTAATTACTGGATGGGTTTGATGAGATCTTCAAAAATAGAGAGATGAGAAAGAGAGAAAAAGTTAGCATGCAAAGCAATGCATGGTATAGAGAGGAGCATGAGTTGAATGAATAGAAAACTAGGACAAGCAGTTAAACAACGTTGGAATAAACACATTTTAGCTGTGGTTCCTTTTTGTTTGTTTTTGCTTGGTATTTCTTACTGCTTTTCTGTGATTTGCCTTGTCTTGTTTACTCTGAAAGGGAAAAATATGGTGGATATGCATGTAGTTATATACCAATTGTCCCCCTATACTCAAAGGTGCATATTCAAAAAAGCAACTGGACTGGTTTTTCCTTGAGGAAAGAGAAAGAGAAGGAGGAAAAGGAGATAAAAAAGAAGAAATAATTTCACATCTCATCCAAGCAGCTGCATTACCTAAGATAGTGGTGGTGGATGGAATGATGAAGCTTCTTGAATGAGAAGTGAAATGTCTTCTTCTTCTTCCTCAAGTAAAAAAGTGCAGTTACCTTTTTGAAAATGCATCTTTGAGACAACTATGTCTTGGAGAACTGAGAATCTCCACAGACATAATGATTTAGACTTCTCATTATGCAGCATTCCTGTACTCCAGGGTCACATATGATCCTGGACCACAGACTTTTGATTTTCTTGAAGAAAATATACTAAATAAAAATAGACACACTGGAGATGAAAACAATAACAAAATTTAAGGTGTGTGGATACATATGAGCACCTTTTATATCCACAGATTTAATAGAATTCAGTTCCTGCTGCTGAATGCCAGTGCTGTGCAACTCAAACATTCACAATAGATCAACGATGGGAAAATCATGGTTTTTGGGTTAATTTCAAAAGCGATCTGTTCAGATTTCTGGTCAGATCAACCTGAAAAGGGTAGCCACCATTTATAGCTTTCTTCAGTTTTTCCAAAATAAAACTGGCTGCCTTTAGCATAACATCAGAACTGTTAGGAGTCCTTAAATTTAGCTATTTTAATTTTCGGTCTGTTAATCTTCTGACAACTATCTGATGAGTGTAGTCTCCAAGTTTGGAAGTCTTTGTCAATATTTTAACATTTCCTTTAGGGCTGAACATTTCCTTGCTTCTCTGTGAAACCCTGGACTATCTCAGAGAAACCTACAGTCTCCAAAAGTAGAAATCACTTGAGCAGGAGAGAAAGGGAGGAGTCCTAAATATGCACGCCAGTTTTCTAAACTGCAGTGCTTATTCATGAAACCGGGGTCTCTGCTAAAGAAAAGTCCTTCAACAGATGAAAGCACGAGTAATAACGAAGCTGGCATCAAACTGTTTAAAAGAGAGATAAGCAGCTGAGGTCGGTTTCTCGGAGATCTGCCCTTTATCTCTTTTATAGATGTCCCAAATACAAAAGGAGAGAATATAAAGATCTTTTCTTAATGCTCGTTCTTGCACTACTTTAAACAAGTCTGGAAGTCAGCGAGCCCAATGACTGCATCAACCATGGATTAAGAATGTGTCTATCTGGGAACTGCAGCCAAAAGATTTAAGGCAAGGCTCTTTATAGGATCCAGGAGTAATAAGAATGATTCTGAACATATCCTTTCCAGAGCCTTGCTTAAGCCCCTGTCACACTGCACCAACGGAAGGAAAGGGGATGTAAAACGGAGAAAAACACTTGTCATCCACTGATTAACGCGATGCATTCGTTCTGTACTCACTGCCTCCGTTTTGCTTCCTCTCTATCCGTCCTGCATCCGTTTATTGATGTTTCATCCGCTCAGAAAGTTTTGAGCTGCTCAAAACTTTTGAGCAGAAAACGTATCCAATGCATCCATTCTGCATCCGCTAGGCATCCGTTCTGCATCCGTTACGCATCCGCTATATCTGCTAGGCATCTGCTGCACATCCGCGCAACTCCATTTGCTCCAGCGGTAAACGGACGCAGGGAGGAAGCAGAACGGACGCGGAACAGATGCAGAAGGGATGCCAAGCGGATGCAGAACGGAAACAAAGCATTTAAAATGGAAAAAACATTCGCAGAGGGGACCTATCTCGGATATTAAGGATATCTTGAGGATGTCTAGAGGATGCAAAGGGACACATAGGGGAAAACCTATACTGCCTATAAAAAGGGGGAGCAACTCACCTGGATCTCACTTTCAGACCAGCAGCCCAGCTGTGCAGACCTCTGCAGCCTTCATCTGACTCTTCCTCTTCCACAGCATCCACTCATATCCACCGTGGATCGTAACAAAGTCCTTTTGGCAGCCACCATCCTTCTGCAACAGTGCGAAGCCATCTACAGGCTCTGTGAACTCTACTACGGGAAGAAAAGGAGGCGGCCAAGAAGCGTCTGGGTCTGAAGATGGATCGCCAGAAGAGCAGAGTACGGACTGTACAACAAGCTGATGGTGGAGCTCAGGAACGAAGATACTCGTGCATTCCAGAACTTCATGAGGATGCCTCCAGCCATGTTTGATGAAGTTGTGCAGCGGCTGACACCCAGGTTGACCAAGACAAACACCAACTTCCCGCCCAGCCTGGAACCTGGGCTCAAGGTGGCACTCACTCTGTGTCACCTGGCCTCAGGGACCACGTACACGAGCATGCAGTATGGCTGGAGGGTGCCACACAGCACCATCAGCATTGTGGTCAGAGAAGTGGTGCAGGCCATCATTGAAGAATACCTGGAGGAGCTGCTCCAGTGCCCCACCACTGAAGAAGGATGGAAGAAAGTTGCAGATCAGTGGTATCAGAGGTGGAACTTCCCACACACCGTTGGAGCCATAGAGGGGAAGCACATGGCCTGCGAAGCGCCAACCAAGTCGGGCTCCACTTATTTCAACTCCAAGGGTTTCTTCAGCATCATCCTCTTCGCCATGGTCGATGCTGACTACAAGTTCATGTACATTGATGCCTCAAGCAATGGCTCATCTTCAGATGCCCAGGTATACAACGCCAGTCACCTCAAGGAGGAGCTGGAATGCAACCTCGTCATGGGCTTCCCAGATCCAGACCCCCTGCCCAACGACACACAAGATGTGCCCTACTTCATCGTGGGGGATGACGCCTTCTTCCTCACAACCTACCTCATGAAGCTCTACACCTGCAGATGCCTCACCCATGAAGAGAGGATCTTCAACTACAGGCTGTCCAGGGCAAGGCGGGTGGTGGAGAATGCCTTTGGCATCCTGGCCAACAGGTTCCAGGTACTTCTCACCACCATGCAGCATCAGCCAAAGACCGTGAGAAACATCGTGGAAGCTTGCTGCATCCTGCACAATCTCATGTGCACCCGCTAACCAGTCTTGCAGAACAGGCTCGTGGACCTCCAACAAGGCAATGGGGACATGGAGGCTGGGGAATGGAGGCAAGGGCAAAACCTGATCGACACTCAGGATGTGCAAGGCCCCAACAGAGCCTCACATGAAGGGAAGAAGCAGCGCAACCTCCTGAGACACAGGTGCAACTCCCCAGCTGGAGCAGTGGAGTGGCAAGACAGGATGATAGATGCCTAATGGATGCTTCTTTCAGCCTGTCTCATCACACTGATGAGATTGGGCCATGTATGTTGGCTGGGCTTACAATGAACAGTGGATTTAATAAAGAGTTGTGTTTATGTTGACATGTGTGGATGATTGATTACATTATTATTGATAATAAAGGGCCATAGGTGTGGCACCTGGGAGGGTGGACCATCCAGTCCCACTATGCTTGCACTGGAGGTTTATCTATCCCACAGCTATTACCCATCCCAAAGGTATTCCTGCCCATCCCACTGCTATCTTAACCCATCCCTCAAGCCTGCAAAGGCTTAAACCATTTCTAAAAGTTTCCACCAAGCCTTTATTTGATAAAATAAATGAAGCAAGTGCTATAAAATAAATGAAGCAAGCTATAAAACAAAAATGAGTCTCTGGCACTCCTCTTGGTCGTTCAGTCTCAGGGGTGAAGGGTCCAGGTGCTGTGGAGGTGGCTGGTGCTGGAGTGCTTGTCTGATCCCCCGCATCATCAGCTCCTCCAGAAGCAGGAGCAGCAGAAGCTCCAGCCCCAGAAGAGTGAGCTCGTGCTACAGAAGCCCCAGCAGAACCAGAGTGAGGGCCAGGGGGTGGGAGGGTGGCCCTGTCCCTCTTGCCAGGGCTGGCAGCAGATGGCTGAGGCTTTCTGTTCTTCCCCATGGTTGTGGGGTTGCTGGCTGGCAGGGAGGCTGGCAGGGAGGCTGGCAGGAACCAATGCTGGCAGGGAGGCTGGCAGGGAGACTAGCAGGGAGGCAGGCACAAGGCTGGCAGGAAGGCTGGCACCAAAGCTGGCAGGAAGGCATGCACCAAGGCTGGCAGGAAGGCATGCACCAAGGCTGGCAGGCAGGCATGAACCAAGGCTGGCAGGAAGGCATGAACCAAGGCTGGCAGGCAGGCATGAACCAAGGCTGGCAGGCAGGCATGAACCAAGGCTGGCAGGAAGGCATGAACCAAGGCTGGCAGGCAGGCATGAACCAAGGCTGGCAGGCAAATTGGCTGGCAGCAAGGCTGGCAGGCAGGCAGACAGCAAGGCTGGCAGGGAGGCTGGCAACAAGGCTGGCAGGCAGGCAGACAGCAAGGCTGGCAGCAAGGCTTGCAGCAAGGCTTGCAGGCAGGCATGCAGGCAGGGCAGGCAAGGCTGTCAATCCGTCCAGCAGCAGGTCTTTCCTCTGAATGGTGACCTGCTCCGAGCTGCTTCCCTTATATCCGCGGGGCTTACGCAATGCATCCTCCCCACATGCGCAATTAACGCTAGGCATCCATTAGGCTTCCGCTGTGCATCCGCTAGGCTTCCACGCTGCATCTGCTTCATCCGCTGTGCATCCGCTGTGCATCCACTGTATCCATTCCGCGTCCCCTTTGCTGAGGCCCCCCGGAAGCCCTGCAGATGTGCCATCTGCTCTCATCCACTTCCATCCGCTGGGCTTCCGTTCCGCATCCGCTTTCCATCCGCTCTGCATCCTCCCTGCGTCTGTTCCTTTCCATGTTATCCGCTCTGGTTATGCAAATTTTTGCCCTTTTTGAGAGCAGATAACAACAGATGGAACATTTTTCTAGTCCGTTGTGTCCTTTTTACTAACGTTTTGCATCCATTGGGCTGTGTGACAGGGCCTTTAGCAATGGAAATTCTGGTTCTTCACTGTGTTCCTAAGTCAAGGAGAACTTCTACACAATAAAATAGATGTATGAATTGTGAATCTAAAAATTTGGCCATATGGTTGAACCCCAGTCACTCATTTTGCTAATAATTTATGTGTAAAACTAACAGACATTACAAGTTTGGGTTAAAAGTTGACTTTTAGATCCTTGACCTAAAGAAACAGAAATGAATGGATTGTAAGTTAACATCAGCAAAGGAAGCATGTTCTTCTGATGTTTCATCCTTACCAGCATCATCAAGTATATGCATTTATAAAAGAAAGTTGCATTATAAAGAACTCATTAGTTTGAGACATCCAGATCAAAGAGCTTCTGCCTATGAACCATTACCTCATTCCCACAAGCTCATCCAGGCATACCGCCAAATCAGATTCATCTAAACATGAATGGATAGCAAATCATCTGAGCTCTCTCGACTAGGTCTCCAGATTGCTAAATATGAAATGCAGGCAACCATCATCTGGAGAAGCTTAGATAATGCATGCATGTAGAAGAACAAATGCTGAATCATTTCTGGGTTCTGGAACATATCTGAATATGATATAGCTTAACTTCAAAATACCACCCTGGCACCTTTATTTTTTTGTAGCAAGTGCACTTACCAGGATTGTGTTTATATTTTTATTTTATTTTATTATTCTTTTTGGAAAATTTTATTTGAGTTTTCACAAAAAACAAAATACAAATAAAACATCTTTTTTGAAAATAGCATGGTCCCAGGTTATCACTTCTTCATAGACACAAAACTCAATTTCATGCTCATTTTTATATTCTATTCCATATCTTATTACCATTTTGTATTTTCTACATAATTTTCCCCCTCTTTTAATTTTCTCGATTTTGTTTTGATTATCTCATCTCAATTCAAATCATTATATTTATACTTTTGTCTGTCCTGTCACAATTTGATATTATCTTTTCTTATGAAACAAATTCTCTCCTGTAGTTAGTTACTAATTGGAATATGACACCTTTATATCTTTTAATTTTATCCATTCAACTCTTATTTAAATTTCAGTATATACCTTAAGGTTATGACATTCAATATAAAACATAACTTCCAATCAAATTCTGCTTGGTACATTCTTATAATACACACTTTGTCTGACCTGTTACAATTTGATATTATCTTTTCTTATTAAACAATTGTTCCCTGTAATTACCAGTTAGAGTATGACACCTTTATATCCTTTTATTTTATCCATTCAAACTCTTATTTAAACTTCAATATGTGGCTTTGAGATTATAGCATTCAATATAATACATAACTTCCAATCGGATTCTGCTTGGTACATTCTTAAAATAGACACTACATTCTTAAGCCCATGTCACACTGCACCAACGGATGGAAAGAGGATGCAAAATGGAGAGAAACACTTGCCATCCATTGGTTAACGCGATTCATCCATTCTGTACTCACTGCCTCCATTTTTCATCCTCTATATCCATCCAGCATCCGTCGACTGAGGTTCCATCCACTCAAAAAGTTTTGAGCCGCTCAAAACTTTTTGAGCGGAAAATGTATCCAACGCGCCCGTTCTGCATCCGCAATGCATACGGGGAACATCCGTTCTACATCCGTCGTCATCCGTTACGCATCCGCTATATCCGCTAGGCATCCGCTGCGGATCCGCGCAACTCAAATCCGCTCCAGCGGAAAATGGACACAGGGAGGAAGCGAAACGGACGCGGAACGGATGTGCAGCAATAGTAGCATGGATGGAGAAAGGATGAAAGTGGATGCAGCTCGCATACAAAGCATTTAAAATGGAAAAAACGCTCGCAGAGGGTACCGATCTCGGATATTTAGGATGTCAGCAGGATGCCTAGAGGATGCAAAAGGACACCTAGTGGAAAACCAATATTGCCTATAAAAAGGGGGAGGAACTCACCTGGATCTCACTTTCAGTCCAGCAGCCCTGCTGTGCAGACCTCTGCAGCCTTCATCTGGCTCTTGCTCTTCCACAGCATCCATTGATGTCCACCATGGATTGTAACACAGTCCTTTTGGTAGCCACCATCGTTCTGCAACAGTGTGAAGCCATCTACAGGCTCTTTCAACTGTTCTACAGGAAGAAAAGGAGGCGGCCAAGAGGTGTCTGGGTCCGAAGATGGATCAGGAGAAGAGCAGAGTACGGACTGTACAACAAGCTGATGGTGGAGCTGAGGAACGAAGACGCTCGTGCATTCCAGAACTTCATGAGGATGACTCCAGCCATGTTTGACGAAGTTGTGGAGCAGCTGAGACCCAGGTTGACCAAGGCAAACACCAACTTCCGGCCCAGCTTGGATCCTGGGCTCAAGGTGGCACTGACTCTGCACCACCTGGCCTCAGGGTCCACCTACAGGAGCATGCAGTACGGCTGGAGGGTGCCACATAACACCATCAGCATTGTGGTCAGAGAAGTGGTGCAGGCCATCATTGAAGAATACCTAGAGGAGCTGCTCCAGTGCCCCTCCACTGAAGAAGGATGGAAGAAAGTTGCAGAGCAGTTTCAGAAGTGGAACTTCCCCCACACTGTTGGAGCCATAGATGGGAAGCACATGGCCTGCAAAGCTCCAGCCAAATCAGGGTCCACTTATTTCAACTACAAGGGCTTCTTCAGCATCATCTTCTTCGCCATGGTGCTGACTACAAGTTCATGTACATCGATGCTTCAGGCAACGGCTCATCTTCAGATGCCCAGGTATACAACGCCAGTCATCTCAAGGAGGGGCTGGAACGCAACCTCATCATGGGCTTTCCAGATCCAGAACCCCTGCCCAATGACACACAAGATGTGCTCTACTTCATCGTGGGGGATGATGCCTTCTCCCTCAGAACCTACCTCATGAAGCCCTACACCTGCAGATGCCTCACCCATGAAGAGAGGATCTTCAACTACAGGCTGTCCAGGGCAAGGCGGGTGGTGGAGAACACCTTTGGCATCCTGGCCAACAGGTTCCAGGTACTTCTCACCACTATGCAGCATCGCCCAGAGACCGTGAGGAGGATCGTGGAAGCTTGCTGCATCCTGCACAATCTCATGCACACCCGCTACCCAGTCTTGCAGAACAGGCTCTTGGACCTCCAACAAGGCAATGGGGACATGGAGCCTGGTGAATGGAGGCAAGGGCAAAACCTGATAGACACTAAGGATGTGCAAGGCCCCAACAAAGCTTCATGTGAAGGGAAGAAGCAGCGCAACCTCTTGAGACACTGGTGCAACTCCCCAGCTGGAGCAGTGGAGTGGCAAAACAGGATGATAGATGGTTAATGGATGCTTCCTTCAGTCTATCTCATCACACTGATGAGATTGGGCCATGTATGTTGGGTGGGCCTACAATGAACAGGGCATTTAATAAAGAGTTGTGTTTATGTTGACATGTGTGGATGATTGATTACATTATTATTGATAATAAAGGGCCATAGGTGTGGCACCTGGGAGGGTGGACCATACAGTCCCCCTATGCTTGCACTGGATGTTTATCTATCCCACAGCTATTACCCATCCCAAAGGTATTCCTGCCCATCCCACTGCTATCTTAACCCATCCCACAAGCATGCAAAGGCTTAAACCATTTCTAAAAGTTTCCACCAAGACTTTATTGACAAAAATAAATGAAGCAAGTGTGTGAAGCAAAGATAATCTTTATTAATAATAAGCTGTAAAAGAAAAATGACCCAAGTCAAATGTCCAAATAAAGTCTACATGTAGTCACCCAGTCTCTGGCACTCTCCTCTGTCACTCAGAGGTGTGCCCAGTCTCAGGGGTGAAGGGTCCAGGTGCTGTGGAAGTGGCTGCTGCTGGAGTGCTGGTCTGAGGCACCACTGGGGTGCCTGGCCCTGAGAGGACAACAGGGGATGGTGTGTTGAGGAAGCTCTCAGACAGCTGGCTCAGCCCCGTGATGTTGAGTGCCCCTTCTTCCATGACATGGGGTGTCAGCCCCAATACCGATGACAGATATTCTGAGGCCCGGCTTGTCTGTGGGGTGGAGGAAGGAGCAGTGTAGTGGGGCTGTCTGGTTTGCAGCTGGGTGAGGACTGGTGTGGGTGGCATCTGTGGCATGGCTAGCATCTGTGGCATGGCTGGCATCTGTGGCATGGCTGGCATCGGTGGCATCAGTGGCACTGGTGGCGTCCGATGTACCTGTGCCTGGACTGGGAAGGGCTGCCTGTGCTGCTGGACCTCCTGGTAGCCGTAGCCTTGGTAGGGGAGGGCCTGTGGAAAGCCTTGGAAGGGCAGTGACATCACCTGGGGTGGAGGAGCAGACCTGGACTGGGTGTGAGCAGGTTCATCTTGGTCTGGAGGGTTGTGAAGAAGATCGATGATCCTGTCCTTCACCACCTGGTACTGGGGTTCTGACATGTTCATGAGGGTCTGGTTGACGTAGGTGAGGAAGGGTTGCGGTTGGAGGATGGGGCGTTGGTGTGTACCAGCTGAGAGAGGAGACCTACGCTGCTCTTGATGGTGTCTCTTATCTCCAGCAGGACAGTGTGGCTCTGCCCCTCCGGTCTGCCTCTTCTGCCTTTCTGTGGAGGTGGAGTTGGGGGTGGATGCGGGTTGGGCTGTGGTGGAAGTGCCGTCTCCTTTCTCCTGTTGTGTCAGGGGTCCTCCACGCGCTCCACCAGGGTAGTACAGCTGTCGGGGGGGTCTCTGTCGTGGCACGCTCCACAGATACCTGCCTGGACACAGGAGCTGACTCTTTGCCAGAAGAGGACTGGCTCTCAGCAGGCTGCCTGAGAGAGAGGGTTGTGAGAGGGGCTGCTCCTCGGTGGCGGATCACACCCTCCAAGAAGCTGCACTTGGCCATCGCGTAGGTCTCTCTGTCCATCAGCTTAACCGCGGCCTGGCCAGATTTCTTGAGGTGCAGCTTCCCGTACCAGGTGTGCATGTGCTTCCACCAGCCAAGGAGCACCTCTGAAGTGTAACCCAGGCTCTCCGCCTTCTCTCTCCAAGCAGCCTGCTTCCTCTTGGTGTCTCGAAGAGCCTGTGTCCCTTCCACCAAAGATATTCATTCTCCCTCAGCCACTCCAGCATCTCCTCCTCATGTTCCTCTTCTATGTTGTATTGCCTCCTCTCCCGTTCACACATCTGCTTTTTCCTCCCTTTGGCAGGGCCATATGGGCCCTCATCAGAAGGGTTTTGAGGTTGTAGGGGCTGCTCCTCCACACCACCACCACCACCACCACCACCAACAGCAGCAACAACAGTAGCAGCAAAAGCAGCACGAGCAGCAGCAGCACCAGCAGCAGCACCAGCAGGACCAGGAGCACCAGCAGGACCAGCAGGACAAGCAGGACCAGGAGCACCAGCAGGACCAGGAGCACCAGCAGGACCAGGAGCACCAGCAGGACCAGGAGCA
>BLBF01000033.1:945473-977656 GCA_015471245.1 Laticauda colubrina
CAGCACCAGGAGCAGTGCCAGCAGAGTAAGCACCAGCAGAAGCACCACCACCAGAAGCAGCATCAGCAGAAGCACCACCTCTAGAAGCAGCATCAGCAGAAGCACCAGCACCAGAAGAGCAAGCCCGGGCAGCAGAAGCCCCAACAGAAGCAGACTGAGGGCCACGGGGGTAGGAGGGTGGCCCTGTCCCTCTTGCCAGGGCTGGCACAGATGGCAGAGGCTTCCATTTCTTCCCCATGGTTGTTGGGTTGCTGGCTGGCGCCCTGGCTGGCTGGTTGGCTGGCTGGCAAGCTGTGTCTGGAAGCAGGTCTTTCCTCTGAATGGTGACCTGCTTGCGAGCTGCTTCCCTTTATATCTGCGGGGCAGACGCAATGCATCCTTCCCACATGCGCAGTGAATGCTAGGCATTTGCTAGGCATCCGCTAGGCTTCCGCTCTGCATCCGCTTCATCCGCTCAGCATCCGCTCTGCATCCGCTCTTTCAGTTCTGCATCCGCTTTGCTGTGTTCCCCCAGAAGCCTTGCGGATGTGCCATCCGCTTCCATCCGCTTCCATCTGCTAGGCTTCCATGGAGCATCCGCTTTCCATCCGCCCTACGTCCTCCCCCCGTCCGTTCCTTTCCGTGTTGTCCGCTCTGGTTATGCCAATTTGGTGCACTTTTGAGAGTGGATAACAATGGATGGAACATTTTGCTCGTCCGCTTTGTCCTTTTTACAAACGTTTTGCATCCGTCAGCCAGTGTGACAGGGCCTTTAAAAAAAAAAATTACATACACATGTAAATAAAGCACACATTCCATTCCAATTCAATTCTATCATTAATATGCATTAAAATCCTAACATCTTTAACATTTCTTTTCAATTGAATATCATACTTCTTTGGGAACACTTATAAACTTTCCATGATTAATTCTTTTTTTCTCATATTTCTTACTTATATTTTTATAAATCATTACTAATAATTAAAAATGTTCCCTTTTAATTCTCTCAATCATTTTAATTCATTTATTTATTAACAAACATCCCACTACATAACAATGAATATTTTATCCATCATCATATTTTCTAAAATTATTTCTATTGTAATATAACGATGCTATCTTATGTACCATTACAGAATCCCTTTTACAATTAAATTTTCACTCATCATCTCTAAACAAGCTTATGGTTGCAATCCTTATATCTTTTCCCTGTATCTCCATTTCTTGTTTCTGTCTTTTACAACTTCTTTTCCTTGCTTTCTTCTCCCTCTTCTTCTCCCTCCCCTTTTTGCCCCCTCGTCTCTCTACTTCTAATTCTCTCATCTGTAATCCCCTCTTCTGTTGCTTTCTAATATTATACTTATCTTTCAAATTGTCCTTCTTTTTGGTTGTCTTTTCTTGTCTTAAACCTTTCACTCTCTTTCCCCCCTTTTCTCCCCCCCCCACTTAAAATTATTTGATCATTAAAGATGGCTTCTTCTTTGTCCCAATCTTCTTGTTTTGCAAGCGTTTCTTGTTGTTTCTCATAATTCCAGATCTCCATTTCTAAAAATTGAAATACAAAGCCAAAAGAACTTCTCCCTTCTTGTGCATCTTCTTTCCATTTTTAAAGTTCCATTTTCAGTTCTTCAAAGAGTGACACCATTTTAAAAACTTTTAAACCACCACCCAATTAATTTTAGTCAGTCTAGTTACAAAAACCAAAAATCACCAAATAATCCAATAGTCCAAGGCTGTCACTACTTACTTCTTTTTTCCACTTTCTCTTCCTGGGGTTCCATTATTTTGTTACTAAGTTTCCATTAAAATGTATCTTTGAAGAATCCTATCAAAGTTTCACTTTTAATTACAGTTCCATTCCTTAAAGCCAGGTAGTCTCCTCCATTTTTCCAAATCCTGCCCTTGTATTCTTTTTTTCTCCTTTCTAGCTTTTAAAAACTTTTAAATGTCCAGAAATCTTTATTATCCCTTTGACTTTTATTTCCAGCTTAGATGCCTATTAATGTCAAAGTAGATTTTTTTTTTCCAATTTCTTGCTAAGTCTCTTAGCTGTTAATATAAGGAAGGGAAAAAAAAATCTAATCCTTTCCCTTCTCTCTCTCCTTCGCAGCTTCAAAATCTTCTTTGGGAACAATATTGTTAAGTTTAAATTCCAGGGTACCCTATTTGTTGCTTTTGCTATTTGACCCGGTCAACCAAAGCTTTCTCTTCTTATCTTCCTCCTGCACATTCTTTCCCGGTCGAGCTCTTCTATGTGGCAGCCATTTCTGACCGCTGTTGCAACTGCCTTTGGGAAAGGTAGTAATGGACAGCTGGGGAGGAGAGATGCAGCTCTCCTCAATCCTGCAGGCAGTCTCCCCCATCTTCACCACCTCTCCGGGGTGGCTTAGCCCCGAAACCAGCTGGCTCGGGGTGCTCCTGCGCCGAGCATGGATCGAAGCCTCGGAGGGATGAGGTTTCGGTCTGTCGCCAAAGAAGCTCAAAACTGGAAGTCACCGTGTTTATATTTTTAGAAAACAGCTCAGTGTGCATCTTCTGGGTTTATTTATTTTTATCTATTTATCAAATGTATACTCCACCCATCTTGCTTAAGTGATTTTGGGTGGCTTACAAATAGCAATAGGAATAGGAATTAGACTTATATACCACTCCATCAAGTTTTAAAGCATTCTCTGAGCTGTTTACATAGTCAGCCTATTGCCCCCAACAATCTGGGTCCTCATTTTACCGACCTTGGAAGGCTGGAAAGATGAACCAACCTTGAGCCCAATCAGGATTGAACTTCAGGCTGTGGGCAGAGTTAGCCTGCAATATTGCATTCCAACCACTTCACCATCAGGGATAATTACAAGTAAAAACCATGTAGCCATATATAAGAGACATTGATAAAAACAAAGCTTAAAATAGGAGTAAAATCAAGCTTAAAAAGTTTTAAAAGCTGAAGCATTATACTCTTAGGCCCCCCAAGGTGGATGATGCTCAGATTCTCATGACACTTGGCAGATCCAGGTCCTGACACTCTTCCAGAAGGCCAGCAGAGTGGGAATCTGTCTTACTTCTGGAGGTGCTCCATAAGGAAAAGGCAATGGCAGAGACAGACTCCACCAATCTAATTTTTTTTGATTGGCGGGGTCCACAAACATTCTCTCTACCTGACTGGGTCACCATAATTTGGACAAGATAGTTCCTTAGATCAATGGTCCCCAACCTTTCTGGCTTTGTGAACTGGCATGTGGAGGAGAGGATGGTTTCACATGGGTAGACGGTGAGCATGCATGCCCAGTTCCATTTGCATGAGCAGCAGACATGTGCACCTGCCACTCACACAAAGGGAGCTGCACGTGTGAGAGCTTTCCTGCTGCTTCCATGGCCCAGTTCTAAATGGGCCATGTCCTGGTAGTAGGCTATGGCCCAAGGGTTGGGGACCCCCACCTTAGGTAACCTGGTCCCATTCCATAAAGGACTTTAATGGTAATAACCAACCTCTTGAGTTGGACTTACAAACATTCTGGCAGCTCACATAGCAGAGATGTTTATGTGGAAATGTAGGGGTACCCAACACTGTTCAAACTGCCACATTCTGCACCAGCTTAACAGCAACACATTTTTAAAAAATTCTGATTGATCATACAACTGTTTTAAAGAAGTGGAGATGGAGGCAATGTTTGGAATACAGACTTTGAATTTGAAATCAAATCCACAGTGCGCAGCCCTAGAATATATTACCAGAACACAGCAGTGAAGAAGGAGATGGAACATAAGGGGACAAAGGTCTAAAACCTGAACAGGAATTCCTCTGATTTAGGAAAGACATAACCCATGCTAAAGATTTAGAGTGGTTTTAATGTGTAGTCCTTCTCTGGAGTATTCTGGAATCTGAATTCAAAAACAGAGAGGGATATCAATATTAAAGATAGCCTGCACCAAAGTTAAGAAAATTCAGAGGAAGCCACCATTGGTTAAATTGGTAATACACATTCTGGTATTGATAGAATCTCTCTCAAGATCTGAAGCCCAGTGTGTTCTCCAGGTTTGTATGTTTTTAAACTCCATTGCACATGCCCAAGAACATCTGGGAGGATTTGTTCTGAAGTGATATACAGCATGTAGTTGGAAGGAAAGGCTTTCTTTATAATGGTGCTAGCATGGCCCTGTACACCGTGTTGCAATAAGCACATTCTGCCCGTTGCTTACCCCTCCCACAGCCCAAAATGCACAACTTGGACTTGGCCTGTCAGTGACTCACCAGACCTGTTCAGTGTCCATGGCTTTTGCCAGTATTTTTCTTATTCTGTTTGCTCCATGGATCAAAGGTGACAGTAAGAAGGTCTTTGAACAGTATTGGCAAGGAGACATGGCACATTTTTGCACATGATGGACACCATGTATCTGATACAGGGCAACTTCCAAACACTGAGATTAAGCATAGTTTGTTTTCAACAGCTGGAGGGTGCATAAATTCATAGCTACAGCACAAAACAAAAGAGGAAGGGCAGGGGAGAAAAGGGGAAAAAAAGAGGTAGACTTGCTATGATATACGTGTCTTGACCTTGATTGTGAGAATGTTATTTAACAGAAATGCCCCTAGACTAAACTATAATACTCATAAACATAGAGCAACACACAGCTGAAATGTGTGGCCAGATTTTTTTTTTCCTCCTTTCAGTCAGGTTCGCAGCACTAAGTTGTCTGACAGGATATGAGAGTTGGATTGTATTTATACTGTTCGAGTTTGTTATATAATTAAAGGCCTGTAGAGTAAAGTGAAAGAATTGCCAAAGGGGGAGGGGCCCTGACATCAGTTGAAGCTGTTTTTGCAAACTCCAACATGCGTTGCTTCCTTTTTTCTTTTCTTTTTTTTTTCAAAGTGAAAGAAAGCAAGCATGCATTCAAGAGTAGAGAAGTGCAATTCAAGCCTATGGTTGTACCTCAGAAGTTAAGTACCACTATGTTTATGGAGATAACTCTCAAGTAAGTATGTCTATGATTACATTTGCAGCAGTTTGTTTTTTTTTGTAGTGGTAGATGAAATTATTCTGTATTATGCATTAATTTCTGCTTTACACAACACACAAGCCAAATTGTGGTTTGGCTTGGCACGTGGTCCAAACCTAGATATCACATTATAGTCAAGATATATTTTATAATAGTACCTTGGTTTTATTTAGATTAATTTAACATGTCTGAACCCAGCTTAATCCCAGTTTATGGTTCAACCATCATCATTAGTCTAATACTGCTTTATTCTCTTACTTTGGGCACCTGCAGTAGGATTCCATGTTTTTCTCCTAGTTCTACATCTGCAGGGTATCTATTTTTTTTATTAGGAAAAAAATTAATAGGATTTGTTAGCTACCAGAAAAACTTGAGGATTGTTGGATTAAAGAAGAGATCTGGTAAATTGTGGCCAGCTGTGGCATTTGTCATATGATCTTCATTGGATAAGAACATTATTCATAGTTATTGGTGAGTTATTTTTAAGTGTTAGTAAATAGTAATTGATAGTAATTGCATATTGTCATTGAAAATGATGATATTACTATGTTAAATGTGAGAATGAAATTGATGGATTTCGATTTAACAGATCATTGTTACTGATAATCTTGGTACATTTCTAGTTAGTTCAGTCATCTGGTAGAGATCAGGTTCTCTACAAACTCTACCCATGATAGTTCCAGTCAGTTTCTTCCTTGACTCGCCTACTTCTTTTACTGTTATACTGCTGGACATTGAGGAGAGATATCAAAAGACTGCAGACTATCAATGGACTTTCAGGACTAGTGGCTGGGAAGCATGAACAAAAAGGTTCTGTTACATTCACATCTTCTACCCTAGCTATGTATTTGAGAATGAACTACTAGATGCAGTTGGATTGAGTCAGGTTCTTCCTTTCATGGTGACACTACTGTAAGATTTTTTTTTTTTGGTGCCTTGAGCACTTGAGGAGATGGAACAAAAGAACTTGGAACTAAGGGGTATCCAAGGGTATTTTTGGAACCCCAAAGAATGCATTCTAATAATGGAACTTGTTAGGATATAGAGGTGTCTGTTCCAGCACAAACGTGCCAACAAAGAACGCACTTCTGGTGAAAATGTTTCCGTTGCAAGTCTTGCTCCCTATTGAGAAAAGCCAATACCCTTCATTCTGTCAAATGGCACTTAACCGCTGCCATTTCTCTGGAAGAATGAACATTTGTGTTATATTTTCCAATAGCAAAAACTGGGGTCACCAGGGTGTCTGCTGTTTCTAGCCAAATCCAGATGGGGTTTTCCTATAAACAAGTGCATACAGAATATTTATACAGGCAGTGGCACCTGACGCCTTAGCACTCAGGACATTCTATTGAGTAGCCACTCATACTATAAGTCACGGCCGTGCATTAAGTAAATATTTTAATATAGCCATGTCACTGTTTATTATGGAATGGCGTGGGCCCAAATGCTTGCCTAATGCTTGGTTAAAAAGTCAGTTTACACCATCCTTTACAGTGAATCAAAGAATGCATAAACGGGACTCTTTTGTTACTCAGAGCTCTGTTTACTTTACTTTTCTGTAAACCTTTCGAAACACTTGCTTATAAGAGCTGATAGAACCCAGATTTTCCCCTGTACCAAAGGTGTCCTTGATGTCAGTAAGGTACCACACAGAGTAATCAATGGAGTTTCCACTGAATAAGCACCAGCTTTCTCTGCCCCTCCACAGCTTTGTTTAGAAAACAGAGCACAAGGAAAGAATGAAGACGAACTAAAATCTGAGTTAGCTTAAAAAAGAATAGCAGCAAGGAATTGACCATGATAGTTGCAAATGCCATGGTAGAAGCAGACTGATGTTGGAGTTGGCCAGTTTGCAAATAAATTCTCTTACGGTGTTGCCTGCAGGTGGCTACTTGAATTTGGTGCTGATTATTGAACATTTTGGAATGTGTGATAAATACAGAGATATTTATCATTTTTGAGTTGGCAGCATGGTATATAAGCTAATATAGCATCAGTTCCAAACATATATTTTGTATTGGAAAAGATTCTTCACTGAAGAGTTTTCTGCGAAATCAGTGGACTTACATAGTTGTTGTTTTTTTTTTAATGCAATAGCAGGTAGTTCTGAATGCTCCAGGGAAATCTAGCAAATAGAGCAAAAGTTATCCTGAAATCCTAAAGCTTTCATGTTGTCCAATTGCTGTCCAATTGTGTCTCTGGTTACATTGGTGCAGATCTGTTTGCAAATAAGTAACTCTGTACAGAATGATCAATATGCATATTTTCTTAGTTTAAACAAGAAGTAGAATATGAAGGATCCTTTTCAGAAATGGAAGGGGATCATTATTAATTACTGTTTGTCTTTAATGGTAGGAGATTGGTACAAATGTAAAATCTATTTAACGTTTCCAATTGCAAATATAAAGATGATTTTAATTTTGCTTACTTCAGTAAATCTTTTTGCACTGGACCGTTCAAAACTATAAATATTCATGGTATAAATGCACTATGAATCTGTTTAAAAGGATTAACCTTATCACAGTTTTGATTGCCTGGTAAGAGATTATGTGGAATTGTGTGGGGCTTCCCACAACTCCAGATTAGAACATTCTTATCCAGAAATCATATTTGTGCTTTTAGGAATGTTTAACCTTCATATTTAATATTTTATTAGGCTTCCTTGGCTTTTCTTTATTTTTTTTCAGATTCACATTTTTGATTCTACATGGAGTTAAATTTATATAATCTGAAAAATTTAACAATTTTATTCTTTGTAAGATTTATACTATTCTTTTAAGCATGGGTCTACTTTTGAAATAAATAATATTTTATTTACTTCTGAAATACAATGGCCAGAAACTCATTTTGCTCCAGATCACATATAATTTATAATTACTAGATGAACATTGTTTGAGGGTTGAGATTGTTTTGAAATGTCAAAATCATATAGAGCTCTATGATATGTGATTAATGAATAGATAGTGTATAGTATGTGTGAGGGTAAATCATCTTGCTATTAAGAAAAAAAGTTGTACAGTTAAAGCAATGAAAATTTTTAAGAAATGTTGATTTCTCTCCCTCTCTCAAGAGACACAGAAATTTCCCTTTCACAAAGGGAAATATTTCTTTTGCCACCTTGAAATACTTTTGCTAACATTATGAGATATGTATCAATCTCCTTTCTAAACAAAAGCAGGAAGTTATGTCAACATACTTCAGCAATGCATAAAAGAGTACATTTTCATTTTGTAGTAACTGAACAAGTTGGAAGCAAAAGGTGGAACTGTAACAACCACAGAATGCTTTCAAGGAAGGTATAATTGTACATACGTAGCATCCAAAAAAATCTATAATAAATACATAAACAATATACATTTTGCATTTTATATATATTCAGGAAATTGAAAGCATTCTCATATTTACCATTTGAAATATTAGCATATGCATTTATCGGTAGAATCAGAGGCTTTAAGTGTTTTTTGTCAAGGCAACCTGGTCTACCCAATTATGGGATGGAGCATACCATTTCCGTTTTCGCCTTTCAGCCCTGGTCCAGAAAACTTCACAGTCGCTTTCATGACACATTATTTGTGTGTTGGATTTGTGTTTTACCAACAAAGAAATAAATCAGAGGCTTTAATTGCAGAATATATGGAAGTTGAAACCAATTTCTCACATTTCTGCCTAGCATATTATGTGAACCTAGGCTTTGTGCTTAATTTATGCATTAGTGGTTCTGTATGATTGCCATGATAATTGAGCAATCTTCTCAATTTATAATTTACAATTTTATTCAATTTTCTTGGCTTGCATGAAAAATTAATTACTAGGCTGAGTTTGCACAATGTGCAAATGCTAATGTGGTTTGGAATATCATCATCATCATCTTAAATACATTGTAGCTTGTCTACAAAGTTAATATTAGAATCCAAACCCAGCAACTGGAATTAGCAGGATGCAATTACATCCAGCTTGCTTGGATGTAAATTTAACTGGTCATTGTGGTCTTTATTTTTTGAGTAAAAATGTATCCCTTCATGCTGCAAACTATACTTCAAGTTTATGCCCAGTCATCTTTCTTTGCAGAAACATTGCACATAGTCTAGATGTCACAACAACTATGGTGTCATAGGACATATGTGCCTATGAGCAAATTCCAGCTTCAGCCAAAAGCTTGTTGTAAATATCAGTCCAGGCATGGAAACTTAGGAGAAAAGGTGGCTAAACATGGATGTTTCAGAGAAGGGACATGGGCTTGGAAGCAGATCAAGCAAGAAGTCTGACAGCTTGAATGAGAAATGTATATGGCAATGGCAGTAACATCTAATTTCAGAACCAGGGTGGTCATTTAGGTAGCAGTGCTTACTCCCCTTTAGTTTAACTGTTCTTTTACATAGAACTCAATGTACTCATAGGATAGATTGCATTTGGCTCCTCTGAACATCTGCTTCTGCAGCTGAAGCTGCAAGCTTGTGTACCATTTGAAAACATGGGTTCTGCAGCTGATAAGAATCACAAAAATTTACTCCTGGGGGGGGGATTTCTAAAGTAGCTGATAATTCACTTTTATTGTCTTCCTATATTAATGGTAGCAGTAAAACTTAGCAATGCATTATTCATACCTTGCTTTAAAAATATTTATGAAAATTACTGAGGAGACCCAGTAATTATGTGTCTGCCCTCCGGAACACCAGAGGAGAGATCTTGATCTTCTTTTTTGTGGTGTCCCTTTGGGTATTGAAGAGTGCTATTATACTTAACCCCAGTCTACTCTTTTCAAGGCTAAACATTTCCTATTCCTTCAGCCTCTACAGGAATTTCCAGTCCCTTAATTTAAAAACTGTATAACAAATTGCCTTTTTTTTTTTTTTTTGTACTCACATTGTGGTGGTGTTTCTTATTGCAGTCAGCCATTTATCCTTTTCTTGTATCTGTTTATTTTTCTAATTCTTTTGGATTTTTATTTCTCTCTCCTAGTAGATTCTCACTCTACTCCAAAGGCTGCTACAAGCTCAATATGTTCCATGTTAGAGGGAAAATAAGCTCTCCCATTGAATTTTACTGGCAAATTCATATTCTCCATGTGTAGTTGTTCAATGAGTTGTTCAGCGAGCTTGTTCCTTAGGACAATGACAAGTATGATATTCCCTTTACAGCCTCTGCTTAACATGAAGCAATCACTCATTACTCACAATGGACAGGTAGAAGTTTTCAGGGCATATTCCCTGTAGGAAGCAGCTATTGAGAAAAAGAGCTTTTCACCCTTCATGATTTTATTTAATTTATTCAGGTTAGTCACTGCATGAATCCAAACCTCTGGTCAGTGTACAATGAAGCCAAACAGAATAAAGATAGATGCAATAATTGTAGAAGGTATAAGACATCAATAAAAATAAAAACTGATGATAAATCTGGCTACCCATGCCACACCCTCAGACAATCCAGTGGGAGCCCCAGACACCCGAACCCAAAGGCCTGGGAAAACCACCAGACTTTAAAGCTCTCCAGAATGCAATTGTAAGAGAACATGTTGTTTCTCATCACTCTTTTATACTTCATTCTCTTTCCACTGTTAAACTCCATTGGCAACTTCTTATTATTTCTCTACATTGTGCAGATGATTCTTAAATGCTAGTGCAATGATGGCAAACCAATGGTGTGCATGTCAAAGGTGGCAAGCCACAACCTTTCAGGGGACACACTAGCATTTACTTACACTAGACAGCAACAACTCTTCATGTTCTTGCATGAGTTATGGGTGCCATGGAGGCTTCAGGAGAATGGGGTGTGTTTCTGCACAGCCTCCAGACCCTCCAAAAACCATGGGACAGGGCCATGTACTTGTGCAGCTTTTGCAGCCTCCAAAAATCATGGGAGATTGAAGTGTGCCTTTGCACAGATTTTGGAGGTTGCAAAAAAAAAAAAAAATTCTTAAAAGCTACTTCAAGAAGGAATAACTCATGCAATCTAAAGCAGCCTCATATAGGCTACAGGTGCCTATCAGCAGATCCTGAGGAGTGCTGGGACACAGCAGCAATTGTGTTGTTCCCCAAGGCTCATATATCTTGGGAAGCAACATGAAGCAGCATTTTTAAGTGTCAGTGGTGCTAGATCTGAAGTCAAGACCAGGTATTAACTCCAGACCCAGCCTTGGCATTGCTGTCAAGTGCCACTAATCAATGTAGTCTAGATGGAGGATGAAATAGAGAATTGTTTCTTTCTTCGTTGGTCTGTGCTGAGAGAGGGGGGGGGCGGGAGGGAGGGAGGAGAGGGAGATGCCAGCAGAATCACGTTAGGTATTCCCAAATTTTTGACTTGGTAAGTCCAGTAAGTTCATTATCTATAATTCTGTAATTTTTGTTACTCCATAACTACTTATTATGCAGTTGTCTTACAGCAAATTGAGAATTCCTGTTTGTTTGTTTTGGTTTTTTTGAAATAATAGCCTGATATCACTACTTTAAGATTTTAAAACAATGGCAATCCTTCTTTAGTTTGGTTCATACATTTTACACACACACACACACACACAGAGAGAGAGAGAGAGAGAGAGAGAGAGAGAGAGAGAGAGAGAGAGAGAGTGAGAGAGAGAGAGAGAGAGAGTGAGTATATATTTCATATTTGGCATTGTAACTAAGCCTATTTTGTTGCTGGTCTTTTTAGAACCTTCTTCATCTCTCTTGGTACAGTACAGAGGGATGAGCAACTGGTGGCTCTCACATCCTTTTTTTTTACTTTTTACCCCTCAAGATTGCCTGTGGTTGTGTTTGTTAAAAACTGTGGCCTAGACACTGAACATTATGAGGCTGGAAAGAAATCAGAACTGTTTTGTGAGGTCTAAAATAGACATCCAATACTACGATTTCAAAAGGACAGAAGACACTTCTCAAATTTCTCTAAAAACAGTTCCTTAAAATTGTTAAGTATAACAACTTTTAACTCAGAGGTTGTTAATCCCCCACTTTAAAGCACTGTAAAAAAAATGGCATTGTGATAATGATCACTCTGTAAACCATAGCTAATTTGATTATTCAAATCCCCACTCTATTTAATTTAACCTGCATAATGATTTTGTTGCTCCTTAATGGAACTCCATTATTTCTAAAAAGATTGCTACAACATAATTGAGGCACTATTCTTATTAATTAAGGAGATTATCATTTCTGACTGTCAGTGACATACCTTCTGGGTAGAGCTATTACTTTCTCATGTTTTAACTGAACCATCTGATTCTGTCTCTTATCCAGTTACAACCCTGCCAGCACTATTCTAAACCTTTAAAAAAAAAAAAAACATAAGCTGGGCATTGTTTTCAACCAAGCCTTGTTACAAAAATCTATCTCTCTTAATCTTCAATGAAGTGAATTTGGGAGATTCTTGGGGGGAAAACCCTCAGCATCTTGGCTGATTTAAATTTGGAAAACAAGAGTTTCTGGAAGACCAGCTGTAATTGTTCCGTCCGGAAAAGAAGCGCTTGAGATCGGGTTCCAACTAAAAACTCTTTGTTCGGTTAACAGCAACAGTAACGGAACATTGGCTCAAGCCGCGGCAGCCCTTTATATAGAAGCTTGCCTGCCGGCTTGTAGCCAATGACATCCATTTAATCTTGCCACCTTTAAGCGGCTTCTTGGATTGGTTCCTAATGAACCAATCCACTACTGGCCTTTTTGACCAATCAGAATTGACTACTTGGAACCTTCCAAGTTATACAGAACACCCCTCCTCCTTTAGTTCAGTCCTACGTGAGTGACATAGTCGTGCAGGTAGGTGGGCCTTTTTCTTGTCCTAGTTGACCTGCGTGGCTCATTCTCGCCTAGGACTTCAAGCGGATCGGTCGGGATCATTGTCTCTCCGGCTTTTCTCCATGGAACAGCCTGGAAGGGTGAGTTAGCACTGCCGCTCCCGCCTGAGTTTCTCAGGCCGGTCGAAGTGGTTCTGCCGCTCCCTCCCGGTTCAACCGAGCTGGTTGAGCTGGCCTGGCTGACACCTTCTAGGTCGGCTTCCCTTTCGCCAGGACTTATTCCAATGGTCTCATCTAACCGTAAGTGCTCTTTTTGGTTGGTTAGATTTTCTGGTTGTGATTTTAATGGTTCATTTTCACACCCTTTTTTATTTATTTGTATTTCCCCCCCCCCCCTTGGTTTTGTTTTCATCGAAATTTATTATTTGAGGTTGCACAGTTGTTTTGCGCTCAATATTGCAGGAATGAAGCTGGTCTATGTGCCACTTCCACTCTCTTCCATCGTCCACGGTTAGTCAGTAGGACCGGGGACCTGTTACTTGTGTAATCATGGCTGGAAGCCAAAGAGGGTCCCCGGTAAAATTCTTTGCATAGACCAGGTCGCCGATTTCGAAAGTGCACTATCGGCTGGAAGAGTCGGGGGGTTTCTCACAAGTACAATTGGGGTGCAACCTATCTAAATGGGATCTGAGTTTTGTCCCCATTAATAATTCTGCCGGGCTCTTGTTTGTTGTGCTACTGGGAGTGATGTGTTGTAGTGTAAGTAAGTGGTTTAGCTTGTCTTGGACATCCCCATGGTCCATTTTCTCAAGGCCTTCTTTTGTGAACCAGACCATTCGCTCGGCCCTACCATTCGCCACTGGGTGGGTCGGCGCGGTTAGTGCATGGCGTATACACAAAGTGGCTAAGTATTGTTTGAATTGTATTGCTGTTAGTTGTGGCCTATTGCCAGATACCAATAAATCAGGTAAACCATGAGTTGCAAATAATTTGTTTAGCTGTTTTATAACAGCATCGGTTGTTGTGGATGACATTAAGATGACTTCAAGCCAATTCGAATATGCATCCACAACTATTAAAAACGTATTACCCCTAGTTGGTCCTGCAAAATCAATATGGATTCAAGACCAAGGGCCTTGTGGGGTCTCCCAATCCCATATGGGAGCTTGTGGTGGTGTGGGTCTAGCTCTCTGACACTTGTGGCGTGTTGCAATCCAGCGTTCAATGTCCTTGTCTAAACCAGGCCACCAGACATAGCTCCTGGCCAGGCTTTTCATTTTAACTATGCCTGGGTGGCCCTCATGTAACATGCCTAATACCTCTTCTTGTAGTTTGGATGGAATCACCACCCAATCTCCCCACAACAAACACCCCTTTTGTATTGACAGTTCAGTTTGTCTAGTCCGGAAAGGTTTAAAGTTTTCAGTCTTTTGGCCTTCCGACAAGCCTTTACCTACCCAAGTCAAAACGTGGGCAGTCAATGAGTCTTTTGGCGTGGCTCTGGCGACATCATCCACAGTCAATGGAAGTTCAGGGCAGGTTTCTAGTTGTAGGGTGGCGGTGGCTGAAGCCGGGTCGTCCTCTAAGATTGGTAATGGTGTTCGGCTTAATGCGTCTGCAAGGGCGATTTGTTTCCCGGGTCGATGCAGCAATGTTTATGAATAGGTGGCCAGGAATTCTGACCACCTAGTCATCCATGGGGATAGAATGTTCGGTGTGGGTTTATTCCAGCCAAAATCCCTAGTAATGGTTTATGGTCAGTAACAATGGAAAAAGTTCTACCGTATAGGTATTCATGAAAGCATTTTACTCCGGCAATGATTGCCAGGGCTTCTCTGTCTAGTTGGCTAAAGTTGCGTTCTGCTTTGGAGAGCGTTTTTGAATAAAAAGTGATGGGTGCCTCTCTCCCGTCAGGTAATTGGTGGCTCAGGATAGCACCAACTCCGAATGGTGAGGCGTCTCAGGTGACCCTCAAGGGTAGAGTATTACTAAACTGAATAAGAATGGTGTCTGAGGTTAATAAGTCTTTTATGCTTTGGAATGCTTTTTGTTCTTTATGACCCCAAGTCCAGACAGTTTTTTTATCTAGCAAACGGTGCAATGGTTCTGCTATCGTTGCTTTGTGGGGGAGGAATACATTATCAAAAAATTGATCAGACCCAAGAATGCCTGTAAGTCCATTTTATTTCTAGGTCTGGGTGCGTCTTTAATTGCTTTGACTTTTTTTTCTGTTGGGTGAATACCTTGTTCGTCAATCAAATAGCCTAAAAATTCAACGCGGTCAGTGGCCAGGCAGCATTTTTTTTTTTTAACTTTCAGGCTGGATTCTCTGAATTTCGTTAGCACTTTCCTTAGTCTAGCTTCTAATTGGGTTGCGTTTTTCTCTGAAATTAGGACATCATCAAAGTATGGAACGACCCCTTTTAGTCCATTTAATAGGCGTTCCATGAGGCTTTGAAAGACACCTGGGGCAACGCTCACTCCGAATTGAAGTCTGTTACATTTGAACGCCCCTCTATGCGTTACTATTGTTTGTGCCTCAGCCGTTATGGGGTCTACTGGAAGTTGCTGATACGCCTGGGCCAAATAGAGTTTAGCAAAAAAATTTCCTCCCCCAAGTGAGTGCAGTAAGTGCTGCACAACTGGTACCAGGTATGCGCTTTGCTGTAGCGCATGGTTCAGGGTAGCCTTGTAGTCTCCACAGATGCGCACAGACCCATCTGGTTTTACAGGTGTTATTATTGGTGTCTCCCACCTGGCGTGGTCAATTGGTTCTATGACCCCTTGGGCAATCAATTTATTTAATTGCTCATCTATTTTGGGTTTTAATGCAAAGGGGACCCGTCTTGCTTTTAGTCTTCTCGGTGCTATTTGGGGATCTAGGCTAAAGGATATTGGGGTTCCCTGGTACCTGCCTAGAGTTCTGTCCAAGACATCCTGGAATTCGTGTAGCAGGTTCTCTTCCCAATCGCTTGCAACTATTTGGCTCACTCCGGTCATCCCGATGCCCAATGGCGCAAACCATTTGATGCCCAGAAGGCTGGGATGATCTCAGTCGACTATAGTCAATGGCAGGACTTCAGCGTGTTGTTTGTAAGTTACTTTGAAGTGCCCCAGATCTACCACGGGAATTCTATTTCCCTGGTAGTCTTTGAGAATTAATGTTTGTTTTTTGAGTTCGTTTTGTCTGATGTTTGGAATCAGACGTCTAATTGTGTTCGAAGACACCATTGATAGAAAAGATCCTGAGTCGACCTCCATCTCACAAGGGCTTCCTTCAATGGACACTACAATTCTGACTTTTTTTCCACTTTCCGTCTGTGCGCTTCCTATGGTGACAGTCTGATGTGTGTTTTCTCGGTTGCTGGTTCCCTTGCTGCGCTCCCATTTTCTGTCGGTTTGCCTCGAGTCAGTTCTTGGTAAGGAACTACTGTGTCTGCTAGGGCTGCTGTTTCTTCGATTTTGGCAGACTCTTTCGATATGTCCCCTCTTTTTGCAAGCCCGACAGATGGCATCAAGGAACCTGCACTCGGCTTGGGGGTGGTTTCCTCTGCAACCAGTGCATTCCCGCCAATTTTTTTCCTTTTGCACCTTTTTTGGTTTGCGTAAAGGTGGTGAACCTCATCGTCATCTTCATCAGTGTCTGATGACTCGTCTAGGTCTTCGTGGTGTGTGTTTGTGGCAGCTTGCTTTCTCCCTCCTCTTGAGATTTTTTCTTTTGGAAGGGTTGTCATGTCAGCACTGGTGTTCATCATCTTCATTGTGGCTGCTGATTTCTTTGCAGCTTCTGCGGCGATTGCTTCCATGATTGCCTCTGCCACCATTATGTTAGGTCTGTTTTAAGAGTTTTCTTTGAAGGGTAGAGTCCCTAAGACCTAACACGACACGATCTTGCATTGCCTCATCCATATTTTGGAATTCACAGGCTCCTCCAATATAGCGCAGAGCTGCCATGAAATCAGCAATGGTTTCATCTTCCCTCTGGTCTCTCTTATAAAATTCATGTCTCTTGATGAGGTTTGAGACAACTGGCACATAGTGAGCATTTGGTTAAGCTCAGACCAGGTCATCTGTTTCATGTCTCTGGGCTTCGCCAATAACTTCGCCATCTTAAATACGGCTGGCCCACAATGTGTTAGGAAGACAGCCCTCTTTTGCTGATCAGAAATTTCTTGCATTTCGTTGCTCTCCAGAAACATCAGGAAACGATCAATATAAGACTCCCAATCTTCTTCATTGGGATTGAATGGTGCGGGTGGCGCGTTATTACCAGCCATCTCATCTAGCATGTTTTTTTCTCTTGCCACATGCTCGGTCTCCGCTTCAGGATGATCCCATCCTCGTCACCAGTGTTCCGTCTGGAAAAGAAGCATGTGAGACCGGGTTCCAAACAACAACTCTTTATTCAGTTAACAGCAACAGTAACGGAACATTGGCTCAAGCCGCAGCAGCCCTTTAAAAAGAGGCTTGCCTGCCGGCTTGTTGCCAATGACATCAATTTAATCTTGCCACCTTTGAGCGCCTTCTTGGATTGATTCCTAATGAACCAATCCACTACTGGCCTTTTTGGCCAATCAGAATTGACTACTTGGAACCTTCCAAGTTATACAGAACAGTAATTGTTATTATTTCCAAAAGAATGACACACATATATGTGTCTTTTTCGTCAGTTCTTCTATATATCTTCTATATATCTAGCTTAATGATTATTTAAAAAAGACATTTTAAACATTTATTCCCTGCTTATTCTCAACATAGTTTTAGGTGGTTCACAATGTCAGTAAAAAATATAAAAGAGTAAAAAACATAGAGGTGGTATTCAGCAGGTTCGAACCAGTTCTGGAGAACCAGTAGTGGAAATTTTGAGTAGTTCAGAGAACCAGCAAATACCACCTCTGACTGGCCCTGCCCCCATCTATTCTCTGTCTTCTGAGTCCCAGCTGATTGGCTGGGTCTTCTTTTATTGCCCTGCACAGGAGAACAGAGCTGGAAAGCAGGTTAGTGGGATGAGGAGGGAATGGGATTTTGCAGGTACCTTCCCCAGGAGTGGGGCTGGAATGGAGATTTTGCAGTATGCTTCCCCTGCCATGCCCACCAAGCCACACCAATCAAGCCATGCAATGCCCACTGTTTTATTTAGATTATTGAGTAGTTAATAAAAACAGCAGCAGAATTATGCATTAAGGATTTTCCTAGAAAGAAAAATCTTTAGATCTTCACCAGCTTCTAGAATGTTGCTAGTGAAAAGTGGGACAGGTATACCGGAGACTGAAAACAACTATGAAACATATCTTTATTTGGGTTAACAATGGGGACTACAAATTAAAAATAGAACTCTGGTCTTGCATCTGAAAGCCTTATTGATTTTAGTGGGCTCCCAGTAAGTTTTAATTCAAGTACACTTGGGGATATATAATCTGTTGCTAGGAAAGGAATATGTACTTTTAAATTTACTTATTCTTGCAGATAAACACTACTCTGTCAAAGTGGCCTTATTGCTAATAATGGGAAGGGAGAAAAATCTCTGCCATTTTGAATGTTTCATTTTTGTATCCATATTTGGAGATTTGCATTTAATTATGAATACCTGCTATAGGACAAAAAAGTGCTTACTTAAATATTGTGAGCAGAAAGAAAAAAATCAGTTATGCGTTCACAAATTTGTCTGGTTTAAGAAGCACAGTATTGGACAGAGAAGAACAGCAAGTTTATATTAAGAGAAGAAGGGATTATTATAGGGTAGGTTTTTTTTCTAAGACGCCCTATATTCTCTTTCCTTCTATAACCCTTTATTTGAAGATCTTTTATCTACCAGCTTAGCTTCCTTCAAGACAGCCCTGTGTGTATGCTTAGGATGCAATTTGACTTTGTGCTGTTTTTTGTTGTATGTTTTCTGTATTTGGATTAGTGCAAGATTAGTAGAGTGTAAATCCTTAATCCCCTGGTCTCTGCAGTATATTGTTTTCAATTTCCCGCAGGGCAGCACTGTTTCATCATGTAATTTTAAAGTATTTATCTGGGCCAGATTTTTTTAAAAAATTGATATAATTTTAAATTTGGCATCTTCAAACTGCCTTTGTTTAAGGGGTGCTTTCAGGATTATTCTTTCTTTTAAGTTGGCTTCGCTGTGGGTTTTTTCCCCCTGAGTTGTTGTCTATAACAAGCTATAAGAACCTTTTCCTCAATTAACAACTTCAATCATAATTTGCTTGCTGGCCTTCACTACTGGTACACATTCTGCATTTCACTTGATTCAAAGTGTTGTTGTTAATATGGGTATTAATGAATATGCATGAGTGTTAGACATTGTCAAATTATGATCTTAGCATTTTTTTTAAAAAAAATTGTCCAACTCCTTTCATAAAGACCATGCTGCTGGAACAATAGAATTTTATGATATCAAAGGATGGCTCAGAATTCTTATTTTTTTTCAAAGAACAAAGGTTGTAAACTCTGCAAAAAAAAAGAAAGAAAGAAAGAGAGAGAGAGAGAGAAATATTTAAATGATTCTTCATTACTACCTTACATTATCAGATAATATATCTTTTTGTTATATAATAAATAATTTCACTGTTTCAAAAACCTTTCAGATCTATTTGCCTAACCTAACCAAACATGTGAAAAAATCAGAGTTTTTTTCCTTTTTTAAAAAATAATAGAACATTATTTTTTTAGTGCTAGAATGTTCAATTGTTGATGCTTGAAGAGGGTTTAAATAATATGCAATTCTGTTTGGCTAAAGACAGTCTATAAAGGAATTTCCTTAGCTGAGTTTGCATGGGGCCAGAAGAGCAGCAGGGATTCCTCTCAGATGTCCCGAGGGCCATTTGTTTACCTCTGAAAGTTATAGGATTTTTATTTTATTTTTTTACAAAAACCTGGCCATAGAGAGGAATTAGCTAACCCCCATTAAGGTCATGTCAAAGCAGTCCTTGGTCAAGGAGCTTCCTTGTTTAAAGTCTCATACAACTCTTCCATCTTTTCTGCAAAGGGCAAATGATCCCCTCACCTCTGCACTAATATTAACAGGAGAATAATAATCTTCTTTATAGACTACAAAACCAGAAGCATTCTTCATACTTTTATTCTTTGTTTCAGAAAAATGTAATTGTCATCTTCACATACTTTTGAAAATGATTAAGATTCAGCTGGTTTATTTCTTCAATTCTTATTTGGGCTTTTCATGTCTTCTTTTTAGAATGAAATGGAGGAAATCTGCTTATTATATGAAAAATCTAAGAATGGTAAAGAGATTAAAGTGGAGCCACCAAACTAGGCAAGGTGACTTGAACATAATCTTGAAATAGATCTAGAGAAACATAATTCTAAGTCAGAATCAAATAGGCCAATATATCAGGAGTTGCTCCATAAAGTCATGTTCTAAAAGAGAAATCATGGGTATATGGTTCTAAGTCACACTGCATAGCTATAGATTTTTTTCTATAAACACTTGGGCACAAATATTTGGTGATCATTTTAGTGATGGAACAATTGAGTATCAACTGAGCAAGCATTGAAAACCAGAGGAATCACCATAGGAAAAGAAAGGAGGGATCCAAGTAGACTGGAGTCTAACAAAAAGCTTTTAGAGTCTTTGTTGTTTGCAAAGAGATCACTTATCTGTCTAATTTTCAGAATCCAAGTAATTAACCATTCAAACAAAAAAGTTGGTGGAAGAAAGAAGTATTCAATAGGCATTTTGTACTGGGTAGGCCTCCTATCTATGACAGAAGAATATTCTTCAACTCTATGTAAAAACAGCATGCAACCATCATATGAAACCTCATTAAAGTTATCAAATTACTTTGATATTTAAATTACTGCCCTAGATAATTTAATTTTCCACACTCAGTTATTATCTAATAACCATGTGTAATCATAATTAAAGCATAACAGCTTTATTTTAAATTACACTATAGCCTATTATTTTATATAGTAAAAATATTTTAAATTGAAAATGTTGACTTTTCAGTCCCACTAAATACATGCAAATTATAATAGCTAAACAAATTGGCCATTTTCTAGAATTATTGTCAATAAAGAATATACTTTTTGGCCTGTCTGCATTTCGATCACCTTGGACAATCCAGAAAAACTCTTATTGTCTATTGCACTGTAAACATCAGCTTAAAAAGAATAAATATGTATGTTTTATCAGCAACATTATTTTGAACAGAATCCCAGGAACCCAAACATGCTACAATAAGCATGCAAAGAATGTGATAAGTTTTATCCATGCAGTGTTCCCCCCGCCCTCTCTCTTTCTCTGCCAACTTTTACGGTTTGATGACAAGCTGTCATAACTCTATTGCTACACTCTGTACATCTTAGAAAACATATTTACTTGTACTTGAATTTCTGCAAAGATGAACATGGAAACATGTAAGTCAACAGAATTAATGAAACATCTCTATTTCCACTGTAATGGTTTCCACCCAACAGAAGATGCTGGAATGATAAGGGGGAAGAATGTTGAAAAAAATAAGCATGATCTAAATTACCTAAACTTTGTAACTCTAATTAGATGTGGTTAAATGCAATCAATTACACACTTTTATTTTGGCATGGGTATAAATAATAATTATAGGATTATACATTTATACCAAGTCATTGAATTGAAATAGGAGTATATTTAACTTGACTGTAATTGGGAAAATGATGTAAGAAGGTAATCTGTGCCCATATCAGCATACTGTATCTGTTAATTTCTGTTAATTTCTGTTAATGTTAAATACTGTTAAATAATGTTTCTGTTAATGTTAAATACTGTTAATTTCTCATCATTCTCTGCTTCTCCTTTTTATAGTTTTTTTTTAAATAGAATATCAGTACTGGACAGTTCTTTCAATAGAAGTTGAATCCAAATGTTTATGTCCTAGCAATTTACATAGACATCAATTTACATAGAGGACTGCCCTCTATAAAATAGCTGCATCCTGATTGCAGGACAGAACCAAAAGGAAAAAGGAAATATAGCAACTTCTTCTTTCAACACTTTCCTTTGTACCTGATACCCTTGGTGAGGAGGAAGTGGGAAAGTTGGGTGGGGGCAATCATGTATTTTCTTTCTCTTTTTATTACTTTTTCAGTAGCAATGTGGATCTGGAAATTGGTGGTGTTTAATTTATGTCATGAACAAATGACTCATTGGTTTAGAAATAGGAAAAATAAATAAATAAATGCTAGGCTGCAAGAAGGTAGCCCAAGGGAAAATTTATTTTCCCGAGTGTGAAGTCTCTTACAAGAGACTCAGAAACAGCAGTGCACTACTTTCCCAAAAGCAGTGCACAAGTTTTCAATCACAGGGAATAGTGTGTCTCTGGCAATGTATATATCCTTTTTTCCCCTTAAAATCTGAAATATTTCAGGTTGTTTTACAAGCATCTGGACAATTTTGTAAGCTGTGCTAGTTGTAAATATTCCTACTCAGCTTCTAGAGGAAGTGAATATTTAGACTTTAAATCTGCAAAGGAAATTTAATGTGTTCTTCAGCCATCAAATTTTTTAACAGAATATGACCAACCTTATTTTGTAAAGAAAAATGAGCCTGCAGTGCATATTTTCAGCTCACAGCTAAGGGCAGATTTTGAATATTCGTCATGGTGCTTACCATTCCTAAATAGCTCAAGAAGTTTCCATTTGGGAGTGGACAAAGGCAGAAAGTTTCAATGCACAGAAGCAAAAATTTGAAGAATCGCGATTAGTAAAATCTGTTTCCATTTGATTTGTCCCAAAGACTGATCAGTTATTATTATTATTTCCATCTGAATGGTTTTACTGGTAACAAAAAAAGCAAAGCACAGAAAAACAAAGCAAAAAAAAGTCACTAAAATGCATCATTTCTTGGAATAAAACCTTATTGTTATGAGAACAACAACTTCTTGTAACAAACTGGAATCTACCATAGTGTGTAGAATGAGTTCTTACATTTTTAAAATGGGATTTAGATTATGTAGGTCTACATAATGCATCAATTTAGTTTCCAAGCATCAGAATAATCATTCATATTTAGTCATATAACATTATTTAATATTTTATGTTGCTTTCCATTCTATTTCATCTTGAAGCAGTTTGCAGTAGAATTACTGGAATCTCAAAATATAAATGCACATTCCCCCCTCCCCCCCCCCAAAAAAAAAGATGGAGTACTGAAGGAAATTTTTCAGAATCCAAGTAATTAAACATTTAAACAAAAAAGTTGGAGGAAGAAAGAAGCCTTCAATGGGCATTTTATAATATGGGATGAAAAATTTAAGGAGCAGAGTGCAGGCACCGTTGTCTTCTACCTGAATAATCAGAGAATGGCACTGTTCAAATACAGAGCAGAACTCCCCTTTAGTGAGCACAGTACTCATCAGAACTATTCAGATTATTTATAATAAATAAAAAAGAAGTAATAGCATCACCTGTGCACAACAGGGGTGCTCAAGTCCCACAGCCCTTGTAAACTAGCTTGTATATTATCAAAAGATGATTACAGGTAGTTGTTCATAAGCAGCTACAATTGGGACCAGCATCCCTGTTGTTAAGGAAAGCAATCACCAAGTGAAAAAACATATCACTATGCTTAGAATTTTACCTTAGCTCTCTTTGTTTCACAGAGTCAGAAGGATATGATCTTAAACAGTCTATATGAGTGAACCTGTATGGCAGGGAAGGCTTCTGGACACATGAGAAAGCCAAGTAAAAGGGCAAATCTTACAACCCCTTTCTCCCCTCTCCGTCAGAATGCTCAGAAAGCTGAGCTTGTTAACTTGCCCTTTTTATCTAAAAGTACTCCACCAGTACATTTAGGGACAGCCTAGGAAGAATAGCAGCAGATCAGGAAGAGTTTGTTTAGATAATCACTGCACTCTGCAGGGGGAAAGACAAAAGAAAAAAATTGATCAGTCACAGGACAGTGCATACTAACTGAGTGTAATGGCAAACATGTCAGAGAGAAAGAGAGAGAGATGATTTGAAGCTCATAAATGTGGCCATTGGTCAAAAAGATACTTTTCCATCACTCTTGTAACTGTGAGCAGTTGCTGTCTGAAATAGTCACTAAATAAGGACTACCTGTATTAAGCACAGGTAGTTAAATCCATTTAAATTGATTTAAATTACATTTAACTGTGTTAAACTGAAATTTGATGTAATTTCAGTTCATGCTTTTTGGAGAATGCTTCCCTTAGCAGTTACCACAAAGGTCCAATGTGGCTTCTAGATCCAGAAAAGCTGGACACTGCAGTATATAGCTATAGTGTGTAATTTCTTTAGCCCTGAACACTTTCATTTTTTAATTTTTGATGTAAAAAACAGTAATTTCCACATGTGATGTGATGTATTGCTAGGAAAATCTTGCGGTGTTAATATCATACTAAAGTTTTGAGCTAAAAACAAAATGTTTGCATATAATTGAAGTTGTATGTGTCAAGTGTCTCCTCCTAGGCTTTTTAGAAGCAGTAGGGCAGGGATGAGCCTGAAAATGTTTTCACAGCTCTTCCTGCCCACAACAAGATGGTGATGTTTTGCAATAACTCATCTCCAAATCCAGTGAGCTGAGAAAAGATGGAGAAATTAAATACTCTGAATCTGAGACAGGTTTATTTCTTAAAACAAAGAAAACTGAAATCAACCTCTGTAAAAATCTGATACTGCAAGAGAGAATTTATCCCAGACAAAAGTTAATATAAACCTCAAACAGTTTATGCAGAGCCGATTCAGGAATCAGGCCTAAATTCAAATTTTCCTTCTTTAAATGGGAACTCATTGTGTGGTCTAAATTGGGTAATACACATTGCAATATGTAATTGATGATATTAACTTGAAAGCAATTTATCTTCTTGATCACGACCTTATACTTTAGACAGTGGTATAGATGCCAATAGAAATATAAATAGCTACATATATATATGTATATATGTGTGTGTATGTGTGAAATTAAGACATTAATCTATAAGATATGATGTGGTGATATTGGTGGTGTTTGGCTGTGGTATATCCTACTTGTTAGGATGGAAGTCTACTGGCAGTCAGTTTGGATGTGGGATTTTTTTGGAACACTTTAAAGACTTACAGCTTTCCACTTGCTCTGTCCTCTCAAAATGTTGATTATATCAAAGAGTTATTTTGAAATGACCCAGCTTTTCTGAACTTTTTTTCATTACTTTAGCCATTATCTGTATGAATATCTGTAGCAGTTTTTGTATGAAATCTTTCTACAGTGGCTTTGTTCCTCATTCTCTCTGAAAAAAATAAAAGTTTCCTTGGCTCTCAAGGGCCAGGATTGTTTTCAGTTATTCAACTGTGGCATCTTTTTCATCTTTCTTTTGTTACCCCCACCTCTTGCTTAAAAAAAGATGCACCCAAAAAACAAATGAAGGGAAGCTGAAATATTTCCTAAATCAGCATTTGCTCTATAAAATGTCATGTGAAACCACCACAAGATTCTCACCATGAAGTAAGATATCATCAGTATGCTGCTGATGGTGGATAATACATCTAAGGCCCTGGCTTATCCCAGTGTCTGGAGGCTATGAGGATCTGGATAGTATTGGCAAGACAGCAAGATGTAGTGGCTGGGGGTTTGTGAGACTTCTGGTTCTAGGACTATGCCACTGTTGGTGCTGGATGTAGCTGCTCTGCCCCAGATAGACCCAGTGCAGAATGTGGGGGTCCTCCTTTACTCTTATAATTCTACTTTATTGTCTTCAGAAATATTTATGTTTTATGGTTTCATAGCTTTTAATCTTGTAAGCCACCCAGAGTTGTCTTGGAGTATGATGGCCTGCAAGCAAATGTAATAAAATAAACATGGAGAAAAAAACAGGTAGATGGAAGAAAGGGATAGGATGGACTGTTCTGTGTGAGGACACCAAACAAGAAAATCACACATTGCACTGCAGGATTCCCTTCTTCAATGTTTTAATGCTTTCCTTTGAGTAACTTAGGTTTGCATCATAATTGCTACGTATCTGTAAAGCAGTCTTGGCTTTCATTTCAAATATCTGCAAGATGATTATATATTTCCATGTCACTGTGGGATTTATTTATTTTTACAACACTGCTTAGGGTACCGTGCCAATACTCTGACGGTGTTACCTTTCTTGCAGCAACACTGTCATTTTGAACTCTTACTGAAAAGACCTTTCTTTTCTTGCAGTATTTCAAACATTTATAGCCTCTCTGTACGTCTTGGTATTAAGCAGGATCAGAAACCCTGGAAGAGAGTTGTCTGCCACTTTGAGTCAGTAGATTTCATCTTGCTTGCGAGAGCCCATGTAAAGCTGCCACTGTAATAAGACTTTATGGGGCTTAATATTTATAGGCCGAGAAGAGACAGAACGCGTCCTGCTCTGTGTATAGTCTTGCGATTTATATGCTGGCAGCAGGGTATGATGGGAGATGCTTTTGGAGGCTAGCAAGTATGCTTAAGCTTTGTAAATATGTTGAGTTCAAGCTGAAGTGAGGGAACAGGGTGGAATGTTTTCAGGCCAAATCTAATATGGGGAGAGAAGGTTGGGGGGGGGGGCGAAAAACCCAACAAGTTCATGCTATTAGGGTGTGTTGGGAGAGCAGGCATCTCCAAGGGCACATCCTGACCTTCAGACATTCATTGAAGGACCCTGGGCTGCAGTTAGTGAAAATGAAAAAGTTACACATGGTTGAAATCTCAGAATGATCTTACTTTTCTAATATAAAAAGCCTTCATGAGGAGCGCCGATGCTGGTGGTCTCCAAGCCTTGATAGTAACTTGCTGGCTTGAGTTTGCTATTTTTCACAAACATAAATAATCATAATCCATATAAAACTGTCATATCAGTTCAGCAGAGACGTCACCAAAGCCCTGGCCTAATTCATCAAAGATTTAATGTTCAGCCACAGAAACATTTATTATTTTGGGGGAGGGTGTGTGTGTGTGTGTGTGTGTGTGTACACAGAGGCAGTTTCCTGGATTGTCCTGTCATCACTGACTTTCTCTTGGAAACATACATCGCATCAAGAGCTCCAAAATGCTCAGAAAGATGAATATTTAAAAAGCCAAGAGTAAACAATTATTGCTTGTTCTTTGCTGCATATTAATTACAGAAAGATAAAGAGGATTTTGCTTGTTGTATACACAGCTGTAGATGGATTTCCATTCTTTTGATACATAACATACCCAAGTTATATTCATGGAAAGTTAAATCAGGAAATTTGCAGTAATATGCATAAGTTGCCCTGTAGAACTGGGGAGCATTATTAAAGGAGTATTGCAGTGGTGGTATTCAACTGGTTTGCACTGGTTCAGAAGAACTGGTAGTGATGATTTGGCATGGGTCGCCAAACCAGTCGTGACTTCTGGCTGGCCAGGCCCCTGACCCGGTCACCCAATCACTGCTCACTTGCTTGCCCTGATGCTCAAAGCTCAGTCACCCTGCCCAGTCACTCCTCACTCCACACCGGGTCCTCGTGGCTTTCCTTTTTGAACCTGTCTTCCCACTTGGTGCCTGTACCCCAACTGATCAGCCCTGATCTTCCTGCTCACAGATAAGCCTGCAAGTCATGCTAGTCCCCCCACCATCCCCAGAGCTTGCCTCCCCCCCACAATCCCCTGAACTTACTTAAGCCTCCCCACTGTCTCTGGGCTCACTTGGTTGGCTTTATTGTTGGCACAGCCTCATCCCAGGCAGTGACTCTGGCTGCAGCCTCTCTAGCTGCTCCCCCCATCCCCGGGCTCACATGGTGGGACCAGAAGGGTGGGAGGATGTTCCAGGGCAGCACATGTTGTGCACAATTTGCAGCAACACCGGGGCATGGCTCCTGGAGCAGTAGCACTGTGGCCGCTCACTTTCTTCCTTTTGTCCCCTGGGAGAAGGAAGAAAACACTGCATGTGTACCCTGGGACATCTGCCCACCCTCCCAGTTCCCAGAGCAGTGCCACTCACTTTCTTCCTTTTCCCGGGGGATGCACCACTTCTGGCCCAGCCTGGTCACAGGTGGGTGTCTGGCCCTTGGGGGGCATCTCTGCTACACTGGGGCTGAGAGGGGTGGTGAAGGTGCCCATATACAGTAACCCCAGTACTTCTGCCCACCCCACCCTCCCGGAATACTGCCACTGCAGCCATTCACATTCTTCCTTTCATCCCCCAGGAATGCCACTGCCCACTTTCTTCCTTCTCCTGTGGGGCAAAGGGAAGAAAGGTGTGGGCACAGCATAGTCCAGTCACCACCACTATTACTGCCATTGCTGCCTGCTTTCTTCCTTGTCCCAGGAGTGAAAGGAAGAAAGCAAGTGGCCACAATGGTTGCATGCTCTGGCCACTGCCTCCGCTGTTTGATTTCTGCTTTCTCCTGGGGGACAATGAAATGAAGAAAACAAGCAGCCATGGCAGCTGTTTGCTCCAGCTGCCGCCCCCCCACCTGCATTCTGCCTTCTCACGTTGTCCGCTGCTTTGGAGCTTGCTGGATCATTTTGTCATAGTCAGACCAGTTATGTGTAGGAGAGAGAGAGGTGTGTGTGTGTGTGTGTATGTTGTGTGTGTGATTTACATGCATTCAATGTCTATAGTCCAGACCATTTTGGTCTATAAAGGATTGCATTTGGGATTAAATCAATACTGATTTTCCAGGAGGGATTTGTGAGTAATATGTTAATATTTGCTAGCTCCTGCTTATATTTTCTGTTTAGACTCTTGTACACATCCTTGAAAAGTCTATTAATGCCAGTAGTACTGTAGTTTGTCCCTCTTTAGATTGAGAGAGAGAGAGAGAGAGAGAGAGAGAGAGAGAGAGAGAGAGAGAGAGAGAGAGAGAGAGAGAGAGAGAGAGAGAGAGATATGTGGCTTCTTAGGAGTGCATTTTGGAGAAGTATCAAGAGAAATGCCAAAAGGGCAATCAATTTGGGATTAAATTCCAAATGAAATTGGGTCTTCAGGGTAAGGAGACATGAAAAACTTTCAACTGCAGATTTCTAAAAATCTTATTAGGATATTAATCTCATTTTTAAAATAAGATTTTTAGAAACCTGCATTTGAAATACTGAAATGGTATCAGGTCCCCCCCAGGTCCCTTGTAAGTGTTATTCTGTTATTCTGACACCTTTCCCAGGACCTCTACTCAGATTTTGGCATTCTCAGTTTTCCTGTCTGAGCAGGGGGTTGGACTAGAAGACTCCCAAAGTCCCTTTCAATTCTGTTTATTGTCAGCTAAATAGCTAAGAGACTGAAGATGCCAAAATCTGAGTAGAGGTCTTGGAAAAGGTGTCAGAATAAGAGAATAAAACTTAGAAGGGACCTTGGGGGGAACCCGATACCATTTCAGCAGGGGTGGGATTCAAATTTCTTAACAACCAGTTCTGTAGGTGTGGCCTAATTTGTGGTCATGTGACTGTGTGGGCATGGCTTGCTAACTGGGCATGGCTTGGTGATCATGTGACTAGGTGGGCATGGCTTGTATGTAAATATTATAAATATTTATGTAAATATTGAATTTTTTATAAAAAAAAGAGCAACTTTTACCCGAAAGCAGGCAGGCAGATTGAATTGCTCATAGAATCACAGATTAATTTAGAGATCTATCTATCTGCAATTGGCTACCTGAGTCTGCACTGAAAAGCTTCAGTCCTAAGAAAGGTTTGGCTCTGCTTTTAGATTAGCTAGAAAGCAAGAAATCAAAGGATTTCCTGCTTTCTATCTAATGTAAATCTCCTGGCAGAGCAGAGCAGCTAATGGTCGGGGGAGGGGGAGGAAAAATATCAACATACCAAACCAGGCAAGTTGGATGGTTCACATGCTAGGTAAGGAGTGAGTGGGGGGGGTGGGGAGGGCAGGGCCAGCCAGTGGAGCAATTTGCCGATTCTCCAAACTTCAGACAATGGTGTGTGCAGCATTTGCAAGAAATCATCCTCTGTGCCACCTGGACAGCTGACAAGTGCTGTGCTCAGGTGAGCAGCATTTGAAAATCCTTGTTTCCTGCTTTTTCAACCTCAGCTGTGCCGCACAAAGCAGCTGAGGTGGGAAAAGCAGGGAATAAAGGACAGTCTAGAGCCCAGACAGGGGGGTGGGCCAAACACCAAACCAGTTTGGTGTCAGCTGCTCTTCACAGCTACAGGTTCTATAGAACCGGGCCAAACTGGTAGCATCCCACGCCTGGGTTTATGGGAAGAATAGATAGAATAATGAAGAACAAAACATTAGATAATATTTCTTTGCCTCAACTGCCTACTATAAGCCTATTATTGCTACTTTAGTATATTCAATAAAAATTAATAAAGGGTCCAGGGATAAATCGAGATGACTAACAGGTGTGAATCTTTAGTTACTATAACATTTGATTATTAGTAAGCTTGTTCTAACAAAAAACCAAGACTGTGTGTTCTGATAATTCCCAAAGATAAGTTAAAAAAGCAGGAGCCAAAACTACTTACTGTCCTGCTGAAGCAAATTATGATGCAAGTGAAGTCTTTGCCATGGGAATCTCCCATGTTTCAAGGGAACAGAAGAATCAGTATTTCAATCAATCAATCAATCAATCAATCAATCAATCAATCAAAATAGAGTTGGAAAGGACCTTGGAGATTTTCTAGTCCAACCATTTTAGGCAAGTGACTGCCCAGTCTCTTCTTAACAAACTCCAGAGATGAAGCACCCACAATGTCTGAAGGCAAGCTGTTCCACTGGTTAATTGTTCTTGCTGCTAGGAAATTTTTCATTAATTCCAGGGTTGCTTTTTTTCTTGATTAGTTTCTTGCTATACCCCTACCATAATTTCTCTACAACAATTTTTCTTACATTTTCCCCTTTCTCCAGTGCCTTGTCTTGTAATTTATTACTTTTCTGCTTACAGCTCTTTGTTGGCTCTTTGGAAGCGCTGAACTTTCAAAGCAGAGGAACAGGAGTTTGTCTAAATCTCTTCAGGCTTGGTGATGAATTCTGTGATGAAGCAGGAGCTGTTAGCCCAGGAAAATGTGGTTGGTGGAAGTGCAGAAGTGTTTCACAAAGACAGTGGTTTCAGTGAAGTAAGCGATTCTTCTACCCAGGTGCCTACATTTGTTGAGAAAAATGGTGAGTTCTTTTCAAAAAATTCTAGAGAAAAAGAGAGAGGTTAACCATAACTATGGTAGCCAATTCTTTACACACAATTATGGGGACGTGTCCTGTCATTTTAGGAAAGTTGTTATTAAAGTTCTTTGTTCATAAAAATAGCATGGCAAAGTTCTGAAAAGAGGATTGGAACAGAGAAGAAAAATAAACCTTGAATATTTTTAAATTGCTTCAAATTGATGATTATGATTTACTTTTTTTCTACTTATATTCATGGATCATTTTATGGATCACTCTGCAGTGCTTCGTAACTTTACCCCTATCCTTAGAGGTTTATTGTACCATTTCCATAAGCTTGAAGGAGTGCAGTCAATGCTACTCATTTTGGAGATTGTTGCCCCGAACACCCATGTCTTATTCTCTTTGGAAATGATCTGTCCTAATGAAATGGGAAAAGAGGAATCTGTTTCAGCTATATCTCCTGGATTCCTCATTCAGTACTTTCAAAACCTGGTGTCATCTGATGTGCTTCACAGCACTAGTTCTTCAATGGCATCATACTGACTATTTGGAATGCATCCAGTGATCTTATGGTGGGAGGCTCCGGAACAGTGGTCCCCAACCTTTTTTGTACCAGGGACCAATTTCATGCAGAAACACTTTTTCAAGGACCGGCAAAATCAATTCTTCCCCAATAGTAAAGGGCTTCTTTACTATTTCTTTACTAAAAACATATTTTATATATATTTTAATCACGATTATTCATTCTTTGTACTTTGCCCAGTACAAAATGATCCACGGACTGGTACCGGTCTGGGGCCTGGTGGTTGGGGACCCCTGCTCTAGAATATGGTTCAGTACATTGACTATTTGACCCCTTGAGCATTATGCTAAGGTATGCTGTAGTTTTACATTCTACAACAAACCATTGACTGATGTTATTTGGAAACTACCGGTAAATCAGAAGACTCTGTACTCTGTCTCATTTTGAATGAAATCCTAGGGAATGACCAAAAACTTGAACTTGATGTTTGATAGCAAAGAGGGAGTGGATACAGGAAAATAAGCTGAATTGTAATACAGATAAGGTTGAAATATTATTAAGATGGGGCATTAGCCAACACAGAGTTAGATGTACATGAGGATTGAATTTCTTGTTAAAATTCAAGTTTGTAGCTTGTGGCTGCTCCTTGCATTAGTCCTGTTTCTAGGTGATCAGGTGCTGGAGATGGTTTGAAGCATTTTTTACAAGCATAAGATTTCTGTTCCTGGAGAAGATAGCCTTTCTGGCCACAGTAAGATGTACATTAGTCATCTTTAGACTGGATTACTGTTTACATGTGGCAGCTCATACAGAGAAGAAGCATAAATGTAGATAAATGTGTCAGCATCCTGCTGCCAAGCTGCAAAGATATCCATCTGTTTCTGATATGTTTCCATTTTGAACTTATTTGCTTCTAGGCTCAATATCATGATGCTGG
>BLBF01000033.1:994747-1014280 GCA_015471245.1 Laticauda colubrina
TTTCTTTCTTTCTTTCTTTCTTTCTTTCTTTCTTTCTTTCTTTCTTTTTGTTTCTTTTTTTCTTTTTTCTTTTGCTTTCTTTTTGTATCTGACATTAACATGGTGGGCATTTATAGATATTAGTGAGCCATTTTGTATTTTATTGATGTTAACTTGCTTTCTGGATGATAGAATATCTGTCTGGGGATTAGAGTAGGCTTCAACAAACAACCTTTGATACTCTAAACCCCATGTCACACTGAACCAACAGATGCAAAGAGGATGTAAAATGTACAAAAAACCTTGCCATCCGTTCGAAAACGCGATGTACTCACTGCCTCCGTTTTGCTTCCTCTCTTTCCGTCCAGCATCCGTTTATTGACGTTTCATCCGCTCAGAAAGTTTTGGGCTGCCTAAAACTTTTGCGTGGAAAATGTATCCAGTTCGTCCGTTCTGCATCCACTACGCATCCGCTACGCATCCATTACGCATCCGTTATGCATCCGCTATATCCGCTTGGCGTCCGCTGCACATCCGCGCAACTCGCATCTGCCCATATGCAGGGAGGAAGTGGAACGGACGCGGAACGGATGCAGAATGGATGCAGAACGGATGCAGCACGGAAACAAAGCGTTTAAAGCGGAAAAAACGTTCGCAGAGGGGACCTATCTCGGATATTAAGGATGTCTAGAGGATGCCTAGAGGATGCCTAGAGGATGCAAAGGGACACCTATACTGCCTATAAAAAGGGGGAGCAACTCGTCTGCATCTCACTTTCAGACCAGCAGCCCACATGTGCAGACCTCTGCAGCCTTCATCTGACTCTTGCTCTTCCACAGCATCCAGTCATGTCCACTGTGGATCGTACCACAGTCCTTTTGGCAGCCACCATCCTTCTGCAACAGTACGAATCCATCTACAGGCTCTGTGAATTCTACTACGGGAAGAAAAAGAGGCGGCCAAGAAGCGTCTGGGTCCGAAAATGGATCGGGAGAAGAGCAGAGTACGGACTGTATAACAAGCTGATGGTGGAGCTCAGGAACGAAGACACTCGGGCGTTCCAGAACTTCATGAGGATACCTCCAGCCATGTTTGACGAAGTTGTGCAGCGCCTGACACCCAGGTTGACCAAGGCAAACACCAACTTCCGGCCCAGCCTGGAACCTGGGCTCAAGGTGGCACTCACTCTGCGCCACCTGGCCTCAGGGACCACCTACAAAATCATGCAGTATGGCTGGAGGGTGCCACACAACACCATCAGCATTGTGGTCAGAGAAGTGGTGCAGGCCATCATCGAAGAATACAAGGAGGAGCTCCTCCAGTGCCCCTCCACTGAAGAAGGATGGAAGAAAGTTGCAGAGCAGTGGTATCAGAGGTGGAACTTCCCCCACACCGTTGGAGCCATAGATGGCAAGCATGTGGCCTGCAAAGCTCCAGCCAAGTTGGGGTCCACTTATTTCAACTACAAGGGCTTCTTCAGCATCGTCCTCTTCGCCATGGTCGATGCTGACTACAAATTCATGTACATCGATGCTTCAGGCTACGGCTCATGTTCAGATGCCCAGGTATTGGTAAAAAAGGTCCATAGGTGTGGCACCTGGGAGGGTAGACCATACAGTCCCACTATGCTTGCACTGGAGGTTTATCTATCCCACAGCTATTAGCCATCCCAAAGGTATCCCTGCTCATTCCACAGGTATCCCTGCCCACCCCACTGCTATCTTAACTCATCCCACAAGCATGCAAAGGCTTAAGCCAATTCTAAAAGTTTCCACCAAGACTTTTTAAAAAAAAACAAATGAAGCAAGTGTGTGAATCAAAGATAAACTTTATTGAACAACAAGCTGTAAAAAAAAAATGACCCAAGTCAAGTGTCCAAATAAAGTCCACAGGTAGCCAGCTACCTGGTCTCTGGCACTCTTCTTGGTCACTCGGAGGTGTGCCCAGTCTCAGGGGTGAAGGGTCCAGGTACTGTGGTGTTGGGTGGTGCTGGAGTGCCTGGCCTCGAGAGGACAACAGGGGGCGGTGTGTTGAGAAAGCTCTTGGACAGCTGGCTCAGCCCCGTGATGCTGAGAGGTCCTTCCTCCATGCCATGGGATGTCAGCCCCAGTACTGATGACAGATGTACTGAGGCCGGGCTTGGCTGTGGAGGAAGGAGTAGTGTAGTGGGGCTGTCTGGTCTGCAGCTGGGTGAGGACTGGCATGGGTGGCATCATTGGCGTGGGTGGCATCGCTGTCGTCGGTGGCATCATTGTCGTGGGTGGCATTGGTGGCATCAGTGAAACAGGTGGCAATGGTGTCGCCCGATGACTCTGTGCCTGGACTGGGAAGGGCTGCTGCCTGTGCTGCTGAACCTCCTGGTAGCCGTAGCCCTGGTAGGTGAGGGCCTGTGGGAAGCCTTGGAATGGGAGGGACATCACCTGGGGTGGAGGAGCAGACCTGGACTGGGTGGGAGCAGGTTCCTCTGGGTCTGGAGGGTTGTGAACAGTTTGGTGATCCGGTCCTTCACCTGCTGGTACTGTGGATCCGCCATTTCCTTGAGGCTCTGGTTGACATAGGTGAGGAAGGGCTTGCGGTTGGAGGATGAGGAGTCGGTGTGGACCAGCTGAAAGAGGAGATCTATGCTGGTGCGGATGGTGTCCCTGATCTCCAGCAGGACAGTGTGGCTCTGCCCCTCCAGCTGTCCAGCTCTCTGCCTTTCTGCGGAGGCGGAGCTGGGGGGGGGTGGATGCGGCTAGGAGTGTGGTGGACTCGATGTCTCCTTTCTCCCACCGCACCAGGGAGTCCTCTACGCACTCCACCACGCTTACCACACCTGTCCGCGGGTTCTCCGCCGTGGCACGCTCCACAGAAACCTGCCTGGAGACAGGGACTGACTCTCGGCCAGAAGAGGACTGGCTCTCAGCAGGCTGCCGGAGAGAGAGGGTCATGAGAGGGGCTGCTGGTGCTCCTCGGTGGCGGACCTCACCCTCCAGGAAGCTGCACCTGGCCATGATGTAGGTCTCTCTGTCTGTCAGCTTCTCAGTGGCCTGGCCAGATTTCTTCAGGTGCAGCTTCCCGTACCAGGTGTGCATGTGCTTCCACCAGCCGAGGAGCACCTCCGAAGTGTAACCCATACTCTCTGCCCTCTCTCTCCAAGCAGCCTGCTTCCACTTGGTGTCCCTGTATAGCCGGTGTCCCTTCCGCCACAGATAGTCGTTCTCTCTCAGCCACTCCAGCACCTCATCCTCGTGCGCCTCCTCAATATAGTTTTGCCTCCTCTCCCGTTGTCGCATACGTCTCTTCCTCCCTTTGGCTGGACCAGATGGGCCCTCATCAGAGGGGCTCCCAGGTAGTAGGGGCTGCTCCTCCACACCAGCAGCAGCAGCAGCACCACCAGCAGAATCATCATCATCATCATCATCATCATCATCCTCACCTGCAGGATCATAATCAGCATCATCAGCAGCAGCAGCAGCAGCAGGACCAGCAGGATCATCATCATCATCATCATCAGCAGCAGCAGGACCAGGTTCAGCAGCAGTAGAGTAAGCACCAGCAGGGCCAGCAAGTCCAGGAGCACGAGCAGGACCAGGAGCACGAGCAGGACGAGCAGGACAAGCAAGACCAGGAGCATGAGCAGGACGAGCAAGTCCAGGAGCACGAGCAGGTCGAGCAGGAGCAGCTTCAACAGAGTAAGCACCAGCAGAAGCCCCATCACCAGCAGAAGCACCATCGCCAGGAGCAGCTTCAGCAGAAGCCCCAGCAGAAGCAGAGTCAGGGGCAGGGGGCGGGAGGTTGGCCCTGTTCCTCTTGCCAGGGATGGCGGCAGGTTGCTGAGGCTTTCGCTTCCTTCCCATGGTTGTGGGGTTGCTGGCTGGCAGGGAGGCTGGCAGGCACCAAGGCTGGCAGGAAGCCAGGCACCAAGGCTGGCAGGAAGCCAGGCACCAAGGCTGGCAGGCAGGCACCAAGGCTGGCAGGAAGCCTGGCAGGAAGGCAAGCAGACAGGCAAGCACCAAGGCTGGCTGGAAGACAGGCTGGCAGGGCAGGCAAGGAATTCAAAGTGTCCAGCAGCAGGTCTTTCCTCGGAATGCTGGCCATGTGCGAGCTGCTTCCCTTTATATCCGGGGGACTTACGTAATACTTCCCCCCCGCATGCACAATTAACGCTCGGCATCCGTTCTGCTTCCGCTGTGCATCCGTTAGGCTTCCTCTGTGCATCCGCTGTGCATCCGCTGTGCATCCACTTCATCCATTCGGCGTCCGTTCGGCATCCGCTGTATCCATTCCGCGTCTGCTTCGCTGAGGCCCCCCGGAAGCCCTGCGGTTGCGCCATCCGCTCCCATCCGCTTCCATCCACTGGACTTCCGTTCCACATCCGCTTTGCATCCGCCCTGCATCCTCCCCGCGTCCGTGTTATCCGCTCCGGTTATGTAAATTTTTGCCCCTTTTAAGAGCGGATAACAATGGATGGAACATTTTGCTCGTCCACTGTGTCCTTTTTGCATCCGTTGGCCAGTGTGACATGGGCTTAAAATTGTGTCCAAGATATTCAAACTGCCAAATATATCTTCAGAGACATCGGAGGCAATAGAATTGTTGTTTCCATCAGTATTAACTTATATATTAGATAATAGATAATATTTTTTCTATTTACTATTTTATTTTCTGTTCAGATTCATATGTGTCTTAAATATATGAACACTTGTTAACATTAGATATTCAGTACCCACTTAAGCATTATATTGTGTTTGTTCAGGCACATGCATGCAGATACATGTGTGTGTGTGTGTGTGTGTGTGTGTGTACACACACACACACACACACAGAGTTATTAAATAAAGTATTGTATAGCTATTGTGAGATAGTATTATCCATGACTCGACTTATTGTGCCATAAAAGCTAAAAAGCTAAAAACTCCTAAAGCTAATTTGTGCATTTTTTTGCTATGCATTTAGGGGCATAGCAAAAAGTAGGTTGATAATCCGTCATCTATTACAGAAAAAAAGTATTTATCCATGTTTAATATATGTTTAGTCATTATAATTCATATATTTAGTCTAAGGATGCATGGAATTTAACTATAGTGAAAAGTCACACCTATGATTTACATTTCCATTGATTTTTAGCAGCCACAATAGTCTGAATAACATGATCATGTCCATATGTTCACTATATAGTTAGTGTACATTGTAGAATGCATATTTTGTGAGAAATGGAATAAGGCTCTTTTACTTGATATTCAGATAGACTGTCCTCGTATGAATAAACGGGCTCAGGAATTTGTCATCCTGGGCATATAAATAATATGACATATTTGTTGGAAATCTCCTAAACAATTGGCTATGCCAGTGTACAAATGAAAATACTAATTGGTTGAAAAGCTTCTAATGGTTGTTTGACAATGTAGTTGAAATGCTCAATGGAAGGCCTTAAATTAGGCTCAATGTCCTCTGTCTTCTTTCTTTGTAGAAGTATTGTTTTGATTTTCTCCCTTGCCTCACATTTTATCCTTACAACAACTCTGTGTAAGAGATTATTCTGAGAGTTATAGCAATGACTGGCCTAAAATAACAGAAGAAACGTAATAGCTAAATGGAAATTTGAAGTTTGTTGTCCTTCGTTTTATTTCAACCCATCAATATAGTAAAAATCTGTATCTTCTTACTGAGATAGAAATTTTGGCTCTCATGAAAGTTAAGCCATTTAGTGTTTTTAACATTCTTGACTGTGTGTCCTAGCAGATATTATTCATAAAAAAACTAGCCTTCTGTAACTCAAACTCTGCAGGATTCATTAGTCAAGCAATTTTGCTCAAAAATAGAGTTCTCAAGGAAAGGGAATTTGGACATGGGATAAATTCTTCTGGAGGAAGACTGTTTCAGAATCATCTGAATTATTTATATATAATAATTTCTCAGAAACTTATTTTCTCAGATGGCATTATGTTATCTATTTAGACACATGCACTTTAAGGAAATATGTTCCACAAACATGATCAGTGTCAGTGTGTGTCTATTACAGATTATTATGCAACCTTTTAAAAGGAACAAATTAGTGCAATTCATATAGGATTTCTTTAGAATGTGATGTTCCTTCTTTTTAGAAGGGTTCAGGATACTGCACAAAGCAATAATAGTTAGGATTACAGGTGAACAGATATGTTTCTGGTCATTTCTAAAATATGATGGAGTTGTGGATATCTAGAGTTTGCTCTTCCAGGACTGAATTTTATTACTACCAAGATAGCATTATTTTGGGTCACTTCATAAGTTGACTCAGTGTGGGACCAAAATATGGGATCCCTGACCAGTCTCAGTATATGTAACAGATAACAGATAATCAGAGTTGGAAGGGACCTTGTAGGTCATCTAGTCCAACCCCCCCCAAGTGGGAGACCCTACACCATTTCTGACAAATGGCAGTCCAATCTCTTCTTGAAGGTCTCAAGTGATGGCACTCCCACAACTTCGGAGGACAAGCTGTTCCATTGGTCGATTGTTCTCACTGTCAGAAAGTTTCTCCTTATTTCCAGGTTAAATCTCTCCTTGTTCAGTTTCCATCCATTACTCCTTGTCTGGCCTACAGGTACTTTAGAAAATAGCTTGACCCCTTCCTCCCTGTGGCAGCCCCTCAAATATTGGAAGACTTCTTTCATGTCTCCCCTGGTCCTTCTCTTCACCAGACTAGCCAAGCCCAGTTCCTGCAACTGTATCAATGGGTCTTTTTGTGACTCATTGTTTTTGGTCTCTAACTGATTTAGTGGTTTAAATGCTAGTATCAAAATCTTGAAGTAAATCTGTTTATTCACAGGAGGTCACTGGATCAGTTTCATATTTTCTCATTTAACTATTCTATGTAACAATTTGACTTCCTGCACCAGCTACAACTGGTGAACTAGCTTTAAAGATAGTCCTATCACAAGGTAGTGAGGTTATTAAAACACGGGTATTGGATAATTGTAGCCAGGCTTTCCTAGCCCAGGAAAAATGAAAACCATCTGACTTCCGGTTTGCAAGGCTTCGGCGGCAGCAGGAATCTGCGATCGTGAGCAGTTCCTGCTGCACTCGCCTCTGGAGTGCCCCTAATCCAGCTGGATTTGGGGGTATAGTTACCCCATAGAGGTAACTGAAGACAGGGGAATCGCAACCCCCCCCACACCTCAGCTGGCTTAACTCCCTTTTCCAAAAGTGGTGGAGCGGCGGTCAGTAATGGCTGCCACAAAGAAGCTTTCATCCAGATAAGAATGTGCAGGAGGAAGCTGAGAAAGTGAAAGCTTCTGCCTAACCAGAATGACAAGTAATACCTAAATGCCTTCGACTTTAAGGATAATTAAAGATACATCATTCCCTATGAAGATGGAAGAAGCGGCAAATGAAAGTAAAAAGGGAAAGTTTGTTTTTTCTCACTCTCCTTCCTCATGGTGATAGCAAATGAATGGAGAAATCGAAAAACCTTTTTTGGCATCAGCAGGTAATTAAACTGAAAATTGAAGCTAAGGGGACAGTAAAGATTTTTGAGCATTGAAAAAAAAAATATTATTATTTTGCTATAAGCGGGAAGGGAGAGGAAAAGAACTAACATTAAGATTTTCTTGGAGGAGGCTGGTTGGAATTTACTAGATTAGAGCAAAATTGTAACAAAACTTCTAAAAGATATATTTCAACTGGAGCTTTATAACTGAACTATAACCCCAGGAAGAGAAAATATAAAAAGAAGAAAGTGCTAAATGAAACAGACTGTGTATATTTGGATTGCTTGGTGACTTTGGGATTTTTTGGAAATTATTATTTGAAAGACTAAAAATATTTGGGTTGTTTAAAAAAACTTTTTACAATGGCACTACTTGTTGATGAACTGAAAATTGAATTTAAAAAGCTAAAAGAAGAGGACCAAGAAGGGAAGAGCTCTTCTGGATCTGTTTTCCATTTTTTAGAAATGGTAATTTATACCTACCAGAAACTACAAGAACAAGAAGATTGAGAAACCATCTTTAATGAACAAACAATTTTAGCTGGGGATGAAAAGGGAAAGAAGGGAAAGAGAATGGAGAATTTAAGATTTAAAAAAACAACCCAAAAAGGGAAAAATAAGATGAAAAATCGATATAACGTTAGAAAGCAACAGAAAAGAGAAATACAGAAGAAGGTGGAGATCAAGAAGGTGGAGATTAAGAGACAAGGGGGTAAAAAGATAGGAGTGGAGAAGAAAGGAAGGGAAAAGGGAAGAGAAGTTACAAAGGTTTAAAACAAGATGTAAAGAAACAAGATCTATTCAGAGATAGTGGGTAAAAATATGATTAAAAAAGAGATTCTGCAAAGTACATAAAATTGTATTGTTGTATTTATATTTGAAATAATGTTAGAAAATTGGATTTAATAATTAAGCTTAATTTGTTATGGATGATTGTTTTAACTATATTATAAACTTATTATTCTCTTTTATTTTAGTTTCAGAATGTACTAAGCAGAACCAGAATGAAAAGTATATATTATTTTAAGTGTTAAATCTAAGGGAAAGATTTAAAGGTGTTATACTTTAATCTGTGATTACAGGAGAATTTTTGTGTTAAAGAGAAAAGACAAATAGAAAATTGAAATAGAACAGATAAAAGATATACTCTTTTATATACAAGGGGGTAAAGGCAGGATTGGAGAGGAAAAGAAGGGACAAAGGGAAGAGAAGTTATAAAGGTTTAAAACAAGATGTAAAGAAACAAGATCTATTTAGTGATACTGGGTAAAAATATAAAAAAGAAAAGTACACAAGATTGTATTGTTGTATTTATATCTGAAATAATGTTAGAAAATTGGATTTAATAATAGAGTTTAATTTGCTATGGATTATTGTAATTATATTAGAAACTTATTATTTTCTTATTTTATTTTATAATATAGTAAGTAGCTTTAGAATGTACTAAGCAGCATCAGAATGAAAAGTATATATTATTTTAAGTGTTAAATTTAGGGGAAAGATTCAAAGGCGTCATACTTCAATCAGTGATTACAGGAGAAATTTTGTGTTAATGAGAAAAGATAATAGAAAATTGAAATAGAACAGACAAAAGAAATATGTAAAATGATTTAAATTGAGATGAAATAAATAAAATAGAATTAAGAGAATGAAAAGAGGGGAGAAGCTATATAGAAAATGTAGAATGCTAAATAAGATATGAAATTGGATAAAAAGTGAGCATGAATTTTTAATCTATGTCTGTATAAAAAGATGTAACCCGGGACTAAGCTGCTTTCCAAAAAAATAGTTTTATGTTTTGATGTCTTGTGTTTTGTTTGTGTATGTTTGTTTATTGAAAACTAATAAAAAATTGTGAAAAAAAAATGATAACCATCAAAAGTGAAGAAAAGGTTTTCTTTCCTACTGAAGTCATGCGTGTCTTGGATGATATATTTGAATAAAGGAAGACCTCAGTCTACATATTTTTATTTGAGTGTATTAAAAAGATGTAAAATCTCATCCAGACAGATTACCTCCCTTTTTTTTGAAACTGAGAATCACCATATCTGTCCTGAATTTTCTGAGAGTTGATGGATAAATAAATCTTTACCTTTGCCAAAATATTGTCATGCACATTATATATAAAATTATATGCTTCTTATCTTTTTCTTTGTGCAGGAAGATTTGTAATTTTGGTGGTTGTCTTCCTTTCTCCAAGGATAAGATAAATTTTTATCCTGGAAATGTCCATAGGCCTTGAATCTGATGTTAGATCTCTAATCTAGAAAAATATTGTACATTGGGACAAAAGACTCCATAGTTCTCTCCAATATATGTATTAATTTTACAGCCGGAATAGTGCAACTCCCTCCCACTGAGACATTGAAACAAGGGGAAGGGCAGAATGTCTAAAACATATACGTTTTATGTATATTGTGATTTCAGCTGTCAAGTGCAAAAAATCATGTCAAGTTCCAGTTAAGATAATTTCTTGCGCATACACATACACAAGAATCTAGTCAACTAATGGCCAGCACTAAAATTGATTCTAGACAAGAGTTAACAGAGTTCATTGGACTTAGATTGCTTGTCGGAAGCCTAGACTGATCCCTCTCTCGACTCTGACCCAGGCTCTGCTTAAGGCCCTCTCACGTTGGCCGACGGAAGCAAAACGTTTGTAAAAAGGACACAGCGGATGAGAAAATGTTCCATCCGTTGTTATCCGCTCTCAAAAGTACCCCGAATTTGCATAACCAGAGCGGACAACAACGGAAAGGAACGGACGGGGGGAGGATGTAGAGGGGATGGAAAGTGGATGCTCCACGAAAGCCGAGCGGATGGGAGCGGATGGGAGTGGATGGCACATCCGCAGGGCTTCTGGGGGAGCACAGCAAAGCGGACGTGCAGCGGAAAGAGCGGATGCAGAGCGGAAGCCGAGCGGAAGCCTAGTGGATGCACAGAGTTCACTGCGCATGCGGGGAGGATGCATTGCATCAGCCCCGTGGAAACAAAGGGAAGCAGCTCGCAAGCAGGTCGCCATTCAGAGGAAAGACCTGCTTCCAGACACAGCTCTCCAGCCAGCCAGCCAGTAGGCCAACAACTCAACAACCATGGGGAAGAAGAGAAAGCCTCAGCCATCTGCTGCCAGCCCTGGCAAGAGGGACAGGGCCACCATCCCACCCCCTGGCCCTAACTCTGCTTCTGCTGGGGCTTCTGCTGCTCGGTCTTGCTCTTCTGGTGCTGGAACTTCTACTGGCACTGCTCCTGGTGCTGGTGGTTCTGCTGGTGCTTACTCTGCTGGCACTGCTCCTGGTGCTGGGGCTTCTGCTGGGGCTTACTCTGCTGGCACGGCTCCTGGTGCTGGGGCTTTTGCTGGGGCTTACTCTGCTGGCACTGCTCCTGGTGCTGGGGCTTCTGCTGGTGCTTACTCTGCAGGCACTGCTCCTGGTCCTGCTGGTCCTGCTGGTGCTCCTGGTGCTCCTGGTCCTGCTGGTGCTGCTGGTGCTCCTGGTCCTGCTGGTGCTCCTGGTCCTACTGGTCCTGCTGGTGCTCCTGGTGCTGGTGCTGCTGGTGCTGCTGGTCCTGCTTTTGCTGCTATTGTTGTTGCTGCTGCTGCTGCTGCTGGTGGTGGTGGTGTGGAGGAGCAGCCCCTACAACCTCGAAGCCCCTCTGATGAGGGCCCATATGGCCCTGCCAGAGGGAGGAAGAGGCAGACGCGTGAACGGGAGAGGAGGCAATACACCATAGAAGAGGAACATGAGGAGGAGGTGCTGGAGTGGCTGAGGGAGAATGAATATCTTTGGTGGAAGGGACACAGGCTCTTCGAGACACCAAGAGGAAGCAGGCTGCTTGGAGAGAGAAGGCGGAGAGCCTGGGCTACACTTCAGAGGTGCTCCTTGGCTGGTGGAAGCACATGCACACCTGGTACGGGAAGCTGCACCTCAAGAAATCTGGCCAGGCCGCGGTCAAGCTGACGGACAGAGAGACCTACGCGATGGCCAAGTGCAGCTTCTTGGAGGGTGTGATCCGCCACCGAGGAGCAGCCCCTCTCACAACCCTCTCTCTCAGGCAGCCTGCTGAGAGCCAGTCCTCTTCTGGCCAAGAGTCAGCTCCTGTCTCCAGGCAGGTATCTGTGGAGCGTGCCACGACGGAAACCCCCCTGACAGCTGTACTACCCCTGGCGGAGCGCGGGGAGGACTCCCTGACGCAGTGGGAGCAAGGAGAGGGCACTTCCACCACAGCCCAACCTGCATCCACCCCCAGCTCCATCTCCACCGAAAGGCAGAGAGGCAGACCAGAGGGGCAGAGCCACACTGTCCTGCTGGAGATCAGGGACATCATCAGGAGCAGCGTAGATCTCCTCTCTCAGCTGGTACAAACCGACATCCCATCCTCCAACCGCAAGCCCTTTCTCACCTACGTCAACCAGACCCTCATGAACATGTCAGAAACACAGTACCAGGTGGTGAAGGACAGGATCACCGATCTTCTTCACAACCCTCCAGACCCAGTTGAACCTGCTCCCACCCAGTCCAGGCCTGCTCCTCCACCCCAGGTGATGTCACTGCCCTTCCAAGGCTTTCCACAGGCCCTCACCTACCAAGGCTATGGCTACCAGGCGGTCCAGCAGCACAGGCAGCCCTTCCCAGTCCAGGCACAGGTACATCGGACGCCACCAGTGCCACTGATGCCACCAGATGCCACCCATGCCACAGATGCCACCGACGTCTCACCTCGCTCAGCTGCAGACCAGAAATCCCCACTACACTGCTCCTTCCTCCACCCCACAGCCAAGCCCGGCCTCATAACATCTGTCATTGGTTTTGGGGCTGACACCCCATGTCATGGAGGAAGGGGCTTTCAACATCACGGGACTGAGCCAGTTGTCTGAGAGCTTCCTCCACACACCATCCCCTGTTGTCCTCTGGGGACCAGGCACCCCAGTGGTGCCTCAGACCAGCACTCCAGCAGCAGCCACCTCCACAGCACCCCTGAGACTGGGCATGCCTCAGAGTGACCAAGAAAAGTGCCAGAGACTGGGTGGCTCCCTGTTGACTTTATTTTTGCTTTGGACACTTGACTTGGGTCATTTTGCTTTTACAGCTTGTTATTAATAAAGATTATCTTTGCTTCACACACTTGCTTCATTTATTTTTGTAAATAAAGTCTTGGTGGAAACTTTTAGAAATGGTTTAAGCCTTTGCATGCTTGTGGGATGGGTGAAGATAGCAGTGGAATGGCAGAGATACCTTTGGTATGGCTAATAGCTGTGGGATGGGCAGGGATACCTTTGGGATGGGTAATAGCTGTGGGATAGATAAACCTCCAGTGCAAGCATAGTGGGACTGTATGGTCCATCCTCCCAGGTGCCACACCTTTGGCCCTTCATTATCAATAACAATGTAAGCATTGATCCATACATTTCAACATAAACACAACTCTTTATTAAATGCCCTGTTCATTGTAGGCCCAGCCAACATACATGACCCAATCTCATCAGTGTGATGAGACAGGCTCAAGGAAGCATCCATTAATCATCTATCATCCTGTCTTGCCACTCCATTGCTCCAGCTGGGGAGTTGCACCAGTGTCTCAGGAGGTCGCGCTGCTTCTTCCCTTCACGTGAGGCTCTGTTGGGGCCTTGCACATCCACAGTGTCTATCAGGTTTTGCCCTTGCCTCCATTCCCCAGGCTCCATGTCCCCATTGCCTTGTTGGAGGTCCATGAGCCTGTTCTGCAACACTGGGTAGCGGGTGCGCATGAAATTGTGCAGGATGCAGCAAGCTTCCATGATGTTCCTCACAGTCTCTGGGTGATGCTGCATGGTGGTGAGAAGTACCTGGAACCTGTTGGCCAGGATGCCAAAGGCGTTCTCCACCACCCGCCTTGCCCTGGACAGCCTGTAGTTGAAGATCCTCTCTTCATGGGTGAGGCATCTGGAGGTGTATGGCTTCATGAGGTAGGTTCTGAGGGAGAAGGCGTCATCCCCCACAATGAACTAGGGCACATCTTGTGTGTCGTTGGGCAGGGGGTCTGGGTCTGGGAAGCCCATGATGAGGTTGGATTCCAGCCCCTCCTTGAAGTGACTGGCGTTGTATACCTGGGCATCTGAACATGAGCCGTTGCCTGAAGCATCAATGTACATGAACTTGTAGTCAGCATCGACCATGGCGAAGAGGATGATGCTGAAGAAGCCCTTGTAGTTGAAATAAGTGGACTCTGACTTGGCTGGAGCTTTGCAGGCCAGGTGCTTGCCATCTATGGCTCCAATGGTGTGTGGGAAGTTCCACTTCTGATACCACTGCTCTGCAACTTTCTTCCAGTCATCTTCAATGGAGGGGCACTGGAGGAGCTCCTCCAGGTATTCTTCGATGATGGCCTGTACCACTTCTCTGACCACAATGCTGATGGTGTTGTGTGGCACCCTCCAGCCATACTACATGCTCCTGTAGGTGGTCCCTGAGGCCAGGTGGCACAGAGTCAGTGCCACCTTGAGCCCAGGGTCCAGGCTGGGCTGGAAGTTGGTGCTCTGCTTGGTCAACCTGGGTCTCAGCCACTCCACAACTTCGTCAAACATGGCTGGAGGCATCCTCATGAAGTTCTGGAATGCACGAGAGTCTTCGTTCCTCAGCTCCACCATCAGCTTGTTGTACAGTCCGTACTCTGCTCTTGTCCCGATCCATCTTTGGACACAGACACTTCTTGGCTGCCTCCTTTTCTTCCTGTAGAACAGGTGAAAGAGCTTATAGATGGCTTCGCACTGTTGCAGAACGATGATGGCTACCAAAAGGAGTGTGTTACGATCTATGGTGGAGATGACTGGATGCTGTGGAAGAGCAAGAGCAAGATGAAGGCTGAAGAGGTCTGCACAGCAGGGCTACTGGACTGAAAGTGAGATCCAGGTGAGTTCCTCCCCTTTTTTATAGGAAATATTGTTTTTTCGCTCGGTGTCCTTTTGCATCCTCTAGACATCCTAAATATCCAAGATACATTCGCTCTGCGAACGTTTTTTCTGTTTTAATGCTTTGCATGCGAGCTGCATCCGCTTTCATCCTTTCTCCGTCCATGCTACTAATGCTGCGCGTCCATTCCGAGTCCGTTTCTCTTCCTCCCTGTGTCTGTTTTCTGCTGGAGTGGATGTGAGTTGCGCAGATGTGCAGCGGATGCCCAGCAGATATAGCGGATGCGTAACGGATGACGACAGTTGTAGAACGGATGTTTCCCGTATGCATTGCGGATGCAGAACGGACGCGTTGGATACATTTTCCACTCAAAACGTTTTTAGCAGCTCAAAACTTTTTGAGCGGATGGAATCTCAGTCGACGGATCCTGGACAGATAGAGAGGATGAAAAATGGACGCAGTGAGTATAGAACGGAAGCATCGCGTTTACCAATGGATGGCAAGTGTTTCTCTCCGTTTTACATCCTCTTTCCATCCATTGGTGCAGTGTGACGTGGGCTTTATACTTCTCCTACTTCAGCATCCTTTTCATTCTACCAATATACACAAGGTAAAACGGTTGAATCCTTCAAAATCAGACATCCACAACACAGAAGGCATTTAATGGTTTTACAGTATTTGGTGGAGTCAGGAACACTAATAAAAATTGTTTGGAAATTAAATATTCACAAATTTTAGCCAAAAATATTGATAATATGCCTATCAAACATAAACCAGAAATCCAGAAAGTTTTAAACCCACATATTCTTAAGACACCTTTGGCATTTTGCAGGATGGAAATAATTAAAAATGTCTAATCTACATAATCTACCTAAAAGACTGTAGAGATGAGTGGGAGAAGAGCGTAGTAACTTAAAACATCATAGTGAAAATAACTGTTCAGACTTCTACCTGTCAAACTCTCTCTGTGCTGTTTAATAACCATATTGGTTCTCTTTGACAGTGATTCAATAAATATCTGTAGCATTTATTTATCTGTTAGTATTTTATGAAGAATTGTATGACTTCTTTTTTCTTCGAAATTACTTTTAGTAAAAAATGAGAATGCCAGCTCTTTGCTGGCAATTATTCATTCTTAGAACTGAGAAAAGCCAATTTTATAAAAATGGTTCATCAAATTTTAATACTAAAAGCTTTACATATTTCATATGATAAACTGAAATGGAGGGCTATTAGTGGAATTACTAGAATGATTCCAGGAGATACAATTATTCGAACGATTTCAAGAGATACACAAACGCAGAAGCCAATTTTCTACTGTATATATCTCTATTCAGCTTTCAGTAATACTTTTGAGCTGAGAAGGAAAGAGGATAACTACAAAGAATTTCTACAACAGATCTAATCACAACTCTTCCACCTTCCATTTTCTGTTTTTACAATGGATAGGTGAGGAAGTAAACAGTCACTTGTTTTCTCTTGGGGAATTGGAAAGGGGGGAAAAGGGATCACATTTCCATTGAGAAATCAATTTCTAATTAAACATGCCCATCAGTTCAACATGTTCAGAATCTGACTTCCTTGCCAGGAACTCATTCATTTTTGACCCAAGGAGTGAGAGAATAAATACAGAAAGAAGGATATTTTTGAGATCTTCTACTTATTTCTTTCCTTTGAGTACAGTTTTAAAAGGAGGTGCAGGAGATATGAATTACAGCCCCGCATAGTTAAGGTTCTAGCCCTTTCTATTTGCCATAAACCCATTCAACATAAAGGAAAAATAACCCACCATCTTGCAAATGTCAGATGGAGCAACAATACAGAAAAAGGTCATAATAACACTAGCAATGTCATGAATAGCAGCCATAAGTAGCGGCCAGAGACTTAATCCACTCTAGGACGAAAGCGATGAAGAGATAGAAATGCTGCTGGCTATGAATCCTTTTGTAGTATGTTCCAAGCAGCTGTCAACTGCTCAACTTTTGAACAACTGGGACCTCCCAAAGGAAAATAAAAACTTCAGAGTGGTCAGTTGCAAGAAAACAGTGGCTCTTTGAGGATAGGCTGCTGAGAGAAACTCATGAACTAATGCAGAAGATAGTCAGGTTCTTTCTCCAGAGTTAATTTCCTACAGAAAGAATAGATATAAACAGTGATTACTCTGAGGTTAATGAACTGAGCTTAGCAATGTCCAGCTTCTTAGTTTAAACAAATGTAGAGCTGCTAGTACAAAGATAATTAGATGGTATAACACATCGTTTAAGTTTACAAAACTTACAGAATGATACATTCTTACAATGAGTTGGGCATATTACTGATGTTGATAGCATTCTTCTTGATTTTCCTGAGATGGGTTATACTGAGATCAAGATGGAACTTCTATAGCCATCTGTGATTTTCTAAAAGCCTCCATGGTCAGAGAATTCCACCAAATAGGGTGAATCACAATATGGAGGGTTGTATGAATAGGATGGAGAGGAAGGGGCACAGTTACTTTATTCTTAAGGCATAAGCTTAGTTTTGGGCAATTCTCATAAGGTTTTCCAGGGTAAAGAAAAAAGAAGATGATCTGGATGGAGACATGCAAGTTCTGTTGTCTAGGGGAAAGGGACTGAAGCTTTTTTAGAATCATAATGTCCAGATAAAGTTCAGAAATAACTCAGACACCTCCCTAATTGACTGAACTATAAGAAGAAGGAAGAAGGACATACTACAATCAGACTAAATAAGACTGTGTTTTTATATCCAGCCTAAATAAAATTAGTTTTAGCCAACCTGTGAAATTGATTTCATGTTCTGGTCTGCCTAGTGAGGCTGATGCCCAGAACTATCTTCTTCTGGATTCAAGCAGAAGATTAGAAGACACCTCACTTTATGTTACAGTTTATTTTATTTTGGGCCACCGGGAGGCTTCTTCAACATACACTGTGCATTTTGGTGCCCAGGAATATAGCATTGCTAACCTCCATTTTTCTCAGGCTGAGATCCTTCAAACAGGAAACATCCCAATTCATAGAATCTTTCATCAATGAGGCCATTATCCATATCTTTGAGGAATACTTGAAACTGCAGATCTAATGGATCTGGAAAGACTGTTTTTATGAATTCATTTAATCAATAAGAGAAATGTATTATATTTTGTATCTAATTTACTAACTTTCTCATACCCAGCTTCCCAAACTTGGTGATACATTTTCCCATAGAAAGGAGAATTCCTTACTCCTGGGTTTCTTCTTCGTTGCTAAACATCTTTCAAGTGTGACAGAAACATGATTGTTCTGTTGCAATCCATGATTTAGTGACTTATCCATCGTACCTTAGAATATATGATTGACTATATGAATATATGATTGACTTTTAAGTCCAAGATTGACTTCTAAGCAGGGGTGGGATTCAAATTTTTAACAACCTGTTCTATGGGCATGGCTTGGTGATCATGTTATTGGCTGGGTGTGGCCAACTCAATATCACTCACATCGAGGCATGCATCTCGTCTCTTGGCCTCTCATGACTGTGGGGATGCTGCAATAGTCGTAGGTGTGAAAAATAGTCATAAGTCACTTTTTTCAGTACCTTTGTAATTTTGAATGGTCACTCCACACAAGCAAAGTACCAGCAAAGGAAGGGGAAAAAACTTCAGAGACATTCCTGAGACAGGAAGTCTAGTCCTGCCAAGAATGTAATAAGGGTTAACAGAGAGGTAGCTTCTGTAAGCAACACCAGAATGTTTCCTTCCTGCCTTCCTTACAGGATTAGGCCAATAATTTCCTCTAGCAACCGGTTCTCCGAACTGCTTAGAATGTTAACAACCAGTTCTAGAGAATAGGTGCAAACTGGTAAAATCCCACTCCTGCTTGAACAATTTTCCAACTTAGCTTCTCAATCAGTGTTAATTTAACTTGTGCCTTCTGGCATGACAGTCTGTTAGCTCCTGCTTGTCAACAGTGACTTATTTAAAAAAACAAAACCATGGCGCTAAATAAGGGTAAAGGCCACTTTCTGACTCGTACTGGAGCCCATTTTCATGAAGTTGGGCTGCAGCATGAGTCCAAAAGCTCAGAACAAAAAACCTCTGGTCCAACCCAGAATGGATCCTGCAACATTAACCTGAGACACATATGTTTGCCTTCATTCATAAGGCAAAAGGCTGTTTAACAGGCTATATGTTGTACAGGTATAGTTTAGAGCATGAATGTTAATTTGCTGCTTATTGAACTTTGACCACTACTATATAAGAGAACAAAAGAGGAAATGTACATTTAGTTGCAGAAAGGAGCATATGATCCTACGGTCCATTTAAAGTTTTTTTAAACCACGATAGATTCACTTTTGTCTGGAATCATGCAGTTGCTTATACTTTTATTTCCCATGTGGCAGGATGAATACAAGAAAAACTTATATCAAATAATATTTTAACAGTCTGTTAAAATATCTTAAAAACAAACATATTTATAAAGTTCTGTATAAGAAAGTTTAATATTGTATGGATTACTGAAATTTGTGTTCTTTTCTTATTTTATGATTCTGTAGAAATGATTACTCATTCTTTAGCTGGATGATTGGAAGAGTTTTGCTTGTGCAGTTTCCTACACTTTTTTTCGAAAATACTAAAACATTTTTTCATTTCAATTGAATTATAATTTGAATAAGATTGTGAAAGCATGCCTAACCGTTGTGAAGGGTAACTCCAGATCTTCCATATGACAAATCTGTAATTAGTCTTAAAGTCTAGTTTATCCCATAATATCAATTTAGAATGACAAAAGGAATCAATATACAATTATCAGTAAGTAGTATTATAAAAATGTTGGAATGAATGCCATAAGGATATAAGTTGTTGTATCTCTAATCAGATACATGTTGAATCTAAACAAGCCAATTAACTAATGGCATTGAGTATGAGTATTCCAAAAAGCTGAGGAATAAAATAAAACCGTCCAACAAAACTTAGTGCTGGTCAAAAAATAAAATTCAAGCTTGGAATAACTAACAACTGCATCTTTTTCATGGATACTTTTAAAACAAAAGAATCCCAACACAAATATATTGTTTTTTAATGGAAATTTATGGAAAATTGAGTTTTTGAAAATATATAAAGTAAAAATATAAATTAATATTTAATATTTTGAGAATATTACTGTACCCCAAATAGTAAGGCTAGAGATATCCATCTATTAATATATATATATATATATATATATATATATATATATATAT
>BLBF01000033.1:1024280-1071660 GCA_015471245.1 Laticauda colubrina
ACACACACACACACACACACACACACACATAAATGCTGATTTAATTATAACAAAATTGTAAATGCTTAATCATAACTGTGGGACAGAGTGAAGGGAAAGGAGGGGCCTCTCTCATCCATTGTGGGGGGATAGAGGGAGGTTTTTAGAAGCCACATGGTGCCTGGAGGCTGGGAAGATCTGGATGGGGAGGAACTACCTCCCCCTCAAACAGAAGAAAAGCAGAGCCATCTCGTATCTCCCCCAAGTCAGAGGAAACCTCTCCCTCCTTTGCCAGGTGTGGCTGCATGGAGTTAATTGAGAGAGAGAAGGAGGACTGAACTAAAATGGGCTCCTAATAACCAGGTAACACCCCCCCTTCTGGCTCCACATAAGAAGAGGACTCCCCGAGGCTAAGCTCCAAGTTTCTCCTGTCACTTCCAAGCAGAGAATTATCCCTCCCTGTGTAGAGGCTGAAGTAAGGGGTGTCAAGTCCCATTCCACACCTCAGAACTAGATGGTGAGCACAGATTTTCCCACCCTGATCCTCCCACTGCCACCAGCCAGTGCTTTTCTTGCCCTGGGCCATCCCTACAGCCCATGGCCATCGAGGAAGAGCCCAGGCCAGGAGAGGCAACCTGGAAGGTGCGGGAGTGCCTCACAAATGCAAGTAGTGCAGTGTTCCTGCACCTTATGGCCATCTCCATTGCTGCTTCAGCCTGCCTGTGCCACAATTTTTGTTGCAATAGCACTATTACCTCAACCTGCCCAATGAGGGCTGTGCTGCTTTTTGCAGGTTTGCGCTCGGCCGAAGAGTGGGAGCCATTGGGTGGGTAAGATTTGGGGGGTGCTTTGGAAGGAAATTTCTCTGCAGCCCACTAAAATTTTCTCACAGCTCACCAGTGGGCTGCAGCCCACCGGTTGGTGACCACTGTCTTAGAACACAGAAAGGTTTGTTGTGGTTACTCTGACTTCTGCTCCAGAATTGCCTCTTCTCCCATTATGAAATATTTATGGGGTAACATTTAAATTCAAAATGTGACCATTAAAAATTCCAAAAGTTAAGAAAATTAATATTTAAAATAAAAAGAAAATTTGTTCTGCTTCTGGGACCAAGTTCATCAATTGTTGTGAGTTACTCGGAGAAAGTAAGTTTGGAGCATTATCATGCATATGTTGCTGCAATGAAGGACAGAAATGAAATGTTAATCTATGGTGTTTAGTTGCCTTTAGGTGGAGTTACAGAAGAATCTGGACCTTGCTCTTAATTGCTATTGTACAGTTTGCTTTAAGAATATCTGCTACTTCTACCCTCTGGCACATCAATTCCACTTTATTGCTTGATTGCTCTGTAGGACAATCAGACTTGTTTGCAAAGACATGCAATAGAGGCCTTGTTTCATGCCTGAACACAATGTGAACAATAATTTATTTAATGCTATCTAGTATTGTATTTGACTTTAGAGATGATAGTATAATGGCCAAGTGTAAAGACTGACACAATCTTTATGCCAGCCTTTGGACACTTTGAAAGGGGTGGTGTAATGGAAGCTGCAGCCATACCTTATCAAAATTCTTTAAATGTGCTTGCTTTCATGAAGAATATCGTACAGAATTTTTTTAAAAAATTGAGAATGCTAATAAGGCTTCCTTAATTGGAAGTCTCTTATATCTTTAAATCTTTAGTGTTTGAGTGGTAGGCATTAATAGCTAAGACCATGTTTCTATCAGGCAATAGTTTTCATGTAGATTATCTGATAGAGAAAATATCATCAAGGCACCATACTCCTTGGCAATTATAGTTATTAGATACACAACTGTAATAGTAGACTGGACTCAAGCTGCCTACTGAATAGGAAGACCAGAAAAATATGGACAATGAATAATACCCTTCATCCTCACAACAATGTTGACCGACTCTACTTACCAAGGAAAACAGGTAGGCATAGAATGTTGCAAGTACACCAAATAGTTGAAGAAGAAAAAAGGACATTGAAAGAATATCTGAAGGATAGTAAAGTAAGGGGCATGATGGCTCTATGTTGAAAGATGCTGAGCTTGTCAGCTGGACAGCTGACAGCCCAGGCTTGAGAACCAAGCTCTGTGCAATGGGGGGAGCTCCTATTACTTGCTCCAGCTTCTGCCCACCTGGCAATTTGAAAGCATACAAATGCAAACAGATTAAAATGTACCACTTTGGTGGGTAAGAACTGGAGAAGATAATAAAATTCAAAGACCTGCAAATAACAAGAGAAAGACTATGGCAAAAGAAAACAAAGGTGATCAATAGTGATAACCTTGAGTGCAATCCCAAAACAACTGGACAACCACTTGAATACCATCATAATTGACAACTTCACCATCAGTCAACTGCAAAAGAGAACTTTATTTGGAATAACTTACAGACTGTGATGATACTTTTAACACAATCAAACAAATCTACCTGTCCTAGGTCCATGGGGAGGACTCAAAAGGTGGACAAAAATGCCAAATCCAGTCTGAACATCTGTCTGACTGTGTAAAGAACCATAATAATAAAACATCTTTGTCTGGCTTTTTAAGAGGCTGGATAGAAATTCTATGAGCTTCAGTCCCAGTTGAATTGGAAGATGTCATGTTGGCAAAAGGTAATTTATCACTGTGACTTTTATCCATTTAATTTCCTATGTCACTTAGTGCTAAACTGAAAGTTTTGTTGGAAAACATTGGAAACAAGAATTCTTTGCGAAAAATTATTTTTGTAAAAAATACTTCCCTTTCTCCTTTTAGTGCTATTAGCTGGGGTGGGGTGCGGAGAGATTGTTCTGCAATGATTTTTAGTAGGTGGAGGACTAAATTTTAGCAATTTGCTTAAATCTGCAAGTCACTGAGAAGCTAATTTCTTTTTAAAATTTCTGATCATACCCATATTTTACTTGCTGAATACCTGAGCAGTGAAGTGAACAGAAGTGTGTAAAACATTCTATCATGAAAGTAATCTGTCTTCAGAATGTGCCATTCAATACAACACATTCCAGAACATCAGCCAGACTGGCCTATTACAAAATCAGAATGGCTTGTTTAAGAGTTGAACCACTTTTGGAACACTACAGCTAATTTTAGGGCAGAATAATTTGTGACAGATCATTTTACATATCCTTATTGGATATTTTTCCCTTGCCAAACATAGACAAACATATGAAATAAAAACACAGTGTCACCATTAGCATGTTCCAATATGTCTTAGTAAATATAGACAATTCACAAAAAATAGTATAATTCATCCTTTTTCTGATATCTATCTGCATAATTGGCCTAACTACCTGCATAATCTTTTTATCCGTTATAAGATAAAAGCATATGTATGTACATTAAGGACAATAGTTCCTCTTTGGTATGCTGTCTAGTTCTTAAAAAATAGTGTTTAGTCTTGACCACATTTATTAGCAAATTTTGTCAGATTTAATGTTCTCTAAGCAACATCTTCTTTTATATAAATCCCTTTACTTTGCCTCCTCTTTCTCTGTAGTTCTAGTTATCACAAAAAATGAGCTCTTTCTGAATTGCTGGGAATTGTATCACACTAAGACTCTGAGTAAATATGACAGCCCAGCCAGATTCTCTAGTCATTGCAGCTTACCTCAAAGTAATAGAAACTATTAATCAAAATAAGGTAATACAAGAAGCCATAATGTTTCTTCAGCTAAGGAGGAGACATTCCTGCAACATAATCTTTTCTTCTGGAGATGTAAGAACTTTCCTGTAAACCTCATATAAGTTTAGCTGCTGGCCTTTCTTTCATCAGAGTAGAATGACAGCTATATGAGTTCATCAGGAGCACGTAACTCAAATGAAGCTTAGTCTCTTTCCTCCCCTCCAAATTAACTTATTCTAAGGTAGAAGTCAGTATTGTTTTGATATTAAAAGACCTGTTGAGATGTTTATTTCCTCAAATATGGCAATATGTGACTTTGAAATTCTTGCATTAACGGTTTGCTGTCTTTTCAAAGTCTGTTGAACTTTGAGGGAAAAAACCCTCATGTAGTCATCACAAAGTCTCTAGTGATTAACAGAATTAGCTTCACATAAAAATTATTTGGAAAGAAATACAATGTGCATTTAAATAACTAGAAGCCTGGCCCATCTGGTATTGTGATACTGTGGATCCTTCTATTTTCAAAATATTATAGGTTCATCCACATTTTTGTAACATAATTTGGTTATAATTTTTTGAAATAAAGGAGTTATTAAAGCAAAAAATAAAAAACCCAGTTTTTAAAACCTAAGCAAAAATTCAAACAATGAAGATATTTTGTATATTGTGGAATACAACAATGAAAATTTTAGTATTTTGATAAAGGCAAAGCATATTGGGGATTTCTGATAATTTACACAAGGTCTTGAGTGAAGATTTATTTATTTTATTTGGTTTGTCAATTGGCGGTGGTGTTTCTGCTTGTGCTTACTCTGCTGATGCTACTTCTGGTGGTGGTGCTTCTGCTCGTGCTTACTCTGCTGATGCTGCTTCTGGCGGTGGTGCTTCTGCTGATGCTGCTTCTGGAGGAGCTGATGATGATGCTTATGGCGGTGGGGCTTCTGCTGGTGCTTACTCTGCTGTAGCTGCTCCTTGTACTGCTGGTCCTGCTCGTCCTGCTGGTCCTGCTGGTACAGCTCGTGCACCTGGTCTTGCTCGTCCTGCTGGTCCTGCTCGTGCTCCTGGTCCTGCTGGTCCTGCTGGTCCTGCTCATGCTCCTGGTCCTGCTTGTGCTCCTGGTGCTGCTGGTGCTTACTCTGCTGCTGCTGATCCTGGTCCTGCTGGTGCTGGTGCTGCTGCTGGTGGTGGTGTGGAGGAGCAGCCCCTAAAACCTGGAAGCCCCTCTGATGAGGGCCCATCTGGTCCTGCCAAAGGGAGGAAGAGGCATATACGAGAATGGAAGAGGAGGCAATACTCCATTGAGGAGGAACACGAGGATGAGGTTCTGGAGTGGCTGAGAGAGAATGACTATCTGTGGCGGAAGGGACACAGGCTCTACAGGGACACCAAAAGGAATCAGGCTGCTTGGAGAGAGAAGGCGGAGAGTCTGGGCTACACATCGGAGGGGCTCCTCAGCTGGTGGAAACATATACACACCTGGTACGGGAAGCTGCACATCAAGAAATCTGGCCAGGCCACGGTCAAGCTGACAGACAGAGAGACCTACATGATGGCCAAGTGCAGCTTCCTGGAGGGTGAGATCCGCCACCGAGGAGCAGCCCCTCTCACAACCCTCTCTCTCTGGCAGCCTGCTAAGAGCCAGTCCTCTTCCGGCTGAGAGTCAGCTCCTGTCTCCAGGCAGGTTTCTGTGGAGTGTCCCATGGCGGAGAACCCATGGACAGCTGTTTTAAACGTGGTGGAGTGAATGGAGGACTCCCTGACGCAGTGGGAGAAAGGAGACGGCACTTCTACCACAGTCCTACCCGCATCTAACCCCAGCTCCACCTCCACAGAAAGGCAGAGAGACAGACAGGAGGGGCAGAGCCACACTGTCCTGCTGGAGATCAGGGACACCATCCGGAGCAGCACAGATCTCCTCTCTCAGCTGGTCCACACCGACTCCTCATCTGCCAACCGCAAGCCCTTCCTCACCTATGTCAACCAGACCCTCACGGACATGGCGGAACCACAGTACCAGCTGGTGAAGGACCAGATCACCGAGCTGCTTCACAACCCTCCAGACCAAGATGAACCTGCTCCCACCCAGTCCAGGTCTGCTCCTCCACCCCAGGTGATGTCACTCCCATTCCAAGGATTTCCACAGGCCCTCACCTACCAGGGCTACGGCTACCAGGAGGTCCAGCAGCACAGGCAGCAGCCCTTCCCAGTCCAGGCACAGGCTCATCGAACGCCACCATTGCCACCAATTCCACTGATGCCACCGATGCCACCCGCGCCACTGATGCCACCCATGCCACTGCTGCCACTGATGCAAGCGATGCCACCCACATCACCGATGCCACCCACGTCACTGATGCCACCCACGCCAGTCCTCACACAGCTGCAGACCAGATAGCCCCACTACACTGCTCTTTCCTCCACCCCACAACCAAGCCCGGCCTCAGTACATCTGTTGTTGGTACTGGGGCTGACACCTCATGGCATGGAGGAAGGAGCTCTCAACAACACGGGGCTGAGCCAGCTGTCTGAGAGCTTCCTCAACACACCGTCACCTGTTGTCCTCTCGGGGCCAGGCACCCCAGTGGGGCTTCAGGCCAGCACTCCAGCACCAGCCACCTCCACAGCACCTGGACCCTTCACCCCTGAGACTGGGCATACCTCCGAGTGACCAAGAAGAGTGCCAGAGACTGGGTGGCTACCTGTAGACTTTATTTGGACACTACCTGTAGACTTTATTTGGGTCATTTTTCTTTTACAGCTTGTTATTAATAAAGATTATCTTTGCTTCACACACTTGCCTCATTTATTTTATTAAATAAAGTCTTGGTGGAAACTTTTAGAAATGGTTTAAGCCTTTGCATGCTTCTGGGATGGGTAAGGATAGCAGTGGGATGGGCAGGGATACCTTTGGGATGGGTATAGCTGTGGGATAGATAAACCTCCAGTGCAAGCATAGTGGGACTGTATGGTCCACCCTCCCAGGTGCCACACCTATGGCCCTTTATTGTCAATAATAATGTAATCATTGATCCACACATGTCAACATAAACACAACTCTTTATTAAATGCCGTGTTCATTGTAGGCCAACCCAACATACATGGCCCAATCTCATCAGTGTGATGAGACAGGCTGAAGGAAGCATCCATTAAGCATCTACCATCCTGTCTTGCCACTCCACTGCACCACCTGGGGAGTTGCACCAGTGTTTCAGGAGGTTGCGCTGCTTCTTCCCTTCACGTGAGGCTCTGTTGGGGCCTTGCAAATCCTCAGTGTCGATCAGGTTTTGCCCTTGCCTCCATTCCCCAGGCTCCATGTCCCCATTGCCTTGTTGGAGGTCCACGAGCCTGTTCTGCAAGACTGGGTAGCAGGTGTGCATGAGATTGTGCAGGATGCAGCAAGCTTCCACGATCCTCCTCACGGTCTCTGGGCGATGCTGCATGGTGGTGAGAAGTACCTGGAACCTGTTGGGCAGGATACCAAAGGTGTTCTCCACCACCCGCCTTGCCCTGGACAGCCTGTAGTTGAAGATCCTCTCTTCACGGGTGAGGCATCTGGAGGTGTAGGGCTTCATAAGGTAGGTTGTGAGGGAGATGGTGTCATCCCCCACGATGAAATAGGGCACATCTTTTGTGTCGTTGGGCAGGGGGTCTGGATCTGGGAAGCCCATGATGAGGTTGCGTTCCAGCCCTCCTTGAGGTCACTGGCGTTGTATACCTGGGCATCTGAACATGAGCCGTTGCCTGAAGCATCGATGTACATGAACTTGTAGTCAGCATCAACCATGGTGAAGAGGATGATGCTGAAGAAGCCCTTGTAGTTGAAATAAGTTGACCCTGACTTGGCTGGTGCTTTGCAGGCCACGTGCTTGCCATCTATAGCTCCAACAGTGTGTGTGAAGTTCCACCTCTGATACCACTGCTCTGCAACTTTCTTCCAGTCTTCTTCAGTGGAGGGGCACTGGAGGAGCTCCTCCAGGTATTCTTCGATGATGGCCTGCACCACTTCTCTGACCACAATGCTGATGGTGTTGTGTGGCACCCTCCAGCCATACTGCAGGCTCCTGTAGGTGGTCCCCGAGGTCAAATGGTGCAGAGTCAGCGCCACCTTGAGCCCAGGGTCCAGGCTGGGCTGGAAGTTGGTGCTCTGCTTGGTCAACCTGGGTGTCAGCCGCTCCACAACTTCGTCAAACATGGCTGGAGGCATCCTCATGAAGTTCTGGAATGCACGAGGGTCTTCGTTCCTCAGCTCCACCATCAGCTTGTTGTACAGTCCGTACTCTGCTCTTCTCCCGATCCATCTTCAGACACAGACGCTTCGTGGCCGCCTCCTTTTCTTCCTGTAGTAGAGTTCACAGAACCTGTAGATGGCTTCACACTGTTGCAGAACGATGGTGGCTACCAAAAGGACTGTGTTACGAGCCAAGGTGGACATGACTGGATGCTGTGGAAGAGCAAGAGGCAGATGAAGGCTGCAGAGGTCTGCACAGCTGGGCTGCTGGTCTGAAAGTGAGATCCAGGTGAGTTGCTCCCCCTTTTTATAGGCAATATAGGTTTTCCACTAGGTGTTCTTTTGTATCCTCTAGGCATCCTCGAGACATCCTTAATATCTGAGATAGGTCCCCTCTGCGAATTTTTTTTCCATTTTAAATGCTTCTTTGCGTGCTGCATCCGCTTTCATCCTTTCTCCGTCTGTGCTACTAATGCTGCGCGTCCGTTCTGCGTCCGTTCCGCTTCCTCCCTGTGTCCGCTTTCTGCTAGAGCTGATTTGAATTCTGCGGATGCGCAGCGGATGCTTAGCGGATGTAGCGGACACATAACGGATGCTGACGGATGCAGAACGGATGTCCCCCGTATGCCTAGCGGATGCAGAACGACCGCGTTGGATACATTTTCCGCTCAGAAAGTTTTGAGCAACTCAAAACTTTCTGAGCGGATGAAATGTCAATAGACGGATGCTGGACGGATAGAGAGGAAGCAAAACGGAGGCAGTGAGTACAGAACGGAAGCATCGCGTTAACCAATGGATGGCAAGTGTTTTTCTCCGTTTTACATCCTCTTTCCATCCGTTGGTGCAGTGTGACAGGGGCTTAATGTTCATCTTTGATGGTACTGAGGAATTGCTGGTCTGAAAAGTGATGACATTTATGTAGTTATTTACCAAGCACATCTAAATTAAAGTAACAAAAATATATTTACAATCCCCGAGCCATGTCACAACTTTTTAGCAACCCTAATCTTTGGAAATTGACAGATGAAAATTTGACACACCCTACTGCCCCATGGTTCTAAGTTGGCATTAAAAAAAAAAAAGGAAGGCACACATTGTAATTTATGCTAGTCATACTGCCTTATAGTTTGTATAGCTTTCTGAAGCAGTAGCCACCAAAATCATTGGCCCTACAATTACATAGTTCCATAAGTAAAATTTACTTAGGAATTATCTGATTTGGCGTTATCTGAAAATACAACATTGCAATATGCAGTGCTGTAAAACAGCTGTGTATCCAGCACTCAGAAATAATTTTAAAATCTATTGTCATTTCTCTGCTCTATTATACTGTGTGTTTTAAGCATAATAATAATTTTATGTTTGGAACTGGGTACAATATGTAACAAAGTCAAAGTACTTTGTTTTGATTATCGACTGAACATGAATAACATGAAACATTGAAGTAAAATAAGATAAAAGAAAATAAACAAAATGGAATTAAAACTAAGTTGACCGTAGCCAGCACAAGTAAAACTTTCCAAAGAAACCACTTTTAACATTGAGTCTAATATTGACACTAAGGTTTCTGTGAAAATATGATTGTGATTGTAAATACAATGGGAAACAGATAAACAGGAGGATTAATAGTAATTATTGTGGTTGGTCGCACAATTAGCCAGATATTTAGGCTACATTTGGCATTTTTATCCACATAGTGTCTCCTTTCCACAGACCTGGGATGGGATAATGTTGTTGTTTGATGGTTAAAGATACCACCCCCGGATGGCAAGCTTTTCCAAGTAAAACTGCCTTTTGCATTTGACTGATGGTGATTTTATCAGTGCCAGTCATGTTCAAGTGGTTTTTTGGGGATTGCACCCAAGGGTCTATTACTATGGTACTATATTGGGGTTTTTTGGCCACAGTTGTTCTACTTCTGTTTGTATCTCCTTGTATTTTGGGATTTTATCCTGTTCGTTCTCTTCTGCTGTCTCCAGGTACTTTCAAGTCTACCATCCAGAATGTTTGTCTTTCTTCTTAATGATTGTTAAATTTGAGATGTGAAACAACACCCCAAAATGGTCAGCTAGATGTTCAGACTGGATTTGACATTTTTTCTACCTATCAAATCCTTCCTAAGGACCTGGGATAAGCAGATTTATTGTTTGATTGTATTAAATTATCACTTCATAATGTCAGTTCTTTCAAGTAAACCTTTCTTTTGAAATTGACTGAGAGTGAATTTGTTGATACTTTGGTATTCAAGTAGCGCTCCAATTGTTTTGGGATTGCACCCAAGACATCTATTACTATTAGTATTAACTTCACTTTCTTTTGCCACACTCTATTTCTATTTGCAAATCCTTATATTTTGTTATCTTCTCAATTCTTTCTAATTTATTCTTCTATCTCCAAGTACTGCCACATTCACTATCCAGATTTTTTTATCTTTCTTATCATTAATACTGAACTTGTTTCTAGCAAAGTCCTGTATAATAGTGCTGCCTATTAAATGCCTGATGAGTTTATAAAAGGGTGTATGTAGGGGAGACTGGGTTCAGTCAGACAAATTATTATGCTCCCCCCGCTATCAAAGTGGATCCTGGGTGTTGCGCTGTGCTGTAATGGAGAAACTGGCAATAGAGCAGCTGGCAAGAGAGGAGGAGGAGAATCATGGAGAAGAAAGAGGGAAAGCGGCCTTCTCCTTCCCTCACTCCAGACATTGTGTTCTCATTTCTCTATTACAGCACCTAGGATTCACTTTGATAGCGTGGGGTGTGTGTAATTTAATAACCAGTTCATTTGAACCAGTGCAAACCAGCTGAATCCCACCACTGCACAGATTCTAGTAGAACTGGCAAAAAAACACATGGTCTGTTCAGTATCTCCTGCCTTACAGTGATAATCTTGTTCATTGTGAGCTTTTCTGTAATTTTTATCAAAATTGCAATTTCTAGATCATTACAGTTTGGAATATCAGAGTTCTTTGAAATTTTGGTGTGGTGATCAGATTAAGAAGTATCACAGGTTTGTGATTGATAACTTGTTGTCCTGAGAAAACTTCAGTAGGAATCAAGCTGTTCTTAATTTAACCCTCCATATCAAATATTCATTGTCTGAGGTTCTTCCTGGCCATATCATATCCTACTGTCAATAGTGGATGAGGGGAGAATGATAATAGGCAACTTCTCCTTCATCCCCTTTCTCCATGTGTCAGAAAACATATATGAAGCGAAGGAGAAATAACAAGCCTGAGCCAATTTTTAAAAAAATGCTAATCCATGTGCTGATTGTAATTTGATATAGTCCTTCTTCCACACAAAAATTAAAAAGAGTATTTGGCATAGCAACATACTTAAAAAATATTTTTTGGAAACCTGAGCAGACTCAAACTTTGAGAAGTTAGAATAAATATCAGATGCATTCAATGAAAAAAATAAAGCTATTAATGTACCTGAAAAGAATTTTATTGTAACTCTTAAGGAATGGACTGGGCTTCCCAAGAATGGGGAAAAGACTGGATAGCTGATGCAGATTTAGAGCAAAAATGCAGTCCTCCCTAAATATTGGAATTTCTTTGGTGAGTGCTGTTGGATATTGTAGCAGAAGGACAAAAGATATAAAAATAGGTGGAAATCAGTTGATGCTGTTATAAATAGTACACCAGAATTTGTTTCTGGTATCATGTCTAATACACTGCTAAAAACAGCAAACACTGCTTATAAAGCTAGGCTCAGGGTGATACAATATAAAGTTGAATGTAAAATAGAATGGCCTGGTCAGAAACCAAACTGTTGTTCTGCCAGAATATTTTCAGAGTCTTTGCAACCCACTAATTATTCATACAGATCTCTGGCATACAACTTGCTAACTATGCTTAAAAGACTGATAGGTCTATAATTTTTTGTATATTGGAATTACTGTTTCCACACATCCGTCAATTTTCAGAGACAAACTTGATGCAGTCAATGAAAGAGAAGAGAAGCTAAAATTGGGGCTCATCGTTTCAGATTGTTCTTGATTATCTCTAGTGTTACATAGTTGTACCCTAGAAGCTTTACCAGGCTTGAATAAATTACTGATGACCAGTCTGGGGAAGAATCCATGCCTACAATATATACTGTTAGAAAATAGTCTATCCAATTACCATGATTTGGTCCTGGGAGTCAGGACTGAGCATTTTCAATAGTTCTTATTCCAACTTTAATTAGGGTGGACCTCAATAAAATTGTCATTTTTTAAAAAAGAAAAGAAATATTCCAAAATTACCTACAAACTGTCAGCCGTTTGCCTCTAATGACAGCTTTGGGCCTTCCATAGACTCATGCATTAGGACTTTAAAAAAAAGAGGGAACCTAGAAAATGTTATTTTTGTCTACAGAAATCTTACCCACCTTTGGTTTACTACACTAAGAAGACATAAGGCAATATTTAACGCTAGTTCAGAAACATTAACTAGTACAATTGTGAATTTTGACCAGATATCCAACTTCCCATTTCCAGAAGGTTTGATTAAGTTATGTTAATTTTCAAACATAGTTCAAATTGCTGGTATTTATTTCCTCATTTCTGGGCCTCTGATATTAAAAGAATAACCATTTCTGCAACAATTGGCCTGTGCTTTAATTTATTTATTATTTTATATCCTGTCTTTATTATTATCATTATTTTTATAAATAACTCAAAGCAGTAAACATGCTTAATACTCCTCCTATTTTCCCTACAACAACAGTCCTGTGAGATGAGTTGGGCTGATACAGAGGGACTGGTCCAAAGTCACCCAACCAGTTTTTCATTGCTAAGGCAGCACTCTAACTCTCAGTTTCCAGCCTGGTGCCTAAATCACTGGACCAAACTGGCTCTCAGTAACTTTCATTATCATTAATGTCTATTACTGATATTCTTTTTTTTAAACTTCTCAAGATATTAGCTGAGTAGGCTTTCTCTAAAAGTTACATTTTAGATGTGATAGACTACAATTTCACCATTTCCAACCAATATGACTAATGCTAGACATATCTGGTATGTACCAGACTGGAGAATGACTTTGTTGTCTGGCTTTGGCACCCTTGTTGTAGTATACCTTATACAGAAAGATTTACCTGATGCCAACTGTGCTATCTATCAGTTGCCAAATGAAATCATTTTTATTTATCTAGGCAATTTACAATATTGTATCTTGGCTTTTCATTTCTGCTGGGTTGTTGATTCATTTTCTAATTTGGCTTGTGCCTTAATTGCTACTTTGGAATACATTTTGATGGTATGTAAATATTTCAAATAAACATTTCTTTTCTTTATTTCATCACTATTGGTGGAGGTAGGTTTAAGCTGACTGGGCCAAGATTACCCCATGAGATTTATAGCAGAACTGAAATTTTAATTCAGGTTTTCCCCAGTCAAGACCATAATCTCTATTTCTAACCTTATATCAACATGGAAAGAAATGTCTTCCTTACTTATCCAAAACACTGGATGAGCCCATCCTGAAATGATTTGTACTGTAATTTGCTATGCTATTTGGTCTGTCAGTGATCCTATATTAAGGCATTTTGTGTGTTTTGGTTTCTCTGTTGTATGTATATTTCTCTATCTCATAGGTAACCATATGTTAGATGCCCAGAATCTCTCTTAGTGACTTGGGCAGCCATATAAATTATATAAATAAATCAAATCCATATGTGTGTGTCTGTATGTCTGTGTGTAGATTGAATATATGAAAACAACAATGAGTAGCCAAAGCTCTATAAATAATGTTCATAAATCAACTGCTGAAATTTCATTTCACATCAGTCAAGTTGAAAACTGACAGAAATTTCTCAAATATAAAAATTATTGGGCACTTTTCTTCGTAATATTAATTTCACTTGGAATATTTTCAAATTAAACAGGTCTGGAAGATTGCCCTTTAGAATGTGCTACTTTAAAAAAAGGAAAGAAAAATATCTGACATGGGCAGAAGTTATATCCAAACAAAGTTCATCAGAAAATAATACATAAGCTTTTGTTCAACACTGTAATTCATGACTTAACTGTGAAATACCAAGCTGTCTCAAAGTGATGAAAAAGAAGAGAATTGGAATTTGTTGCGACATCAGTACTCCTCGAAAATCTCTCTTCCAAATACACATCCAAACTCATATAAGGCTCTTTGAGGAATGTGGCTGGTCCTTTAGCCTTGAGTTTCATGTGATAGACCCACATTTCTGCAGATGCCTGGTCATTAGTCTAACTCTACCATTTCAAAATTCTATATGGGTGTTGTTAACTTTAGTTTAAAGATTTGATACCATATGAAGTCAGAACTACAATGCTTCAACAATGTCATTTAATAACTCAGGCACTTGCACACATTTGCAGATGTAATTAATTTATCCCCCCCAAAGCATAATTTCCTGAATATCAGAAGTACCATTATTCTAACATCTATCCCATTGCAATTCTATGGCTCCATATTATGTGTAATTTTATTATGATTTTAAGTTAATTTACTATTTTATGTCCTATATTGTATTGTCCACATAGCTTCCCCGTCATCTATTTATCTGTCTATATCTATCTATCTATCTATCTATCTATCTATCTATCTATCTATCTATCTATCTATCTATCTATTTGTTGATGCTTTATTTAAATTAAATTTGTATATCAGTGATTTCAGTGATCAGTGTAATCTCTGTAGATGACATAAATAAAAGAAATACCTAAATACCTAAAAAAGCAGGTGAAAGGAAGTTTTGTGTTGTTTACAGATTTTCATATCAATAAAAACGATGAACAAAATATTCACATACCACATGGTACTAATGTTTTTATTTGTTTTAACATTCGCTCTGAATATATTTTTGTTTGTAGGGAGAAAAAAAATTCTGTTTCACTTAATTGCAAAAGTTCTGCAGTAATGTACCATTTTCCCAGCACCCATTTTTTGTGCTTGGGTTGGCAAACAGGTTGAGAGACAGAGATGGCGAGGGAGGTAATTTTCCACATTACTCTTTTTCTTTGGCCCAAATCATTTTTTCCTGGTGTCTCTTTACTTCCTTCTGTAATAGATTTCTTCATCGCATTCTTTAGAAAGTACACACATACTACAGTTTTCTCAATTACATTCACCTTTTGGATACCCACAAGCTAAAAACAGACATCATAATAAGTAAAAGTATTCCTTCAAAAACAAAAACTCATTCTTGTCAAAATTCCCATCTATAAATATCTCTGAAAAGGACAAGAAAGTTTAGCTTGGCTAGATTGTATGGGTGCCCTGCTAGAATGCCAGCCTTGGTATAAAAAGGAGTCTGGTTTGCCTGGATGTATAACATCCTGTTGAGTGTTTAATAAAATCAATCTTTGCCAGTGAAAGCATCTTGTCCTACACAACAAGTGCTGGTGCCAAACAAAAGGGCATGGAATGCAGAGGAAGTGTCAAACCAATCTGATTAGATCAAATGCAGAATTCTAGAACAGTTCCTGTAACAATAAAGGAGTAGAAACGCAGAACTATTTCCTAGATGAAGAATTGCTATATCATCAACACGAGGCTTTCTACACAGAGAAAACTGAAGTGTGCAAAGCACTGCCATGATTATGAGGTTATAATGTGTAAAATATTATTGAGAATACTCAGAATGCAGTTTCAGACCTTTCATCTCTTGATTTAACCATTTAATATTTCAGGCACCTTTTTTTTACAAGAGGCTTTGTATGGACCATGACTATATTCCTAAAAGATGAGGGATTGAGTTTTAGATTGTTGTTCAGTTTTGGAAAGGCAGCTGATAGCATAGTAGTCTCCTGACAGAACTGTCATTGAAGAAGCAGGCAGGGCCAAGACACAGAACAAGTGATATTTATTATAATCTGACTCCCATGGCTATGAGAAACTGCCTATCAAATTCCATGGTGACAAGTACAGTTGGGTGTTAGTATTCTGATCTTCTCTAATTTTAAAATGTATGCTTTTGGTTTATTAAATATGTTCTGTTTGATGTCTTTAGTGTACAGGTGTTGGTCAATAACTGGCAAGGCATACAGTTCATAAAGCTACTAAATAACTGTTTTGAAATACTGCTAGACCATCAAAAAAGGTTGGAACTTAAGATAACACTATATGGCATGAGCATGAGCATAGATTTCCAATGTTCAGGAAATTATAAGTTCGGTATACTATAATTCTTTTTCAACTGGTACCCACAGATATGAACAGAATTATTAAAAAGTTGTGATTCAGGTCATACCTGATTTTATGTATGAAATCAGCCTGAGTAGCTTAACATAATGGGAGATCATTATAATATGGCAGTTTGAATGCTACTGCATTTCTGGTGTAGTTTAACAATCATGTAGTTTGATTGTTTCAAGTTCTAAATGGTTGGGGGCCAAATTTCTTGAAGGAGCAGAAGTGGCAAACAGTGATATAGCACTGGTGTTTCATGTATGGAATTTTAAAGCTCACCTGACAATTATGTTGTAATGGAGTGCCTTTGAGTGCCATATTTTTTGTTCTTGCATGCATTTCAAGAACTATTTTGTTTTGCTGTGATTGCTTTGATTGGATGTCCTGCAGTATTTATTCTTGCTGCTGGATTTCTGTGGTTTTACTGTGTGTTGTTTTCTTCATTGTTTATCATCAGGAGGGTGTGTGTGTTTGTTTTGTGTTTAATTTGTATACATGCCACCCAGAGATCCCCAGATATTGGAGGTTCTAAAAGTGCAACAAATAAACAATGTTCAGTTGATTAAAAATGTGTGCTGCTGGAGTACCGACGGAGCCTGCCAAATGACTCCAATCTTGTTCCAGCTTTGTTGGCTATCAATTTATTTGTGTTAAATTCAAACTGCCAGCTCTGACTCAGCAATGAAATTCCTTGTCTACCTCTTGTCTGAGGATTGGATTTTGTTTTCTTTTGTTTTGTTTTAAGGATATGATTATTGACTCCTTGGGTGGAATAGACGAGATCCACCTGCCGGATCATTGCTTATTTTTCAGTTAACATGATTATCTCGGTGAACTACTTTCTTTTTTTCTTTCTTTTTTTTTGTAAAATAGGTATTGTTATAAAACTATTTTGTATTGTAAATATAGTTTCCTTGTTTGCTCAGGAATTACAGTCATCTCACAGAGATCTTCGCGAAGGAATTTGTCCCTTGTTTTATATAAAGAAAAGATTATTCCACTTCTTCCCCCTTATTTTCTATAAGGAAAAAAATTAAATCTGAAACTGCAGAACTTGCGAAGCCTGGGAGAGCAATTGAGCATTTTTCTCACAGCTCTATGACTACTGCTATATCTAAGAAATAGAAAGGCCAAGAAAAGTGAAGGAGTGGAATTTGTCTTAGATCTTTTCTTCTTTTTCTGCATGTTGCTAAATTTTCTTTTTCTGATTTTATTTTACCAGCCTTGTGAGATGTACATGCATATATTCTCTCTCTTTCAAGTCTTTTGTGATCTAAAATATTAATTTGGATATCTAAATTTTACCTTTTTATAGAGAGGCTTTAGACAGCAATTAGCACTATTTTGTGGTTTGCTAGGAATATTACTTTTCTTTTGTACAAAAGGTTCTTTTTCAAAAGGCAACTGAACATTCTTTGTTTTTATTTAAAGATGTTTCACTGTGCATCAAAAAGCTTCTTCATTTCTGAATGAATGTTGGAAAATGAACTGATTTATATTTCTTGAAGTCATCTGGTTATTAGCATTCTTCCTGAGAGTCATTGAGGCTGCTTAGGGGCTGATCTGTCCCTCAGAGTTTGGAATTGCTGAAAGGAATTGTAAACAGGAAATAGGGAAACATTTTAAAGGAAAAACAACAAAAGTCCAGTTGCTTTTTGAAAAAGTACCTTTGGGACAACCATGACCTAAATAACCAAGAATCTCCATAGACTTTTTCTTTTGTAAACATTCTATTTTTAATGAAGCTTATTTTCCTATAATATAATGGTTCTGTAATTATTGTTGTTCCATCCGAAAAGAAGCAGGTGAGACCGGGCTCCAAACAACAACTCTTTTATTTAACTCGCTAGGCAAAAGATACAGAACATAGCCCAAGCCGCGGCAGCCCTTTATATAGAGGATTGCCTGCCAGCTTGTGACTGAGGACACTTGTATAATTCTTCCCGGATTGGTTCCTAGAGAACCAATCCGTAAGTGGCCTTTTCGGCCAATCAGAACAAGGGACTTGGAACCTACCAAGTTCCATACAGAACACCCCTCCCCCTTTAGTTCAGTCCAACGTGGGTGACGTAGTCGCGCAGGTAGGTGGGCCTTTTTCTAGTTCTAGTTGACCTGTGCGGCTCAGTCGTGTTTTGGTCTTCAAGCAGTTCAGATGGGATCGCTGCTTCTCTCAACCTTCTCCATGGAACCTCCTGGAAGGGTGAGTCAGCCATGCCGCTCCCACCTGAGTCTCTTGGGCTGGTTGAGATGGCTCTGTCGCTCCCTCCTGGTTTGACCAGGTTGGTTGAGCCGGCCTGGCTGCCACCTTCCGGGAAGGCCTTGCTTCGCTCTCCTGCTCCCGGACTTCTTTCTTGGGGTTCATCTAACCATGAGTGCTCTTTTTGTTTGGTTAGATTGTCGTTTTGCAGAGTTTGTTGTCTTGTTATGGGAGGTTCGTCTCTCCCTTTTTTAGTTATTTGTACTTCCCCCCCCCCTTTGGTTGTTTTATAGTCGGAATTTATTATTTTTGGTTCTGCAGCGGTTTTTCGTTTGAGGTTGCGGGAACGAAGCTGATCTATGTGCCACTTCCATTCCCTTCCATTGTCTAAAGTTAGTCGGTAGGACCGGGGGGGGCCCTGTGATTTGTGTGATGGTGGCTGGCAGCCATAGAGGGTCCCCAGTAAGGTTCTTGGTATAGATTAAATCGCCAATTTCGAAAGTATGGTATTTGCTGGAGGAGTCGGGGGGTTTGTCCCAGGTGTAAGTGGGGTATAACCTGTCCAGGTAGGACCGTAGTTTCCTACCCATTAAAAGTTCAGCCGGGCTTTTATTTGTAGTGCTACTAGGGGTAATATGTTGCAAGGTTAGTAGTAGGATTAGTTTATCCTGCATGTCCCCCTTGTCCATTCTCTCTAGGACCTCTTTAGTATACCGAACTATGCTTTCGGCCCTGCCATTCACAACCGGATGGGCCGGTGCGGTTAAAGCATGACGGATACCCTGGGCAGTCAGATATTGTTCAAATTGCAAGGCGGTAAACTGAGGCCCATTGTCCAAAACCAGTACATCAGGCAGCTCATGCGTTGCAAACAGTTTGTTGAGCTGTTTCATAACAGCCTTGGTGGTTGTGGAAGCCATGAGCATGACTTCCAACCAGTTCGAATATGCATCAACCACAATCAAAAAAGTGTTCCCCTTCATTGGTCCAGCGAAGTCAATATGCACTCTGGACCATGAACCCTGGGGAGATTCCCAGTCACTTATTGGTGCCTGTGGGGGGGGGGGTAGGTCTCACTTTATGACAGTCGTGGCATGTTGCAACACAGCATTCAATGTCTTTGTCCAGCCCTGGGCACCAGACGTAACTCCTGGCCAGGACTTTCATTTTGACTATGCCTGGGTGACCCTCGTGCAACATGCCCAGGACGTCTTCTTGGAGGCTGCTCAGGATTACCACCCTGTCACCCCATAAGATGCACCCCTTTTCAATAGACAGTTTGGTCTGTCTGGCACGGAAAGGTTTAAAAGTCTCAGTTTTGTTTTCCTCTGGCCAGCCTTTACCTACCCAGTTCAGTATGTGCGCTGTCAAAGGGTCTTTGGCTGTGGCTTTCGCAATGTCGGCTGCAGTCAGCGGTAACTCCGGGCAGGTCTCAACCTGAAATGTGGAGGTAGTTGGAGCAGGGTCTTCCTCTGTGATGGGCAATGGGGAACGGCTCAGGGCGTTGGCGTGTGAGATGGCTTTGCCGGGTCAGTGGAGCAGCGTGTAGGATTAGGCAGCGAGGAATTCAAACCACCTCGTCATTCTAGGTGATAGAATGTTCAGGGTTGGCTTGTTGCCCACTAGGATTCCCAGAAGAGGCTTGTGATCGGTTATGATAGAAAAGGGTCTACCGTAAAGGTACTCATGGAATCGTTTGACTCCGGCGACGATTGCGAGGGCTTCCCGATCAAGTTGGCTGTAATTGCGTTCTGACTTGGAGAGCGTCTTTGAGTAAAAGGCGACGGGTGCCTCTCTGCTGTCTGGAAGTTGGTGACTCAGGATGGCATCGACCCCAAAACATGAGGCATCACAGGTGACCGTAAGAGGCGGGGTATTGCTAAACTGGATGAGAACGGTGTGTGATGTTAATAGGTCTTTAATACCTTGGAAGGCTTTCTGTTCCCGGTGGCCCCAAGTCCAAGCGGTTTTTTAATCTAGTAGTCGATGTAGGGGTTCTGCTATTGTTGCCTTATAGGGCAGGAACACGTTGTAAAAATTTATGAGGCCTAGGAATGCCTGGAGATCGGTTTTGTTTTTAGGTCTGGGAGTGTCTTTAATAGCCTTCACTTTTTTTTTGGTGGGGTGAATGCCTTGCTCATCAATCAGATAGCCCAAAAATTCGACCCGGTTAGTGGCCAGTTCACATTTTTCCCTCTTTACTTTGAGGCCTGATTTCCTAAATCGTGTTAAGACTTCTCTTAACCTGGTCTCTAGCTGGTTGGCATTTTTTGCTGAGACCAGTACATTGTCGAAGTATGGGATGACACCTTTGATTCTGTTTAGTAGGAGTTCCATGAGGCTTTGGAACATGCCTGGGGCAACACTAATACCGAATTGGAGGCAGTTACATTTGAATGCCCCTCTATGTGTTACTATATAGTCTGTGCCTCTGCTGTTATGGGCCTGAGCTAGGTCGAGTTTTGCAAATATTTTTCCTCCCCTGAGCAAGTGCAGTAAATGTTGCAGTACTGGCACTGGGTATGCGCTTTGTTGGAGCACATGGTTCAGGGTTGCCTTATAGTTCCCGCAGATGCGCACTGACCCATCTGGCTTCACTGGTGTGACGATAGGGGTTTCCCACCTGGCGTGGTCGATTGGTTCTAAAATCCCTTGTGCTATTAACTTATTCAGTTGCTCACCAATTTTTGTTTTTAACGCGAATGGGACATGTCTGGCCTTTAAATGGATGGGGGCTATTTCTGGGTCTAGGCTAAATGAAATTGGGGTTCCCTGGTACTTGCCTAAAGTCCCATCAAATACATCTTGGAATTCTTGGAGTAGGTTCTCCTCCCAGTTGGTTGTAGTGATGTGGTTGATTCCGGTCATCCCGATTCCCAGAGGCGTAAACCATTCGATCCCTAGCAGGCTAGGGCGGTTGCGGTCAACGATAGTCAGAGGCAAGACTTCAGCGTGGTGTTTAAATTCAACTAGAAAATGTCCAAGGCCTACTACTGGGATTCGATTTCCCTGATAGTCTTTTAACACTAGTTTTTGTTTCTGTAGTTCTCTCTGTTTAATGTTCGGAATTAGGCGCCAGATGGTATTCCAGGATACCATTGATAGGAATGACCCTGAGTCGACTTCCATCTTGCAGGGTCTCCCCTTGATGCTCACCTCTATCTGAACCTTCTTTCCTCTTTCCACCCTGACATTGCCGATGGTGACTGTCTGATGTGTTTCTTCCCTGTCACTGGTTCTCTTATTGAGGTTCCATCTGTTGCTGGCTTGTCTGTCATCGTGTCTGGGGGGGGTGCTGCCACGTTTTTTTGGACTATAGCTCTTTTTGTTGCAGCAGACCCTTTCGATGTACCCCCTTTTATTACAAGCCCAGCATATTGCATCGAGGAACCTGCATTCAGACCGTGGGTGATTGCCTCCTCAGCCTACACATTGAAATTTCTGCCGATTCCTCCTCTTTTTCTGCCATTTTCTATCTGAATAGAGTTGATGGACATCTTCATCGTCGTCTTCGGTGTCACTCTGGGTTTCAATGTCCTCGTGGTGGGTTGTCGCTGTGGGCTGTTTCTTTCCTCCCTCTACCTTCTTCTCTCTGGTTTGGGTTGGCAGGTCTGGAACTGCGTTCATTTGCCGCATAGTGGCTGCTGACTTCTTTGCTGCTTCGGCGGCGGTTGCCTCTGTAATGGCTTCGGCCATAGTTATGTTCAGCCTATTCAGTAGTTTTCTCTGAAGGGTAGAGTCTTTCAGGCTGAGAACTACATGGTCTCTCATTGCCTCATCCATGTTTTGGAACTCACAGGCTCCTCCGATATATCTCAAAGCTGCCACAAAATCTGCTATGGTTTCATCCTCCTTCTGGTCCCTTTTGTAAAATTCGTGCCTTTTGATTAAATTTGAGACCACTGGTGCATAGTGTGCTCAGAGCATTCAGTTCAGGTCGGACCAGGTCATCTGTATGACATCTCTGGGTTTCGCCAGTGCCTTTGCCATTTTGAATACGGCCGGTCTGCAGTGTGTAAGGAAGACATCCCTCTTCCTTTGGTCTGAGATTACTTCCATCTCGTTGCTTTCTAAGAACATAAGAAAGCGATCGATGTATGATTCCCAATCCTCCTCATCAGGATTGAAGGGTGTGGGCGGCGCGTTGTTACCAGCCATCTCTCTTGCTCAGTTCAGATCTCCACGTGCTTCGGTCTCTGCTTCTACGACGATCCCACATTAGTCGCCAGTGTTCCATCTGAAAAGAAGCAGGTGAGACCGGGCTCCAAACAACACCTCTTTTATTTAGCTTGCTAGGCAAAAGGTACAGAACATAGCCCAAGCTGCGGCAACCCTTTATATAGCGGCTTGCCTGCTTGCTTGTGGCCAATGACACTTGTTTAATTCTTCCCACCACTTGGCAGTTTCCCGAATTGGTTCCTAGTGAACCAATCCGTAAGTGGCCTTTTCGGCCAATCAGAACAAGGGACTTGGAACCTACCAAGTTCCATACAGAACAATTGTTATTACATAATTATTATTCCATTATTATTGAATGCTTGCATTTGGAATATTTAAAATTAAAAATATGTTAGTTTTTCTGTTGGAATAATTGAAAGTTTGAGATATTTTAAATGAGAGAGGCTTTCTATAAAGTGATTCATGAGGAATAAACAACTTTTTAAGCAGTATGAAATTTAAGCTGGGTTTTTCAAAAATAGTTTTATTTTTACTTTATTCATATTAAGATGATATTGTCCTTTAGCAAAACAATTGATTGTATCTAAAAACAGACAAGTCGTAGATATTTACAGAATCCAAGATTGACAAGTTCTAAAGAAGATTACTAACCTTCTTGTTTATACTGAGGTAGTATCTATATTGGAAATGTTCTTATTGACATCTTCTGTTTTTAAAATTTCCTCAAGTGTCCCTATTTTCTAGTGACAATTTGGTTACTATATTGTGAAAATATCTTGTGACTTTAAGATTTTGCATAAATCATGAGGGACCTTCACAAAAAATTATTCAACCTCTTACTTTCTACCACAAGAAAAGAAATATTGTTTTCTTTATAATTTGCTCCTAGGTCCTCTTAGTTCATGACATAATCAACCATGCTGTTCTGTGAACACTGCAAAGTGAAAAATACTTTGCATCCTGCTACTTTGATTTCTGATCACTAAGTGGTGTGAAAGAGGGAATCTAAAGCCCATGTCACACTGCATGAACGGATGCAAAGAGGATGTAAAATGGAGAAAAACGCTTGCCATCTGTTGGAAAATGCGATGCATCCGTTGTGTACTCACTGCGTACGTCTTTCATCCGCTCTATCCATTGAGCATCCATCTACTGCTATTTCATCTGCTCAAAAAGTTTTGAGCTGCACAAAACTTTTTGAGAGGATGAACTTTCCGCCGCGTACGTTCTACATCCACGACACATACGGGCAACAAACGTTCTACGTCCATTGTCATCCATTAAACGTCCGCTGTATCCTCTCGGCATCCTCTGGGCATCCACGCAACTCACATCCGCTCCAGCAGAAAGCGGAAAGAGGGAGGAAGCAAAAGGTACGCAGAACGACCACACAGCGTTAGTAGCACGGACATAGAAAGGATGAAAGCAGATGCAGCTCAGATATAAAGCATTAAAATGGACAAAATGTTTATATATGGGATGTATCTCGGATATCTAGGATGTCTGGAGGATGTCCAGAGTATGTGGAAGGACACCTAGTGGAAAACCGATATTTCCTATAAAAAGGGGGAGGAAATCACCTGGATCTCACTATCAGTCCAGCAGCCGTGGTGTACAGACCTCTTCACCCTTGCTCTTGCTCTTCCACATCATCCATTGATGTCCACCATGGATCATCGCACACTCCTTTTGGTAGCCGCCACCATTCAACACCAGAACCAAGCCCTGTTCAGACTGTTTCACCTTTTCTATGCAAGGAGAAGAAGGAGATGTCCAAGAGCTGTGTGGGTCCGATGACGGATCGGGAGAAGAGCAGAGTTTGGACTGTATGACAAGCTGATGGTGGAGCTGAGGAATGAAGACACTCGTGCATTCCAGCACTTCATGAGGATGCCACCAACTATGTTTGATGAAGTTGTGGAGTGTCTGAGACCCAGGTTGACCAAGGCAAACACCAACTTCCATCCCAGCCTGGACCCTGGACTGAAGGTGGCACTGACTCTGCGCCACCTGGCCTCTGGAACCACATACAGAAATATGCAGTATGCCTGGAGGGTGCCACATAACACCATCAGCATTGTGGTCAGAGAAGTGGTGCAGACCATCATCGAAGAATACGTGGAGGAGCTCCTCCAGTGCCCCACCACTGAAGAAGGCTGTAGGAAAGTTGCAGAGCAGTGGTCTCAGCGGTGGAACTTCCCCCACACCGTTGGAACCATAGATGGGAAGCACGTGGCCTGCAAAGCTCCAGCCAACTCAAGGTACAATTGTTACAATTACCAGGGATTCTTCAGTATCATCCTCTTTGCCATGGTTGATGCTGACTACAAATTCATGTACTACAAGTTCATGTACACTGCTCCACTGGAGCAGTGGAGTGGCAAGACAGGATGATAGATGATTAATGGATGCTTCCTTCAGGCTGTCGCATCACACTGATGAGATTGTGCCATGTATGTTGAGTGGCCCTACAATGAACTGGGCATTAATAATGAGTTTTGTTTATGTTGAAATGTGTTGATCAATGATCAAATTGTTATTGATAAAAAAGGACCATATGTGTGGCAGCTGGGAGGGTGGACCATACAGTCCCACTATGCTTGTGCTGGAGGTTTATCTATCCCACAGCTATCCTTACCTGTCCCACAACTATCCTTACCCATCCCACAGCTATCCTTACCTATCCCACAAGCATGCAAAGGCTTAACCATTCTTTCAAAGTTTTCACCAACACTTTATTAAGTAAAAAAAAATGAACCAAGTGTGTTAAGCAAAGTAACCTTTATTAATAACAAACTGTATGACTTTATTAAAAAGCAAAATGAACCAAATAAACTGTTTTAAGCAAAGATAAAGTGAACAGATAACAACTCAGTCTCTGGCACTCTTCTCAGTCATTCTGAGGCATGCCCATGGTCTCAGATGTAAAGGGGCCAGGGACTGTGGAGGTGGCTGTGGCTGGAGTGCTGGTCTGAGGCACCATTGGGGTGCCTGGCCCCGAGAGTACAACAGGAGATGGTGTGTGCAGGAAGCTCTCAGACAGCTGACTCAGTCCCGTGAGGTTGAGAGGCACGTCATCAAGTACCTGGGATGTGAGGCCCAAGACTGATGACAGATTGTCCATTGAGGGGCTTGGCTGTGGGGTGGAGGAAGGAGGAGTGTAGTGGGGCTGTCTGGTCTGCAGCTGGGTGAGGTGAGGCGTCTGTGGCATCTGTGGTGTCCGAGGAACCTGGGTCTGGACTAGGAAGGGCTGCCTCTGCTGTGGGAAGTCCTGGTAGTGGTAATCTTGGTAGGTGAGGGGCTGTTGAAATCCGTAGAAGGGCTGTGACATCGCCTGAGGTGGAGGAGCAGACCTGGAGTGGGTAGGAGCAGGTTCAGCTGGGCCTGGAGGGTGGTGCAGAAGAGCTGTGATCCTCTCCTTCATCACCTGGTACTGGGCCTTGGGCATGTCCATGAGGGTCTGGCTCATGTAGGTGATGAAGGGCTTGCGGTTCGAGGATGGTATGTCGAAGTGGACCAGCTGGGAGAGAAGATCTGTGCTGGCTTTGATTGTGTCCCTGATCTCCAAGAGGACAGTGTGGCTCTGGCCCTCCAGTCTGCCTCTCTGCCTGCTTTCTGTGGAGGTGGAGCTGGGGGTGGGTGTAGGTTGGTCTCTGGTGGCTGCTTCTTCTTTCTCCATCTGAGACAGGGGATCCTCCACGTCCTCTGGCACGGGGAGTGCAGCTTTCGGGGGGGGGTCTCTGTTGTGGGGCCCTCCAAAGACACCTGCCTGGACATGGTAGCTGTCTCCTGGCTGGAAGAGGAGTGGATCTCTGTGGGCTGTCTGAGGGAGAGGGTTGACAGAGGGGCTGCTCCTCAGTAGCGGACCTCACCCTCCAGGAAGCTGCACTTGGCCATCACATAGGTCTCCCGGTCAGTGAGCTTGACAGCGGCCTGCCCGGATTTCTTCAGGTGCAGCTTGCCATACCAGGAGGACATCTGAAGTGTAGCCCAGGCTCTCCGCCTTCTCTCTCCAAGCTGCCTGTTTCTTCTTGGTGTCATGATAGAGCCTGTGGCCCTTCCTCCACAGGTACTCGTTCTCCCTCAGCCATTCCAGCACCTCCTCCCCATGGTCCTCAGAAATGGAGTACTGTTTCCTCTCTCCCTTCTCCTTCCCTTGCCTCTTCCTCCCTCTGGCAGGGCCTTCAGGGCCTTCAGCAGCAGGACTTTGAGGGCCTTGGGGTGGTCCACCACAGCAGAAGCAGCAGTAGGAGAAGCACCAGCAGCAGCAGGAGAAGCACCACCAGCAGCACGAGAAGCACCAGCAGCACCAGCAGAAGCAGCAACAGGAGAAGCACCAGCAGCAGCAACATCAGGAGCAGCACCAGCAGCAACACCAGCACCAGCAGCTTCAGAGTCAGCGCCAGGGGGTGGGATGGTGGTTCTGTCCTTCATGCCAGGGCTGGCAGGAATAGGCACAGGCTTCCTCTTCTTCCCCATGGTGTTCTCTCAAGATGTCTCTGGCAGCAGATCTTTCCTCTGAATGCTGACTGCTTGCGAGCTGCATCCTTTTATATCTGCGGAGCTGCCGCAATTCATCCTCCCCGCATGCGCAGTGAACACTTTGCACCCACTATACATCCGCTACGCATCCGCTATGCATCCTATAGGCGTCCGTGATGTATCCGCGTCATCCGCTACGCATCTGCTCCTTCCGCTACGCGTCCGCTTCGCTATTCTCCCCCGGAAGCCCTGAGGATGTGTTATCCGCTTCCATCCGCTTTCATCCGATAGGCTTCCTACGAACATCCGCTTTACATCCCCGCTACATCCTCCCCACATCCGTTTCTTTCCATTCTTTTCCGTTCTATTTATGCAAATTTGGGGCACTTTTGCGAGCAGATAACAACGGATGGAGCCACCCCCGAAATTTTGCTCATCTGCTGTGTCCTTTTTGCATACGTTTTGCATCTGTCAGCCAATGTGACCTAGCCTTAAAGTAACTTTATCTAGAGATAAGAAGCACAATATTGTGTAGAGTATGAATACTATATGCTATGTTGCCTCTACAACTCAGAAAACATTTTTACGGCTTCTATTAGAGATAATGGAGTTTTTTTTAATCAGCCACAAATTTCTAGATGGGGAAAAAGAAAAGTTACAGGGGAAGAATATGCTTGACCCATTTGGGAGAGAGTTGTTTTTGGCCAAAAAAAAAAAAAAAGATTTTTAAGAATACTTTCTTTGTTTCTGTAACAATATGTAGGTTATAAACTGGGTAACTTATCTTTTATGGCTTTAATGACATTTTGTGGACTTTGCTACAAGGCTAGACAAATAGATACTATTATTGATGCAACAGATGTTGCTATAATACTTTTATTGCAGACTTACGTACAAATTGTACATTATAATTTACAGAATAAGTTTTAGGAGACAAATTAAGACTGCAAATCTTTCCCCATTTAGAGATAATGGAATTAACTAGGTAAGGGTAATTCTTAATGAAGCCTTGATATCTCAAATAGTTTTCTTGTTGGTGTATATGCATATAAACGCACGCACAAACGCACACACATTTATACTTGTGTGGATTTTGGCAAGAATAATGTTCAGTTAAGCTACATGTTAACATCTACTGGCAACTCCATGCAAAGCTGACACCTGTCACAGATATCAACGACAGCTTCCCAATCGAGCTTCTCCTTCAGGCCTTATGGCAAATGAAGTGAGGCCTCCCTCTCTTATCTGCTACTCTGGCTGAGGGGAACTTGAGGTGTGGGAAGGTGGCTTTATCAAATCAAATGACAAACAGCCTTGGCAGACAAGCTACCGGGATGAGGACAATCTGGAGCATAACGTTGCTGTTGGAAATATGGGATAAAAGTTGAGCCGGGGCTAAATAGGGAAATCTCTGTATCTCTCTTTCCACTCCCAATCTACAAAATGATTTCCTTTCAAAGATTGACTGGGTCATTCTTCACCTGCCAGTCACTTTTCAGATAAACCAGTCCCTGATTTTTCTTTTTTCTTTCCTTCAACCCAAAGGATTGTTTCCCCCCCTGAATTGTAAAATACAAGTTTCACGTTCTTCTGTAAATCTCATTTTTACGGATCTCCTACTCTCCATTTTGTTTTAGTCTTCTTACATGAGAAGTTCAGTATTGTTTTGCCCATTGTTTGGAATTATTAGCAAACCAACTTCTCAGATTAATCCACACCAGATGGCAGCATTTGTTCCCAATACTGGTTTTATCTGATCTTGAAAAATTAAAAAAAACTTAGATCTGCTTCAGTCTTGAATGGGAGACCACCAGGAAATCCCACAATTATAGGCTACACTGGGTGTAAAAAAGAAATGAAGAGCCCATCCTAGAAGAAGGCAATTGCAAACTACCTCTGTGGTGTTGCCCAGAAAATTACAAAAATATTAACAGTAAAATTAACAGGAGTCAAACTTTCAGACTTTACTTTTATATTTCAAATGAAGCCTAACTCAAAGACTCATTAAAGAATGATATGGAAGGAACATTTGACTAGCAGATGTCTATGGTCATTTCCCTACTATCAATTCACAGCATCTTCTAAAACCATCCAACTCAGAGGTGGTATTCAGCCGGTTCTGACCAATTCTGGAGAACCAGTAGCAGAAATTTTGAGTAGTTCGGAGAACTGTCACATGCCACCTCTGACTGGAGATTTTACAGTATCCTTCCCCTGCCATGCCCACCAAGCCATGCCTACAGAACTGTAGCAGAATCCCACCACTGATCTAACTGTTACTGTGCCTAAGTAGGACAGGCTTAATAAGGACAGGCTTTATATCACATTAAGTATGCACTCTGAATATATCATGAGTCACTAGAAAGAAGTGATTTATCTTTAGATTAAGAAGTTGTATCTTGCAACACTACTGGGCAGTGAAGAAGAATATATCCAACACAAATGGAAAAAAAGGAGGCAAATGGACAATAAAGCTTTAATGGCTTTATAATGGCTGCTTTAAGGTCACAATTTGCACACCAACTTTATTCTCATTTGGAGAGAATCCACGATTCCTGGTTGCTGAGCTCCAGGTCTTTCCACTGACTCACCATGATTCCTGGTTGCTGAGCTCCAGGTCTTTCCACAGGAGCATATGTTTGATATCTTTTCTGCTCTTGAGCCTAGAAACTGGGGGTTGGGGTTGGGGATGGTTGTGCTGTTGTTTGTAAAATCAGACAAATGCACACAATTTGAAGTAAGGACATAAATGGACAATGATGGAAGCGTTTATTTTAGTTCACTTTTGTATGAACTGAAGGTGGGTAGATTTGTGTTTCTGCAGAATTTGTAGCAGTTCAAGAGGCACCACAGATGTTTGCTTCTTGTTCTCAGTGTTTTGAGACTGGCAGATTTGAAGGGGAGTACAGATTGTTTTCAAGTACTTTTAAGGAGTGAGGTAAGTAGGAAGAGTAGAATAGAGAAAAGGCCTCCTATGTCCTTTTGCTACAAGTGCCAGTGATGTTCTCACAGGGCAAATGTATGATGTTCTACAAGCAAGTGGCAAGTTTCCTAAGTCTCACTAATTCTTTTTTGACAGATTAAAAAACTGTCCAAAGAAAAACCCACCTGGCTCTCCCTGGACATCCCATCTACTGTAGCTTCTCCAACTCCTCAAAGACATTTCACAACTTTTTATACTTGTGAGGAAAGGAAATTGTTATGTCATCCCTCCTTTTTCATTTTTTTTTTTTTGTGTGCGTGTGAACAGTGTCAATGCACAAAGACCAGGAATAATGATCTTTCAAAGAATTTCTACAACTAATACAACTGCACTTCTCTATAACAGCAACTGCAACTGAACGCAGAAGAGAAGGAAAGGAAAATAGCCATCATGTTTCTGCTCCTTCTGTCTCTTTGCTACTGGCCTTTGTGAATACCGTGAAAGGGAGTTACTTGGGAAGATGAATGTTGATGGGCTGGGATTCCCTTCTTCTGAGTCCTTGAATTGGATTGTGATTTATTTTCCAGTTTCCATCCCCCCCCCAACCCCGCCCCAAACTTAGAAAAAGTTTAGTCCAGAGGAAAGCTTGTCTATATTGTGGCTCAAGCTGCTGTAGAGTATAATATTCCCCTGGGGTTTTTTCTCTTGAAATTAAAGTTTCTTCTTCATAGAGACACATGCAGGAAGGTGAAGAAAAAGAGATGAGGGATTTATATGTTTTCCTTGGTGGGAGGAGGATTCCTCAAACAACTTTTTTTTAATATGGGAAAAATTGTTACCTGCTTCCAAGGTAGCTTCTCAGAAACTGCTACTGACAGGGAGGGAAGAAGAGTAATTTGTCATTTATTGTCATGGAGCGCCTGTCATTGAAAAAAGTAAATTTCTTTTTGGAAAATCTCAGAGGAGAATGGCTCAGATGAGTGTAGTCATGGGGTGGGGAGAGGAGGAGCAGAATCATTCAGCCTCATTAGACCCTGAATGAGTTCATGATAAACTAACTAAACATGAGTGTTTTGTCTTTGTCAAAAAAAGAAAAAAGAAAGAAAGAAATGAAAAAAGAAAGTTTCCAAGTGTCACTTCCAGTTCAGCCCATCTAGGCTTCTAAAAGAATTCCCACCAAACTTTACATCATCTATTTTAAGGACTGATTTAAAATTAAAAAATCTTGTACTAAGTTTAAACCTTGATGTTCCCTAGAGACCTGCAATGTTTAAAAGCACTTTTGCCATTTCTCAAAGTTCAAAATAACATTCCAAAAGGGATCTTTTAAAAGACATCCCTGTGACGAGCTTGGTCTTTGGGATCTGGTAAGGCTGGATTCTGTTCAGCACATAACATGTGTTTTTCATTGAGTTATAAAACAGACGTTAAAATAAAAATCTCATAATTAAAAGGGAATACCACGAAGCTATTATGTAATTTCCAGTAGCAAGATGGGAATACAGTAGTTTAACAGTTTTTGAAGTCAACTGGAGATCTAATTTTTCTAAAGGCCATTTCATGCCTAATTTTGTTTTTACACTGAGAGATTCTCCAGAAGAAAACTGTACAAGGTCAGTGGAGTGATAGATATTCAAGATTTATGCTGATCTTCTGCATCTTCCATCTATATCAGTGCTGTTTCCTCTGCCTAAGAACCATATTCCAGTTTCATGTGAGAGACCTTTTTTTTCGACCTGCCCTCGCAAAACCTATTCAGATACTGCTGAAAAAAAATCCATAATTACTAACAATATTGACTCCCACAGCGGAAGTGGTTGCTCATCCTGGAATTGGATGTTTACCAAGATTTTGGTGGTCCTGGATTCTGTTCCCAGTGTTTTAGGATTGTTTCAACTGGGAATGTTGATACTAATATTGTTCCTTCTGAATGTAATGTGTCCTAGATCTTCGCTTATGATACTTACTTTGCCTGTGTATGTCAACTGGATCAGGCAAATCCTCCACCCCTCTAAAAATAACTCCAGCTAATGTCTGAGATTTCTTTAGAAGCAAAATGAAAAAGTTGGCTCCTTTGCCAGATGAACGCTGCATCTCTTTATTTTTCTCTTGGGAACTTAAAATACATTGATTTTATATCAATTCGAGTGTCCCTTTTTTTTTTTTCTGAATCAGCCTTTCCAACATCTACTTGTTTTGAACTGTTACTCTCCAAGTAATAATCTCCAAGTAACATGGACAATGTGATATCTGGAAAGCAGTACATTGTGGAAAGAAGTAGTTTAAAGAAGATGCAGATAATTCTTTGTTAGGGTTTTTGACTCTTCTTACTGTGTTCCCCATGAGCAGCAAATCATTGTAGCCAGTTTAGTCTGCAAATCTGTTCACATTAAGAACACTTCCATAGCACATAACAAGCTTGAAGCTCATAACTGCTTTGAGGCCATCCTTCAACCATCTTCAATTTAGTTTGCCTCAAAACTCAGAATAAGCAAGAAACACTATGAATTAATCAGTTGGTCAGCAGAAGTGTTCATAAAAATTCCACCTGTTTGAACCTTCATAATTCCTGATGGAACATAATTTCCTTCTTCCCTCTACTTTACACATACAGTACAAAGAAAAAAATTGATAGGATATCACCCCAACATTTTAAATTTGTGCCATTTCAACAGCATTTTTTGTGGTTTGCAAAAGAAGAAGGAGGAGAAGGAGGAGAAGGAAGGACTACTCTATGAAGAGAGTTCCTTCAGAGTTTCTGTTAAGAAGCCTACACTAGTCAGAATTTTAGTTTATTTTATTAAGATTTACAAGGCTGTTCAACTCAACTCATGATGCAGGAAAGCTAGTATAGTACTATTTTACAACCAGGCACTTTTCATAGCAGGTATAACTATGACTGCAGGTTGCAGTAAAAATTGTCTTGTTAGATAGAGGGCTATGGAATCATGCTCAGAGGCTGGGACATGGGATGAGGTAACAATTTGGGATGCCTTGCTTGTATAGCAATAGCACTTAGACTTACATACCACTTCACAGTGCTTTACAGCCCTCTCTAAGAAGTTTGCAGAGTCAGCATATTGTCCCCAACAATCTGGGTCCTCATTATATGAAGAAAGAAAATCAAGCTGGCAGGTTTTTTTATAGGCAGTACTATAAGGAACTGTGTAGAAGTAGACAATGAGGATTAAGATTTGGTTGTCTGATAAATGCTTAGTATTTAAGCAGGGACATTCAGGCAGAATTATTAGACTGATCATGTAGCTAACTAGAGCCTGACTAAGGCAATTAAGATTGTATTCATTGATAAGGCTCCTGGCATACTTTACCTATTTATTTTTTAATGGAATATGAGCAAGGGAATGATTGTGTCTAGGAACTAGGAGGCATGATGAAACAAAAATAAAACTAATATAAAATGTGACCATCATTAAAAAAAAAAAAGACTATGTGAAGAATAGAACACTGACTCAGCTCTCCAAGGGAATAACAGGCAACTCTAAAGCTGCTACAAATGCAGCACAAAATGTGCGTCAAGTCATAAAACTAGATATACCCAATTCCAGCAACTGTTCTTTATATGTTTTAGCCTCCTGTCACCTAATCATCTTTGTTGCTCTTCTCTGCACTCTTTAAGCATTCATGTTATCCACAAGTATGCATTTTACCTCTATTATGAACTTTATATCTCTCATGTAAGGTGGGCCCAATTATATCTATATCAAAATGAAATACAGTGATGAAAAAAATAAGGTTCTACATTTAGACAAGAAAAACCAAATGCACAGGTACAGTATAGGTGGTACCTCACTCAATAATAGTAACTGTGAGAGGAATCTTGGAGTCCTAGTGGAAATCATTTAAATATGAGCCAGCGGTGTGCTACAGCAGCCAAAAAACCAACACAGTTCTAGGCTGCATTAACAGAGGGATAGACTCAAGATCACAAGTTAATACCACTTTATAATACCTTGGTACGGCCACACTTGGAATACTGCATCCAGTTTTGGTCACCACAAGGTAAAAAAGATGTCAAGACTCTAGAAAGAATGCCCAGAAGACCAACAAAGATTATTAGGAGACCGGAGGTTAAAACAAATAAAGAAAAGTTGCTGGAATTGGGTATATCTAGTTTAATGAAAAGAAAGACTGGGGGTGACATGAAAGCAGTGTTCTGATATCTCAGAGGTTGCCACAAAGAAGAGGAAGTCAAGCTATTATCCAAAGCACTTGAGAGCAGGACAAGAAGCAATGGATGGAAACTAATCAAGGAGAGAACCAACTTGGAACTAAGGAGAAATTTCCTGATGGTTAGAACAATTAAAAGAATATAAACTCCAGCCATTTGCGGATGACATGGTATTTTTCATAGAGGAATCAATTGAAACAGGTCAAGAATTACTGAAAGAGTTAGATCAATTTTGGGAAGTTGCAGGACTTAAAATTAATAGGGAAAAAACGAAATTAATAACTAAAAATTTAACAGAAAAACAAAAACTAAAATTGGAGAGGATAATGGGATTACAAATAGTAAAAAAAGTTAAATACCTAGGAATTTGGTTAACGGCTCAATGTAAAACTCTAATGGAAAATAATTATAATAAATTGTTACAACAAGTTAAAAAAGATTTAGAAATATGGGTTAAATTGCAAATCCCCTTATTAGGGAGGATTGCCACTATAAAAATGAATATTCTGCCCAAATTTATTTACTTATTCCAAACAATACCAATAAAAATACATAAAAACTACTTTGTGGAACTCAACAAGACAATCACCAAATTTATCTGTCAAGGGAAAAAACCGAGGATAAACCTAAAGGCAATGCAAGATATGAAGAGCAGGGGAGGTATGGCACTCCCAAATTGGGAACTATACTATAGTGCAGCCTCCTTACTCTGGTTGAAAGAGTGGGTAAATCTGTCAAATAAAAGGATCTTATTTTTAGAAGGCCATGATTTACAGAGGGGATGGCATGCATTTTTATGGGACACTGGGAAAATCAAGCAGAAGTATTTCCACAGACATATAATTAGAGATTCCTTTTTGGCAAATTGGAACAAAAGTAAAAAAAAAAAACACCATTATTTAAAAATCCCAGTTTGGATCTCAACGATGGAGGTGATGATACATCCAAATAATCTAGATCTTAATAAAATGATAAAATACAAAGACCTTCTTGATGCGCAAGGAACTTTAAAATCATGGCAAGTTCTCCAAGATCAGGGGCAACAAGTAGACCGGTGGGCTTACTTGCAAATTCAAAATAGGTATAGCCAGGACAAGAAAAACTTTGGAATTTATACTAAGGCACAACAAATAGATAAAATTTTATTAGATAAAATTTATCAGATAAAAAAAATATAACTAAATTTTACAATTATTTATTAGAGATGGAATTAGAAGAGGAAGTAGTCAAAGGCAACATGATAGCTTGGAGCAGAAACATAGGACGTAGTATTACATTATTAGAATGGGAAAAGGTTTGGACAAGGAATAATAAAATTACAAGATCAGCAGCATATAAAGAAAATACCTATAAAATGTTTTATAGATGGCATCTCTCACTTTCGAGAATAGCGAAAATGTCTCCTAATATGAATCTGAATTGCTAGAAATGTAAAAAGAAACAAAGGAACATTTTTTCATATGTAGTGGTCCTGCACTGAAGCCCAAAGATACTAGCATAGGATAAAAAAATGGTTAGAGGAAATAACAGCAGAGCAAATTGAATTAAAACCAGAATTCTTCCTATTGGGGAAATTTAATAGACAAATTCCTAAAAATATTAAATATATCATACTGCATATTCTTACTGCAGCCAGAATAACCTTTGCACAGTGTTGGAAACAAGCAGATATTCCAACAGAGGAGATGGTTATACAAAAGGTAACAACCTGTGCAGAGATGGACAAGTTAACCTTAGCACTTAAGGAAAAAGAAACATCAAAATATTATAAAAGCTGGGAATGCTGGTATGATTGGATAGAACAAAAATAGAAAATACATTAGTAAATAATGTAAAATGTAAATCATAATTATATATTTTCTATAAGATGTATTTGTAATGTATCATTAATATTGAGAACAAATAAGGAACCATAGACTGTCAATAGTAATAGTAATAGAATTGTTAAGGTTTTTTTTTTAAATCATTTTTCTTTTCTTTTTTTTTCTATTTCCTTTCTTGCTTCTTTTGTGTGTTCTGTTTGTTTAACATTTTGGTTTTGTAATTAATAAAGTTTGTTTTTTAAAAAAAGAATAAAGATGAACCAATTTCCATAGGAAAAAAAAAAAGAACAATTAACCAGTGGAACAACCTGCCTCCAGAAGTTGTTAATTCTCCAACTCTGGAGATTTTCAAGAAAAGATTGGACAGCTATTTGTCTGAAATGGTACAAGGTTTCCTGCTTGAGCAGGGGGTTGGACTAGCAGATCTCCAAGGTCCCTTCCAACACTGCTATTCTATTCTATTCTATTCTATTCTATTCTATTCTATTCTATTCTATTCTATTCTATTCCATTTCTATTCTAATTCTAATTCTAATTCTAATTCTAATTCTAATTCTAATTCTAATTCTAATTCTAATTCTAATTCTAATTCTAATTCTAATCTATTCTATATTAGACAACAGGAATGTGTGAATATCAGGGCCATACATGAACTGGAGGTCAACTGTGTGGCTATGACCACATGACTGAAGCCTTTTCCCTTTTATGTGGACATTACATGCAATATCAGCATATAAAAAAGGATAGGGTTTTGATTGCCCAGTTGTACCCACTACTTCAATTGATAGAGAGTAGAGAGGATGGCCCTGATGGACAGAGCAATATGACTTGATCTCATACTGAGAAAGAGAATTACAAAAAAGGCCTACCCCCACCCCCCAGTTATTCACATGAAATGAGAGGAGAGGAAGCATATTCGGACAAAATGTTGCTATTGCTGTTCCAATAAAAATATTTTTTTATCCAATTTTTAACATGATCTCTGTTTCTTAGTCTGGTCTACTTTGTAGGGCTGACACTGATCCTAACTGTGAACACCCATGATAGATGATGACTTCATGTTTTTAGAAATTAAAAATCCAGGAATGTGACAATAGTGGGGAGCAGAGAAAATGCATTCCTCCAGTGGCACTGACAATCAGTTCACAAGCTATGATTTGCCTATGGAGGAAGATGTTTGCTTCTATAATTTCTGTATGATTTTTCCCATCTCTCTCCTGCTTTTTCCTGTTAATAGTTATTGTAGCTTTGATGGTCCATGGCTTCACATGTCTCTGATAGAGGAAAACGCATTTACATATCAAGGAGAGAAGTAACCTAGAACTAAGGAGAATTTTCCTGACAGTTAGAACAATTAATCAATGGAACAACTTGGCTCCAGAAGTTGTGGGTGCTCTAGTACTGGAGGTTTTTAAGAAGGGATTAAACAACCATTTGTCTGAAAGGAATAGGGCTTCCTGCTTGATCAGGGGGTTGGACTAGAAGATCTTCAAGGTCCTTTCCAGCTCTATTACATAGATGTTTCCTTCCTTTTCTGTCTCCTTGAAGGGAGAATATGAAAAGATCTCAGACTGGGGCAGTTCTCAGCAGGAGACTGAGTGCAGCCTATTACATGTTGCTTTCTGTGCCTGCCTCTGGCTAGTACTTCCACTGTAAACACTATATTCTGTAGCCTTGTTTGGCTTTAAACTCCACTTTCGGGTCAGAGCCAGGCTTCTTGATTTCCCCCCAACAATATTGTGCCCAATGGATTACTTCCAAGAGGCAAACAGTTCCTTTCTTTTCCACCCGTTGATGTTTTCATGGAAAACTTTTCATGATTTCTTTTAAAAAAAGAAAATAAATATGCAATCAAAGATGGTTTTATTGAGAGATTTGAAAAAGACCTTTTAATAACAGCACAGTTCACAATAATTGAACTACCTGTAGCAATTCTACAACAAAGCCATCCAAATAGTTTATTTTCTTCCTTCTTTCTTCTGGTTCCCCCCCCCCTCTCTCACACACACACCTCACACACCCCATCTCCCCCCACACCCATACATGTCCACTGTGTCCATATTTGTGTTTTCAGTTTAATTTTCCTCTTTGATTTTTAATCTTGAATCCTGGAAGAAAAGAGTCCAGTAGTTCTAATGGAAGTACTTATTCAATGAATTCTATACCTGTAAAAATAATTTTCATATATTTTCAATTAATGACATATGACGTCAAATATGATGTCACAGATCAAATAGGGCAAACTTTAATGAGCAAGAGGCATAAGATTTTTACATTTTTCCTCATGCACGTGTGTGAGAGTAATAGAGCAATCTGGGACTCTGGGAAATCAAATGCATATTTTAAGTAGGTGATGGCATGATTTCTTCCAGATTATTTTTCCTTTGGAGTCAGGTTAAACTGTTGCCATAGTATTCTAAGCCTGTTTTAGAGCTTAACATATTCAAATAAAGCAACCAAATAGCTCTGCTCATGTTGAATAAATTTTAGCAGAATACTTCTATAAGATTCCAAAGGCCTTGAATAGGTAATGGGGTGCACTGGCTGTCTAGTCCATTTGTAGATGTTCGAAAATCCAATGTTTTCCTAATATGTGTTTAATATTTAAATTGATACTGTATTAACTTCAGTTGCACAACATGAAATTCTTCATCCCTTGAAATAACCGTGACATTGTTCATGTTGGCCTCTCTGCTAATGTCCTCCCAAGCAGCTGTGCTTGGGTTTCTATTTTTCCTTTTAGTTCTCTGCTTTTTTTTCCATGATGTCACATATATATTGGAAATTTGTTTGTTGGTATGGAGTCTTATCAACTCTTTTGTTTTCTGTTGGGATTGGGAGGAAAGAAAGTGAACAAGCTCTGTAATATATTAAATATATATATTACATATATATTTATATTATATAAATATATAAATAATATATTAAATCACCCAATCTCATGTTGTATTTCCTACAATAATGAACCAGGTAACCCCTAAGGCTCACAAATGGGACATAACAGAGAAGTCTTGCTTTCTTTGTTCTTTACAACTAGCTCTAAGTAGAATGGGATAAAAAAACCTACATGTACTGAAGGGAATCTTATTTTCTATTTTTTTGAAATGTTCTTTACAATTCTTTTAAAATCTCTATTTCTTTACTTTGTTTGTTTTGGACTTTTTTTGCCATATCAAAAACTTAGTTTTGAAAGTCCTATCCATTTCAAAATTAATTTGCAGCAAAATATGGTAATTCAATTGAAGACATCTAAGTCCAAATCACCCTACAGTTATTTGGATCTTGGCCATGAACATAATCAAGACACACACACTCCAAACTAAACTGGGGAAAATGATATATGCTGAGAATATTTTGCAGCATTTGTTCCAAATAGTTTTGAAAGGCTCACAAAAACAATGGGAAGCTTTACTTTTTGTATCAGATTTTAAGCTCTAATAGGTTTGGCCACTATATGGAATTAAGTTAAACACATACATCTATAAACTGCATGCACGTGTGGGAATTAGTCGTAAAGAAAGGGTAAAGGCAGGGAGCTGTGGGGAAAACCTACTACCTCCCTATATTTGATAAAAGATATGAAATGTGTGAACTCAAAAACATTATGAATAATGATTACTGAATAGGCCAGCAATATCAATTACACCTAAGTGAGAACCCATGGGGATTTAAGACCTGCCATTTATCTAACAAAAGCAGTACTTAAACCAAATCTTGAAATGAATCTGCCAACTTTGAAAACATAATATTTTCAGGAGTATAGAATCAGAGATGTTTTGCATATTTTCACCAGTGGAAATACTCTAAATTCTTCTGTAAAATGGGGATGACGTCTGAATAAACCTTTGTCTCCTCTATCTGAAGCCCAGGCATTTTCAATTGATATGTACTTGAATTCCAGCCAAATGGGTTCCCATATGCTATATACAGAAAGACCCAAACTGAAGAAAGCCACAGACGTTTAGCCTAGAATAGGTTTCCATTCTCTGTGAATGCAAAGTAGAGCAGGAAGCTAAAACCAAGTAAAGTGCTCTTGACTGCAAGCCTGAATGACCAGGAATGTTGTGAATTAACTTCCCCTGGCTTATCTCAGGTTTCTGGTGTTGACAGTAGTAGTGATTTCTTGCTATCACTCAAAATGGTGCCCGGAATCTCTTAGCAGCAGAGTGTTTGGTGCAAAGATCAATCCTGGTAACCTTTCTAATGTTGATGGGAAAAGAGCCAAATTCCTCTTTCATTTTGCTGCTGAAAGACCAAGAGATTTACCAACTTCACTGGCTAAATTGGGATCCAGAAAAAACAAAAGGGGAGGCTGGACAGGCAGCCATCATGTTCTCTGCTGGGAAAGCTGGAGCTTTGGAAGTCTTATCTTTTAAGCAATAAACATCAAAATCTGCCCAGTAGATGGGAAGCAGATATGGTGTGGGAAAGGAATTCCCCCAGAGACATAACTGAAGCAGTGTCCATTCAAGTGGAAGGGACTTTCAAAGGGAAGAGAAGGAAATGGAGATATTTCAACAAGCAGAACAGCAAGATTATAATAAACCATATTTTCAAATTGACTATTAGTGCTCTTCTGTTCTAGGGAACTAATGAGTGTGGCATTTTGCAACGGAGAAGAATGGAAATGCTACACTGAGGTTCACTTTTCAACCAGGATTGCCTCATCATTCTGTTCGTATAACTAATTGTCTTAGGTGTGTGTTGACGTCAGTCCTGGTCATGTTCATCTTGAGTTGCCAATGGAAAAAGAAAATTTTAGTCCTTAAGACAGATGAACTGTGTGCCCTTTTTCCTTCCCATAAGTACATTTAGCATTATGGTAGAAATGCAGACTGGGATGTGGTGGCTCAGTGGCTAAGATGCTGAGCTTGTTGATCAGAAAGGTTGGCAGTTCAGCAGTTCAAATCCCTAGCACTGCATAACAGAGTGAGCTCCTGTTACTTGTCCCAGCTTCTGTCAACCTAGCAGTTCAAAAGCATGTAAAAATGCAAATAGAAAAATAGGGACCACTTCGGGGGAAGGTAACAGCATTCCGTAAGCCTTAGGCATTTAGTCATGCTGGCCACATAACCATGGAGATGTCTTTGGACAGTGCTGGCTCTTTGGTTTTGTAATGGAGATGACCACTATCCCCTAGAGCCAGAAACAACTAGCACATATAGGCGAGGGAAATATTTACCTTTACCTTAGAAATGCAAACAGATCCAGTTACAAGTGCCAATAGCTTTCTATTGGTATCATCATCATCATCATCATCATCATTATCTTAGCATTGCCTATCCACTGCATGATGAAGGCCTCTTCCACATGTTTCTAACCAATATGGTCCTGCACTTTCTTTTGCCAACTGGGCCTACAATACTTGCTGGTGTCATTGATCCACATTGTTTTAGAGCTTTTTCATGGACACTTTTTATCAATTGGGATCCATTCTATGACTGCCTTGGTCCACCTGCCATCAGTTCTTCTCGCTATGGGACCAGCCCATTTCCATTTCAATTCTTTTACTCTCTTGCTGATATTGTATAGTTTCATTTGTTCTCTATATCTTGTCTTGTAATGTCAAGCATGTATCTTTCCATAGTTCTTTGTGCCACTCGTAGCTTTTATATTGATTGTGAGGTCAGTGTCCATGTTTCACTGGCATATGTTAGAGCGGGTAGCACACAGTGATTGAAAACTTTTCAAACATAGGGGGAGGTTGTTCTTGAAAATTATGCTTAGCTTGCCAAATGCCTGCCAACCACATTTAATATGCTGTTCAATTTCTTTTATTGTATCACCTCCCATTGAGATCTGTTGGCCAAGGTATATCTAGTGGTGTACTATATCTAATTTTTCTCCAGATATGTTTTCTTCTTTCTCTGGTAAATTTTTTAAACAGAACCTGGCTCTTTTTTCAGGTTATATCTTTAAGCCAAATGGTTCCCCTGTTTTGTTCTGATGAAAACAGAAGACATCATTCATTCATTCATTCATTCATTCGTTCGTTCGTTCACTTGTTTGTTTGTTTATTTATTTATTTATTTATTTATTTATTTGCATAGATATCTCACATTCTTTCAGAAGGACTTGTGAGAGAAAGCAGTATAAATTGATGAGTGAAGCTATTTCTCCAAGCATACAGTAATAATGATAATGTTTAAAAAGTGCCCAGGCTTTATTATCGCTAAATAGCATTCTTCTGATGTGTTTACATAACAAACCTTTGGAAAACAACTCTGGATAAAGAGGCATTGGCAGACTTTCCCACCAACTGCATGGAATGGAAATAGAATCATTATTTTATTTATTTATATTTATTTATTTAATTTGGTGTCCTGCCAACTTCCAAAAGATTTGTATGGATGTATGATTTGTTGATTTGGCCAGTGACATAATAAAAATACAGTGATATAAATGGGAATAAATACAGCCATCGGAAAATATTATTAAATATTATTAAACGTTGAAAAGAGAAAGGTTTTCAGCAAGGGCACTCTCCTCCTTAAGGCTTTATCCAAGAATGCCAGCTAAAAGAAGAGTACAATATATATAGTTATCAAAGAGACTGGTGTTGGATTTCTTAATGTAAAATATTGCTCTTATTTTATTCACCTCATGAAAAACTTTGGTAGTTAATGAATTTCTCCCTTTCCCAAAAAGTGGCTTCTCCTACCCGAAGTTGGTAGCAACTAACCCAGCCTTGACTGATTTCAAAAAAATAAGCAGGGTTGAACCTGATTAATATGTAAGATGGGAGATCATCAGGAAATTCCACGCCTTGGCCTATCCTGACAGCGGCAATGGCAAAACAGGTAATGATATTGAATTGGGAGGCCATCATTTGTATCCAAAGGCCAGGAGAAAGAGGTGCATCTTAACTATCTTTCTCAAGGTATGTAGGTTGGTTGCCCATCATTATATTTGGGCAAATGTTTCCTGGAAGCAGGGAACAGTAATTGAAAAGCCTTCATTGAAAAGTCCTGCCTCCAAGGTTCCAAAAGATGGCATTGTCTCAGTGAGGAGATCTTGAGTGTATCCTCTACATTGGAGCATATAGAGGGGACAGATACACTTGGCTCCTTTGACTGTGGTTAAGCTCTTTCAGGCCCAAGTCACTTTTGATTTGACTGTAAGTTCTATAGAGGTTTATCCTGGATAAGCATGTTGCAGATATTACCTAATGAACTCGCAGCTCCGATGATTAGCTGGCTCCGAATCAGTTTGCTCTGATAATCATGTGGGCCTCCTGGCCCACCCCTCCACTGTACTCACCCATATTTGCTCAGCTGACTCGTGTGGCAGAGCAGATTGCCGCGTCTCAGCTGTGTTACTTCCCCAAAGTAATATTGCAGGTAAGTAATTTCGAAAGCTGTTCACACGTGCATGTGCAAAACACATGATTAGAAAACCATTTGTTACACCGACAACATCCCACCACTGCCTGGTGAGAAAGCCAAGGATTATTAGTCAGGATCTGAGAAAAAGGCTAGGGATCTATAAGCATGAAAACCAAATTTAAAAGGAAAAGATTCCAGGAAAAAAAAACATTGCAAAAATAATTGCTAAAAAGGCAGTCCAAATCAATCTATAATATGTGAGATCAGCATATAATTAGCAGGGAAAGGCATATCTTTTGTAATTATTCATTCTGGGACACAGGTAAACATGGCATAGGTGCTCCTGAGACTTTCAGCATTAAGTGAGGTATGTTTAACAAGGAGAAAGTATTGCACTGCTCCAAGTATAAAATGGAACCGTTTCTGATAGAGAAATGGTATTATCCCTATATTAAAATTGTCCTTTTAAAGAAAGAGAAATTTAGCAGTGAGCATTGTGATGATGTTACTTTTTTAATTTCAACCTAAAGACAAAGTTTAGAACTGTATTATTCTTCTGTGCTTCTTGTAGCAAAGTACCAAATTAGGACTAGTAAAACTGATTTGTCTGATATTTAGAAATAAGATACAATCTCCATCATTTAAAATATAAAATATCAGGCAGCTCCTATTCTATAGGACTGTAAAACAAAAAAGCTATAAGACAGCCAGTTTTTTGGAGTCAGAAGGCATTCATAGTATGATTGAATAATTGTGATAGATGTATCACTTATATGAAGTTTCTGTTGGATATCACAATAAGTTTTTAAGCTGGAAGAGCAGTAACACACTAGAATGTCTTTTGGAAACAATCTAGACAACACCAAATCTCCCTCCCTCTCTTCCTTCCTTCCTTCCTTCCTCTGTGACACTTTAAGGAGATTAATTTTGAGATATTGAATCATTTGGTGACTCAGAACTCCCCAAGCTAAAAAGACCATGACTGAGATACAAGACTTCAGATTATTATTATTATTACATATTCCCTCTTTTCTCACATGAAGAAGACTGCTTATAAAAAAAGGATGCCTTCACATGGGAACATAAGACATTGCCTCATGCTGAGTCAGACTGTTACTCCATTAATGTTACTATTATTGCTGATGACTAACTCCAGATTTCCAGGCAAAAGTTTTTCTAGCTCTATGTAAGGGCTGGACTGTAGACCATCCATACAGAATACTACTAGAGCTGGAGTGCTTTCTGTTTAAAAAAGGGGAATCAAAACAACAACAATATAAATACAGTAGCATTTTAAAGCAAGTAAATTGTTCTTGCCTTTCACTTATTGGTTTTATTCCTCTGAAGACATTACGTAGTTGACAACTTCTTATGGATGATCAGTTATGGAAGGTAGAGGTAATTATTAGGAAGACAGAGTTATTGTTTAGAACAGCAATACAGTCTTAGAAAATATTCATCATTCAGGGGATGTGAGAGTAGGGCAAGCAAAGATATAGAAAAAGTGGTGTCAGGAATTGATGTCGAAAAAGGCCTGTGATACGCCTATTAAATTTTTACATTTTCTGCAAATGGATCTCTTTCTTGTTGGCTATCAATGAAATATCATCTGCCAGCTGCATCTAGACATTAAACCACACAGAGTGTAAAATCTTTAATCTGTGTCCCCTTCTTCCTTCTGACACACCCCAGGAAACTTGCCAGACTATTATACCACAGCAATGAGATAATGCATCTTATCTATCTGAACAACTTTTAATGTGGTCCTCTTGATTAGTGTTTAGAAACCACGCAAACAATTGATTTAAAATAATTGGTAAATTATGCTTAAATAAAGATGTTTATACAAAGGAGTTTGTCATTGATATGGTAAAATAAATATTTGCAAAAGGAACTTATACTTGGCCTGGATCCTGGCCCACGAGCTCTATGAGAATGACCATGGTCTCATTTTAATAAATATCAGAAGGCTTTCCAAGAAAACAAAGTACCCCCTCCAACTCTTAGCCAGCACACAGGCACAAGACAAATATTGCAGGACAATGTAGCTTCTCTTTGGGTTATTCTGCCAATACTGACCATTTGCAAAACTATAAGTGAGTATTAGAAGATAATTTGGGGCTAGTATGGGGAAGAAAAATAATTGCATACAGGCAGTATTTCTAGAATCAGAAATTTCTCAAGTAAAACTAATACAAACTCAGTATACTATCATTTTAGAAATATGCCAAGTTAACCATTGTCTGTTACCAAACAGTTGAGTATTGAAATTTCAGCAAACAGAATTCTGAGCATTCTCTTTTTAGTGGAGTACAGAGTTGATTCTGAAGAAAATGTATCACTGTTAACTGAAAATATGAATTTAGCCCACGAAAATAGGAAAATGTGAGCAAGAAAGTCAAGGCAAACTCACTTTGATTTGATATAAGAGGAAGGGAAGGAAATGTCACACTTTCAAAATTTTGTTACTATAGCTCTTATCAATAAAATAGAATGTTTTAATGCAATCTTTATTGCCTGATATGGCCTATCTTCAAGGGCTGACATCTTTGTAGATACCTAGTACTATCATAAAACTTCAGGTTTCTGAGAAGCGGAAAATGATTAAATTCATCAGGGCTTTTTTTTTTTTTTTTTTTAAATACATTTTGACCTATTGTTTTGTGGGCACTCACTCATCTACAACATCTATAATGCAAATGTTGCACCTGTTTTTAACATAGTAGGTTCTTCAAAATACCTCAACAGTGTATGTGTAACTCTCTTTCTTGTTCTCTTGCAAATGTATCAAGTGCGGTTCCTCAAACCACAACAAAGGTATGTCAGTGAGTTTTCTAAAAACATATTTTTCTTTTGGTCTGCATTTTGCTCTAAGCATTCTCATGTACAGTTATAAGCTTGGGGTTTGGCCTGTCCAATATACATGGAATTCTGGGTAACAGCACTGAGTTAATAGGCCCTGTCACACTGCCCAACGGATGCAAAACGTTTGTAAAAAGGACACAGCAGACGAGCAAAATGTTCCATCCGTTGTTATCCGCTCTCAAAAGGGGCGAAAATTTGCATAACCAGAGCAGATAACACGGAAAGGAACGGACGGGGGGAGGACGCAGAGCGGATGGAAAATGGATGCAGAACGGAAGCCTAGCGGAGGGGAGTGGATGAGAGCGGATGGCACATCCGCTAGGCTTCCGGGGGACCTCAGAAAAGCGGACGTGGAACGGATACAGCGGATGCAGAGCGGACGCCGAGCGGAGTAAGTGGATGCACAGCGGATGAAGCGGATGCAGAGTGGAAGCCTAGCGGATGCAGAGCGTTCACTGCGCATGCGGGGGGATGTATTGCATCAGCCCCGCGGATATAAAGGGAAGAAGGTCCCAAGCAGGTCACCATTCAGAGGAAAGACCTGCATCCAGACACATCGAGTGCCTTGCCAGCCTGCCCTGCCTGCATGCCTGCCTGCCAGCCTTGCTGCCTGCCTTGCTGCCTGCCATCCTGCCAGCCTCCCTGCCAGCCTTGCTTTCTGCCAGCCTTGGTGCCTGCCTGCCTGCCTGCCTTGGTGCCTGCCTGCCTGCCAGCCTTGGTGCCTGCCTGCCTGCCAGCCTTCCTGCCAGCCTTCCTGCCAGCCTGCCTGCCAGCCTGCCTGCCAGACTGCCAGCCTCCCTGCCAGCCTTGATGCCTGCCTGCCTGCCTGCCTTGGTGCATGCCTGCCTGCCAGCCTTGGTGCCTGCCTGCCTGCAAGCCTGCCTGCCAGCCTTCCTGCCAGCCTTCCTGCCAGCCTTCCTGCCAGACTGCCTGCCAGACTGCCTGCCAGCCTCCCTGCCAGACTCCCTGCCAGCCAGCAACCCCACAACCATGGGGAAGAAGAGAAAGCCTCAGCCATCTGCTGCTAGCCCTGGCAAGAGGGACAGGGCCAACCTCCCGCCCCCTGGCCCTCACTCTGCTTCTGCTGGGGCTTCTGTAGCACGGGCTCGCTCTTCTGGGGCTGGGGCTTCTGCCGCTTCTGCTTCTGGAGGAGTTGATGCTGCTGCTTATGGCAGTGGTGCTTCTGCTCGTGCTTACTCTGCTGTAGCTCCTTCTGGCGGTGGTGCTTCTGCTGGTGCTTACTCTGCTGATGCTGCTCCTGGCGGTGGTGCTTCTGCTGGTGCTTACTCTGCTGAAGCTGCTCCTCGTCCTGCTGGTCCTGCTTGTCCTGCTCGTGCTCCTGGTCTTGCTCGTCCTGCTGGTCCTGCTCGTGCTCCTGGTCCTGCTCGTGCTCCTGGTCCTGCT
>BLBF01000033.1:1071670-1103477 GCA_015471245.1 Laticauda colubrina
CTGGTCCTGCTCGTGCTCCTGGTCCTGCTCGTGCTCCTGGTCCTGCTCGTGCTCCTGGTCCTGCTCGTGCTCCTGGTCCTGCTGGCGCTGCTGGTGCTTACTCTGCTGCTGCTGATCCTGGTCCTGCTGGTGCTGCTGCTGCTGCTGCTGATGATGATGATCCTGCTGCTGCTGCTGCTGCTGATGATGATGATTATGATCCTGCTGGTGATGCTGCTGCTGCTGATGATGATGATGATCCTGCTGGTGCTGCTGCTGCTGGTGGTGTGGAGGAGCAGCCCCTACAACCTCGAAGCACCTCTGATGAGGGCCCATATGGCCCTGCCAGAGGGAGGAAGAGGCAGACACATGATAGGGAGAGGAGGCAATACTCCATTGAGGAGGAACACAAGGATGAGGTGCTGGAGTGGCTGAGAGAGAATGACTATCTGTGGTGGAAGGGACACAGGCTCTACAGGGACACCAAAAGGAATCAGGCTGCTTGGAGAGAGAAGGCGGAGAGCCTGGGCTACACATCGGAGGTGCTCCTCGGCTGGTGGAAGCACATGCACACCTGGTATGGGAAGTTGCACCTCAAGAAGTCTGGCCAGGCCACAGTTAAGCTGACGGACAGAGAGACCTACGTCATGGCCAGGTGCAGCTTCCTGGAGGGTGAGATCCACCACCGAGGAGCAGCAGCAGCCCCTCTCACGACCCTCTCTCTCCGGCAGCCTGCTGAGAGCCAGTCCTCTTCCGGCCGAGAGTCAGCTCCTGTCTCCAGGCAGGTTTCTGTGGAGCGTCCCATGGCGTACAACCCTGCGGACAACTGTATTAACCATGGTGGAGTGCATGGAGGACTCTCTGATGCAGTGGGAGAAAGGAGACGGCACGTCCACCACAGCCCTACCTGCATCCACCCCCAGATCCACCTCCACAGAAAGGAAGAGAGCCAGACAGGAGGGGCAGAGCCACACTGTCCTGCTGGAGATCAGGGACACCATCCGGAGCAGCATAGATCTCCTCTCTCAGCTGGTACACACCGACTCCTCATCCTCCAACCACAAGCCCTTCCTCACGTATGTGAACCAGACCCTCACAGACATGATGGAACCCCAGTACCAGGTGGTGAAGGACAGGATCACTGAGCTGCTTCACAACCCTCCAGATCCAGAGGAACCTGCTCCCACCCAGTCCAGGTCTGGTCCTCCACCCCAGGTGATGTCCCTCCCATTCCAAGGCTATCCACAGGCCCTCACCTACCAGGGCTACGGCTACCAGGAGGTCCAGCAGCACAGGCAGCAGCCCTTCCCAGTCCAGGCACAGAGTCATCGGATGACACCGTTGCCACCGGTTCCACTGATGGCACCGATGCCACCCACGACACTGATGCCACCGACGCCACCGATGCCACCGACACCACAGATGCCACCCACGCCATTCCTCACCCAGCTGCAGACCAGACAGCCCCACTACACTGCTCCTTCCTCGACCCCACAGCCTAGCCCGGCCTCAGAACATCTGTCGTCGGTACTGGGGCTGACACCCCATGGCATGGAGGAAGGAGCTCTCAACATCACGGGGCTGAGCCAGCTGTCCGAGAGCTTCCTCAACACACCATCACCTGTTGTCCTCTCAGGGCCAGGCACCCCAGTGGGGCTTCAGACCAGCACTCTAGCACCAGCCACCTCCACAGAACCTGGACCCTTTACCCGTGAGGCTGGGCACACCTCCGAGTGACCAAGAAGAGTGCCAGAGACTGGGTGGCTAACTGTAGACTTTATTTGGACACTTGACTTGGGTCATTTTTCTTTTACAGCTTGTTCTTAATAAAGTTTATCTTTGCTTCACACACTTGGTTCATTTATTTTTTTAATAAAGTCTTGGTGGAAACTTTTAGAAATGGTTTAAGCCTTTGCATGCTTGTGGGATGGGTAAAGACAGCAGTGGGATGGGCAGGAATACCTTTGGGATAGGTAAGGATAGCTGTGGGATGGGCAGGGATACCTTTGGGATGGCTAATAGCTGTGGGATAGATAAACCTCCAGTGCAAGCATAGTGGGACTGTATGGTCCACCCTCCCAGGTGCCACACCTATGGCCCTTTATTATCAATAATAATGTAATCATTCATCCACACATGTCAACATAAACACAACTCTTTATTAAATGCCCTGTTCATTGTAGGCCCACCCAACATACATGGCCCAATCTCATCTGTGTGATGAGACAGGCTGAAGGAAGCATCCATTAATCATCTACCATCCTGTCTTGCCTCTCCACTGCTCCAGCTGGGGAGTTGCACCAGTGACTCAGGAGGTTGCGCTGCTTCTTCCCTTCACGTGAGGCTCTGTTGGGGCCTTGCACATCCTCAGTGTCTATCAGGTTTTGCCCTTGCCTCCATTCCCCAGGTTCCATGTCCCCATTGCCTTGTTGACGGTCCACAAGCCTGTTCTGCAAGACTGGGTAGCGGGTGCGCATGAGATTGTGCAGGATGCAGCAAACTTCCACGATCCTCCTCACGGTCTGTGGGCGATGCTGCATGGTGGTGAGAAGTACCTGGAACCTGTTGGCCAGGATGCCAAAGGCGTTCTCCACTACCTGCCTTGCCCTGGACAGCCTGTAGTTGAAGATCCTCTCTTCATGGGTGAAGAGTCTGGAAGTGTAGGGCTTCCTGAGGTAGGTTCTGAGGGAGAAGGCGTCATCCCCCACAATGAAGTAGGGCACATCTTGCGTGTCGTTGGGCAGGGGGTCTGGATCTGGGAAGCCCATGATGAGGTTGCGTTCCAGCTCTTCCTTGAGGTCACTGGCGTTGTATACCTGGGCATCTGAACATGAGCCGTTGCCTGAAGCATCGATGTACATGAACTTGTAGTCAGCATCGACCATGATGAAGAGGACGATGCTGAAGAAGCCCTTGTAGTTGAAATAGGTAGACCCCGACTTGGCTGGAGCTTTGCAGGCCACGTGCTTGCCATCTATGGCTCCAACGGTGTGTGGGAAGTTCCACCTCTGATACCACTGCTCTGCAACTTTCTTCCAGCCTTGTTCAGTGGTTGGGCACTGGAGGAGCTCCTCCAGGTATTCTTCGATGATGTCCTGCGCCACTTCTCTGACCACAATGCTGATGGTGTTGTGTGGCACCCTCCAGCCATACTGCATGCTCCTGTAGGTGGTCCCTGAGGCCAGGTGGCGCAGAGTCAGCGCCACCTTGAGCCCAGGGTCTAGGCTGGGGCGAAGGTTAGTGCTCTGCTTGGTCAACCTGGGTGTCAGCCGCTCCACAACTTCGTCAAACATGGCTGGAGGCATCCTCATGAAGTTCTGGAATGCACGAGGGTCTTCGTTCCTCAGCTCCACCATCAGCTTGTTGTCCAGTCCGTACTCTGCTCTTCTCCCGATCCATCTTCAGACCCAGACGCTTCTTGGCCGCCTCCTTTTCTTCTCGTAGTAGAGTTCACAGAGCCTGTAGATGGCTTCACACTGTTGCAGAACGATGGTGGCTACCAAAAGGAGTTCGTTACGATCCATGGTGGACATGACTGGATGCTGTGGAAGAGGAAGAGGCAGATGAAGGCTGCAGAGGTCTGCACAGCTGGTCTGCTGGTCTGAAAGTGAGATCCAGGTGAGTTGCTCCCCCTTTTTATAGGCAATATAGGTTTTCCACTATGTGTCCCTTTGCATCCTCTAGGCATCCTCTAGACATCCTTAATATCCGAGATAGGTCCCCTCTGCGAACGTTTTTTCTGTTTTAAATGCTTTCTTTGCATGCTGCATCCGCTTTCATTCTTTCTCCATCCGTGCTACTAACGCTGCGCGTCCGTTCCGCTTCCTCCCTGTGTCCGTTTACCACTGGAACAGATGCGAGTTGCGTGGATGCGGAACGGATGCCTAGCGGATAAAGTGGATGTGTAACGGATGCAGAACGGATGTCCCCCGTATGCCTAGCGGATGCAGAACGGACGCGTTTGATACATTTTCCGCTCAAAAGTTTTTAGCAGCTCAAAACCTTCTGAGTGGATGAAATGTCAATAGATGGATGCTGGACAGATAGAGAGGAAGCAAAACGGAGGCAGTGAGTACAGAACGGAAGCATCGCGTTAACCAATGGGTGGCAAGTGTTTTTCTCCGTTTTACATCCTCTTTCCATCCGTTGGTGCAGTGTGACAGGGGCTTAAGTTGTGGCTTGCCAAATTCAAATAATTGATTATTCCTAATTAGCTGTAACTAATACTCTTTTGAAGATCTGATAGTACAGATTTCTGATAATACAGATTAGGTGTAACCTAATGTGTAGTGGGGTGTAGTGGGATGACATGGTTGGATTCACATATTATGTTAACTCATTGCTTATTGAATTAACTACAGTGACAAGTTTTACTCATTATATTCAGCCATGGGTCATAGTTTCTAACCATGTTTGAATTTATTCAACATATATTATGGCTTAGTGCAGTACATGAATCCAGTCATTATCAACTTTCAAAAAGTGTAAAATGTGTTGTCTATTTTTTCCATGGCAAAGATAAGATTAAGAGTGATTCCTTAATAACTAAGTTCTACTATTCTCCTCTTATTCCCCATATGCTCAGTGTTAACAAAGTATAATTAACCTAGTTTAGTAGACTCAGAGCTTAGATAGTACTTAAAAAGCAGTCAAGTCTCTAATTCCTGTACAGCAAGGGCTATCAAAGTCAATGGGCATTCATTATTTCTAAGTAATTGTTTTATGAGAGAAATAACACTATTTTCACTTTTTAGGAGTTTTAGTCAAGAAATCAAGTCATAGTTGTAATTTATGCTAAGGGAAGCCATGCTATAAATAGAATTTATTTATTTGTTTATTGAATAGGCCTCAAAAGGCCTCAAAATTATTCAAGATAGCTGCACACATGGATGCTGCGGCTGATTGCTCCTTCTTTCAGTATATGGTGTGTATCAGTGGTGGGATTCAAATTTTTTTACTACCAGTTCTATGGGTGTTGCTTGGTGGGCATGGCAGGGAAGGATACTGTTCCGTCTGGAAAAATGCGAGGTAGACCGGGTTCCAACAGTAAACGTCTTTATTTTCAACAGTAAAGATAAACGGAACAGTTTGGCTCTAGCTGCGGTAGCCTTTATATACGGCTTGCCTGCCGGCTTGTAGCCAGTGACATTGGTTTGATTTAACCGCCTTTTGGCAGTTCCTTTGGATTGGTTATTAGTGAACCAATCCCTATGCTGGCTTTCTTAGCCAATCAGATTAGCGAATTTGGAGTAAACTATTTTCATACAGAACAGATACTGTAAAATATCCAGTCAGAGGTGGTATTTTCTGGTTCTCCAAACTGCTCAGAATTTCTGGTTACTGGTTCTCTAGAACTGGTCAGAACCTGCTGAATATCACCTCTGGTGTGTATGATTCTGTGTGTGTTTTGGATCCTTTCCTTGACTGAATCCTGTGGGGCAAGGAGCATCTATAGTCGCCAAGCCTTGTTACAAATTGGACTGAAATGTGAAAAGGCTATTACAGATGATTTTATACATTGTCATAACATATAAAAGGAGGCAGCTAGGCCCCTGGGGGAGCCATGGATCACTATCCTTGTAGGAAGGAAGAAGAGGCGGAGAAAGAAGAACAGGAAGAGGAAGAAAAGATGCTGTGCTGGGGTTTTCTTTAGGCTGAGTAAGTTTCCACACAAGCCTTCAATTCCAAGTATATTTCTTACCAATGCAAGATCCCTGACTAACAAAATGGATGAATTAAGGCTACAGATTGCAAAGAGTAAATTCATCAAGAACTGTTGTGTTTTGCTAATCATAGAAACTTGGCTTCATTCAGTCATTCCAGATGCAGCTGTTGAGCTGGAAGGCTACATAGTTCACTGGCAGGACAGGAGTAGAGATTCTGGCATGTTCAAAGGGGGAGGTTTAAGCCTTTATGTGAACAAAAGCTGGTGTATCAATACAAAGACTGTAGACAGCCACTGCTCCATGGATCTGGAGAATATGATACTTAAATGTAGACCCATATATCTTCCACAGGAATTCAGCCTGGTTTTGATTACTGCAGTCTATATCTCACCTGATGCCAATACTACCATAGCTTTGGGATTCTTGTATAACATTATTAGTAATCAGCAGAATAAGTATCCTGATGCTGTGCATATCATAGCAGGGGACTTTAATCAAGCTGATTTAAAAGAAGTGCTCCCTAAATTCTATCAGCATGTTAAGTATGCTACTAGAGGAGCAAACATATTGGACAAAGTATACACCAACATCAAACATGGCTATAAGGTTACACAATTACCATATTTGGGACAATCAGACTATATGTCACTGCTTTTAGCACCAGCTTACATCCCTCTTAGGAGATGGGCTCTGCCTATAATAAAGGCAGTGAAATTTTGGCCAGAAGATGCTTCCCAACAACTTCAGGATTATTTTGAGAACACAAATTGGGACATCTTTTTCCACCCTGACCTAGAGGTGCACACTACAACTGTTCTGTGCTATATCAAACACTGCACAGATACTATCACTGTGGATAAATGCATTAGAATTTATCCCAGTCAGAAACCCTGGATGACCAAGGAAGTCCAGCACCTCTTGCATGACAGGACCAAGGCCTTTAGGTCTGGTGATGGGGCAAGATACAGTGTTGCCAGAGCTAATGTGAAGAAAGGTATTTGGAAGGCCAAGACTGATTATAAGAGGAAGATTGAGGATAATTTTTATAGCAATAACATGAGGCAGGTGTGGCGAGGGATTCAACAAATTACAAACCATCAACCAACCAATGTCATCCCTGCTGAGGGGGATGCTTCATTGGCAGAGGAACTGAATCATTTCTTTGCTCAGTTTGAAGTGGAGACATCAGAGACAGATACAACTACCAGTCAATTGTAGCTCCCTTCTCATTGTGGAGGAACAGGAGGTGAGGAGCATTCTGAGGGCTGTGGACCCTAGAAAGGCTGCTGGTCCTGATGGTATCTCTGGCCAAGTGCTTAAAGACTGTGCTGATCAGTTGGCTGGAGTCTTTACCAGGATCTTCAATAGGTCTTTCTCCCAGTCCACTATTCCATCTTGTTTGAAGGCTTTTGCCATTACTCTGCTGCCAAAGAAGTTCCCTATCAATAACCTCAACAATTAAAGACCAGTGGCACTCACTCCTATCATCATGAAGTACTGGCAGATCATTTCTGGTCTTCCGCATATGTTTGATAAACACCAGTTTACATACAGAAAAAATATGTCTACAGAGGACACTATAGCCATCATTCTACACACTTCTCTGACTCATCTAGAACAACAGGAGGGCTATGTGAGGATGTTTTCTGTGGATTTTAGTTCTGCGTTTAACACAATTCTTCCACATAGACTGGTGTCTACATTTCTGAACCTTGGACTTTCTAATTCAATCTGCCTTTGGATTATGGATTTCCTGTCTGGCTGCTCACAGAGGGTCAGATTAGGTAATCATACTTCTTCAGCCCTTATTCTTAATACTGGTACACCACAGGGTTGTGTGTTGAGTCCCTTGCTCTATACTCTTTATGTACATGACTGCATTCCCACTCATGTTAGTAATACTATTGCTAAATTTGCAGATGATACAATAGTGGTGGGACTTATCTCTGAGGGCGAGTGAGTCTGCCTACTGAGATGAGGTGGACCGGTTGCTTTCATGGTGTGGAGACAACAACTTGGTCCTCAACACCAATAAGACCAAGGTGCTTATAGTGAATTATAGAAGGAACAGATCAGACATCAAGCCCTTCCTTATCAGTGAAGATTGAGTGGAGCAAGTGGCCAGTTTTAAGTTTCTGGGTGTTACCCTAAAAGAGGACCTGACCTGGGGTGCCCACATTGCAGCCCTGGTCAAAAGGGCCCAGCAGAGATTATAGTACCTGGGGCTTCTCAGAAAACAACAACTGAATGAGAAACTGCTGGTGACCTTCTACCGCTGCACCATAGAGAGAATTTTAACATACTGCACCTCTGTATGGGTTGCCAATTGTACAGTGGCAGATAGAAAAGCACTCAAGAGGGTTAATGTCATTGCCCAGAAGATCATTGGGTGCCCTCTCCCCTCTTTGGAAGAGCTTTATAGCTCCCGCTGCCTTAAGAAAGTTCAGAACATTCTCAAAGATCCATCTCATCCTAGGAACCCTTTTTTTTTTAACTATTACCATCTGGTAGATGGTACAGAATAATAAAAACAAGAACAAATAGGCTGAAAAATAGCTTCTGTCCCAGGGCAGTAACTCTTTTGAATTCTGCTTGTATAGTGCAGTGTTGGTATGGTGTTGGGGGTTTCCGGTTCTATGTGTGAAGGGTGAAGAATGTGTGTTTGTGTTTATTTTCATGGTCATGATGTGCACTGAAGATGGTGTTTGATTTCGTTGTAAGAAGTGCAGTGACAATAAAGTAAACTAAACTAAGTTAAAAGGCTCTAACTCAACACTATATATGTACTTTTATTGTTACACCCAGAGCCTTGTGAGTTCAAAAGTGCTTTCCCTCTCTTCTCATCTTCATATTACTTAGGGTCTTGTCTGAGACATTTACTGATATTATTTTTCTTGGCCTAGGCTAGGCCCTAGACACAAGCCCAGCTTATCTGATCATTGCCTTAAGCCCCTGTCACACAGCACCAATGGATGGAAAGAGGATGTAAAACGGAGAGAAACACTTGCCATCCATTGGTTAACGCGATGCTTCCATTCTGTACTCACTGCATCCGTTTTTCATCCTCTCTATCCGTCCAGCATCCAACTACTGACATTTCATCCGCTTAAAAAGTTTTGAGCTGCACAAAACTTTTTGAGCGGAAAATGTATCCAATGGGTCCGTTCTACATCCGCTATGCATATGGGGAACATCCATTAGACATCCGTCGTCATCCGTTACGCGTCCGCTATATATGCTAGGCATCCGCTGTGCATCTGCGCAACTCGCATCCGCTCCAGCGGAAAACGGACACAGGGAGGAAGCGAAACGGACGCGGAACGGGCACACAGCATTAGTAGCACGGACAGAGAAAGGATGAAAGCGGATGCAGTTCGCATATAAAGCAGTAAAACGGAAAAAACGTTCACATAGGGGATGTATCTCGGATATTTAGGATATCTGCAGGATGTCTAGAGGACATCTAAAAGGACACCTAGCGGAAAACCTATATTTCCTATAAAAAGGGGGAGGAACTCACCTGGATCTCACTTTCAGTCCAGCAACCCTGCTGTGCAGACCTCTTCAGCCTTCATCTGCCTCTTCCTCTTCCACAGCATCCAGTCATCTCCACCATGGATCGTGACACACTTCTTATGGGAGCCACCATCATTCTACAACAGTGTGAAGCCATCTACAGGCTCTTTCACCTGTTCTACGTGAAGAAAAGGAGGCGTCCAAGAAGTGTCTGGGTCCAAAGATGAATCGTGAGAAGAGCCAAGTACAGACTGTATAACAAGCTGATGGTGGAGTTGAGGAACAGAGACCCTCGTGCATTCCAGAACTTCATGAGGATGCCTCCAGCCATGTTTGATGAAATTGTGGAGCACCCAGGTTGACCAAGCAGAGCACCAACTTCCGGCCCAGCCTGGAACCTGGGCTCAAGGTGGCACTGACTCTGCACCACCTGGCCTCAGGGACCACGTAAAGGAGCATGCAGTATGCCTGGAGGGTGCTACACAACACCATCAGCATTGTCGTCAGAAAAGTGGTGCAGGCCATCATTGAAGAACACCTGGAGGAGCTCCTCCAGTGCCCCTCCACTAAAGAAGGCTGGAAGAAAGTTGCAGAGCAGTGGTATCAGAAGTGGAACTTCCCCCACACCATTGGAGCCATAGATGGCAAGCACATGGCCTACAAAGCTCCAGCCAAGTCAGGGTCCACTTATGACAACTACAAGGGCTTCTTCAGCATCATCCTCTTCGCCATGGTCAATGCTGACTACAAATTCATCTACATCGATGCTTAAGGCAATGGGTCAACTTCAGATGGCCAGGTATACAACGCCAGTCACCTCAAGGAGGGGCTGGAACACAACCTCATCATGGGCTTCCCAGATCCAGACCCCCTGCCCAACGACACACAAGATGTGCCCTACTTCATCGTAGGGGATGACGCCTTCTCCCTCAGAACCTACTTCATGAAGCCCTACACTTCCAGATGCCTGACCCGTGAAGAGAGGATCTTCAACTACAGGCTGTCCAGGGCAAGGCGGGTGGTGAAGAATGCCTTTGGCATCCTGGCCAACAGGTTCCAGGTACTTCTCACCACCATGCAGCATCGCCCACAGACCGTGAGGAGAATCGTGGAAGCTTGCTCCATCCTGCACAATCTCATGCGCACCTGCTACCCAGTGTTGCAGAACAGGCTCGTGGACCTCCAACAAGGCAATGGGGACATGGAGCCTGGTGAATGGAGGCAAGGGCGAAACCTGATAGATACGGTGGATGTACAAGGCCCCAACAGAGATTCACGTGAAGGGAAGAAGCAGCGCAACCTCCTGAAACACTGGTGCAACTCCCCAGCTGGAGCAGTGGAGTGGCAAGACAGTATGGTAGATGCTTAATGGATGCTTCCTTGAGCCTGTCTCAACACACTGATGAGATTGTGCCATGTATGTTGAGTGGCCCTACAATGAACAGGGCATTTAATAAAGAGTTGTGTTTATGTTGAAATGTGTGGATCAATGATTAAATTGTTATTGATAATAAAGGGCCAAAGGTGTGGCACCTGGGAGGGTGGACCATACAGTCCCACTATGCTTGCACTGGAGGTTTATCTATCCCACAGCTATTACCCATCCCACAGGTATCCTAACCCATCCCACAGCTATTACCCATTCCACAGGTATCCCTGCCCATCCCACAGCTTTTACCCATCCCACAGGTATCCCTGCCCATCCCACAGCTATTACCAATCCCACAGGTATCCCTGCCCATCCCACAGCTATTACCCATACCACAGGTATCCCTGCCAATCCCACAGCTATTACCCATCCCAAAGGTATCCCTGCCCATCCCACTGCTATCTTAACCCATCCCACAAGCATGCAAAGGCTTAAACCATTTCTAAAAGTTTTCACCAAGACTTTATTGAGTAAAAGAACTGAAGCGAGTGTGTGAAGCAAAGATAATCTTTATTAATAACAAACTGTAAAAAAAAATGACCCAAGTGTCCCAAGCAAAGATAAAGTCATCAGGTAGCAACCCACTCTCTGGCACTTTTCTCAGTCACTCTGAGACGTGCCCATAGTCTCAGGGGTGAAGGGTCCAGGTGCTGTGGAGGTGGCTGCTGCTGGAGTGCTGGTCTGAGGCACCATTGGGGTGCCTGGCCCCGAGAGGACAACGGGGAACGGTGTGTTGAGGAAGCTCTCAGACAGCTGGCTCAGTCCTGTGATGTTGAGAGCCCCTTCCTCCAGGACATGGGGTGTCAGTCCCAAGACCAATGACAGATGTTCTGAGGCCGGGCTTGGCTGTGGGGTGGAGGAAGGAGGAGTGTAGTGGGGATGTCTGGTCTGCAGGTGAGTGAGGTGAGGCATCGGTGGCATTGTGGCATGGGTGGTATCTGTGGCGTGGGTGGCATTGGTGGCGTCAGTGGCACCAGTGGCATCGGTGGCATTCGATGTACCTGTGCCTGGACTGGGAAGGGCTGCCTGTGCTGCTGGAGCTCCTGGTAGCCGTAGCCTTGGTAGGTAAGGGCCTGTGGAAAGCCTTGGAAGGGCAGTGACCTCACCTGGGGTGGAGGAGCAGACCTGGACTGGGTGGGAGCAGGTTCAGCTGGGTCTGGAGGGTTGTGAAGAAGACCGGTGATCCTGTCCTTGATCACCTGGTACTGTGATTCGGACAAGTCCAGGAGGGTCTGGTTGACGTAAGTGAGGAAGGGCTTGCGGTTGGAGGATTGCATGTTGGTGTGTACCAACTGAGAGAGGAGATCTACGCTGCTTTTAATGGTGTCCCTGATCTCCAGCAGGACAGTGTGGCTCTGCCCCTCCAGTCTGGCTCTCTGCCTGCTTTCTATGGAGGTGGAGCTGGGGGTGGATGTGGGTTGGTCTCTAGTGGAAGTGCCCTCTCTTTGCTCCCACTGCGTCAGGGGGTCCTCCATGCACTCCGCCATGGGGAGTGCAATTGTCGGGAGGGTCTCTGTCATGGCATGCTCCACAGATACCTGCCTGGACACAGGAGCTGACTCTTGGCCAGAAGAGGACTGGCTCTCTGTGGGCTGCCTGAGAGAGAGGGTTGTCAGACGGGCTGCTCCTCGGTGGTGGATCTCACCCTCCAAGAAGCTGCACTTGGCCATCACGTAGGGCTCTCGGTCTGTCAGCTTGACCGTGGCCTGGCCAGATTTCTTGAGGTGCAGCTTCCTGTACCAGGTGTGCATTTGCTTCCACCAGCCGAGGAGGACCTCCAAAGTTTAGCCCAGGCTCTCTGCCTTGTCTCTCCAAGCAGCCTGCTTCCTTTTGGTGTCTCGATAGAGCCTGTGTCCCTTCCGCCATAGATACTCATTCTCCCTCAGCCATTCGAGCACCTCATCCTCATGTTCCTCTTCGATGGAGTATTGCCTCCTCTCCCGTTCTCATGTATGCCTCTTCCTCCCTCTGGCAGGGCCATCTGGGCCCTCATCAGAGGGGCTTTGAGGTTGTAGGGGCTGCTCCACCACACCACCACCAGCAGCAGCAGCAACAACAACAGTAGCAGCAAAATCAGGACCTGCAGGACCAGCAGCACCAGCAGCACCAGCAGGACCTGCATCACCAGCAGCACCAGGATCAGAAGCAGCAGAGTAAGCACCAGCAGGACCAGCAGGACCAGGAGCACCAGCAGGACCAGCAGGACCAGGAGCACCAGCAGGACCAGGAGCACCAGGAGCACCAGCAGGACCAGCAGGACCAGGAGCAGTGCCAGCAGAGTAAGCACCAGCAGAAGCCCCAGCACCAGGAGCAGCACCAGCAGAGTAAGCACCAGCAGAAGCACCAGCACCAGGAGCAATGCCAGTAGAAGCTCCAGCACCAGAAGAGTCAGCCCGAGCAGCAAAAGCCCCAGCAGAAGCAGAGTCAGGGCCAGGGGATGGTATGGTGGCCCTGTCCTTCTTGCCAGGGCTGGCAGTAGATGGCACAGACTTCCTTTTCTTCCCCATGGTTGTTGGCTGGCTGGAGCTGTTTCTGGCAGCAGGTCTTTCCTCTGAATGTTGAACTGCTTGCGAACTGCTTCCCTTTATATCCGCGGGGCTGACACAATGCATCCTCCCGCATGCGCAGTGAACGCTTTGCATCTGCTAGGCATCCACTAGGCATCCGCTAGGCTTCCATGATGCATCCGCTTCATCCGCTAGGCATCCGCTCTGCATCCATTCCTTCCATTGCACATCCACTTCACTGTGCTCCCCCGGAAGCCCTGCGGATGTGCCATCCGCTTCCATCCGCTAGGCTTCCGTGGAGCATCCGCTTAACATCCTGGCTACATTCTCCCCCTGTCCGTTCCTTTCCCTTGTTGTCCGCTCTGCTTATGCAAATTCGGGGCTCTTTTGAGAGCGGATAACAACAGATGGAACGTTTTCTCGTCTGCTGTGTCCTTTTTACGTACGTTTTACATCTGTCGGCCTATGTGACAGGCCCTTAACAGTGACCCTTCTTCCTATCCTTCAATGCCATTCTTTATACACTGTATGGATTCACACAAAACTCTCGTGGGGATCATTCCAGATGAGTGGAATTGCAGCAGGGTAGGCATACATTTTGTGATGGTTTGTTCTCCAAGTTCAGAGAACAAACCATCATGAATATCTACCACCCAAGGTAGGTGTACTTCTTGGTTCCCACAAGATGACATTGTTTAATTGACAGGACCAAGAGTGCACCCACCTTGCTAGGTTGTACTAGATGGGCAGAAACTACTGGAGATTAAATTTAAATAAATTGTGAAATCCAAATTGTATTTCTGGAGCATACATTTAGCGCTTGGGGAAGAGACTCTTAGCTTCATTTTGAAGCCATTTGTGTATTTTCCATTTGATCAGTGATTTAATTCTCAGAAACATTTGAAAAATCTACAGTTTTAGAATAGCTGTGGATGAGTAATGGAAAGCCACACGAAATACCAGCAAAGCAGATTCATGCGCTAACTCATATTTATTTTCATGGGCTTACTCTTGCCCCCACTCCTCAACTCCAGTCCTATGTTGGAAAAAATGAACCAAAAATTACCATGACAATGCAAATGAAAAATGAAAATAAGCTCTATCAATAGCACACAAAGATTGCAGAAGGAGATAGTGATTGAAAGAACATGGATTATATCAGTCCTGCAGAGTTGCCTGGGATAATCCCCATATTGCCAGTGGGGGATGAGGGAATGCTTGCAAAGAGACCATTAAGGAACAACCTTACAGCATGTTCCACTGTTATTATCCAGTGTCATTTATCCCATCCCGTAATGCATTCAAGTTGAAGAGAAATGCAGTGGAAAGGCTGCCTATTAAATCAATTATCATGGGGAGATTGTTCCTTTTGATATAAGCACCTAAATAGATGCACTTGTGTCAAAAGGCTTATGTTAGACTGCCTAAAAAAATAAGGAAGAAAGGGGAAAAAAGATACAATTTTTCCAGTTTGGGGGATATAAATAGCCAAAAGAAATGTTCTTAAAGTGCCTGTCTCTTTTAAAATGAGATAATTATGAATTTATCCAAGTGTAGGGGCTTGATTCTCTTGATTCCTTTCCCCCTAGCTCAATACATCTGAATTATCTGAGGAGTCAAACTAGCACACAGGTGTCAAGCTCAGTCGTCACAGCGGTGTCACATATTTTTTCCCCTTTACTAAACCAGGTGTGGCCATGGCCAGCACATGGTGCATCTGACCTGCAGGCTGGGAGTTTGACAGCTCTGTACTAGCAGATGACTATCAAGGGTGACTTGGAATGCTCAGTGAAAGCTAAAGGGATCTCCTTTGTGTAGAATGTTCTAGACCAGTGTTTCTCAATCTTGGCAACTTTAAGATGTTGTCTGGGAGAATCTGGGAGCTGCAGTCCACATGTCTTAAAATTGCTTTAGGTTGAGAAACACTCTCCTGGTCTATTTGTTGCATTGTAAGAATCCTGTCTCTAGTTCAGTAGCTGAAGCTGGTGTCCTATAACCCCTTTTCTCTATTTTTCCTACATATCAATAGCAATAGCACTTAGATTTATTTCCTGCTTTATAGTGCTTACAGCCCTCTCTAAGCAGTTTATAGAGTCAGCATATTGCCCCCAACAATCTGGGTCCTTATTTTGAATTCCACCTTTGAAGGATGGAAGGCTGAGTCAACCTTGAGCTTGGTGAGATTTAAACTGCCAAATTGCAGTCAGCTGGCAGAAAGCAGAAGTGGCGTGCAATACAGCACTTTAACCACTGTGCCATGGAGGCTCACCGTGTAAGTTATTTCTTTAGCTGAGAGTGGATTAGAATTTAGGTCCCCTAATCCCAAACCATTTTGTCAATAGGCCACAATTGCTCTTAATTTTCTTGACATCATTACAATCCTTCATCCTTCATACAACCCATCATTACATCATTAAAACTGAATGCCCTTCATAAATACTACATTTCTATAGATCAGTTTGTCAATAAAAGCCATTCCTGTCACCTTTGCATCCCATCAGAGATATGATTGGCAAGGTTGAAACTGAAAAGTTGCTTGCATCTCTACTCTTATGCTTCCTAATGCACCATTCACCTTATCTGACAATTGGCATTTGCTTTTTCCTTGATATGCTTACAGGAAAATACAAGTGTGCTGGTAACATAAATGGTTACAGGGTGTTCATTTTGTAGAACTCATCAGATAAACTGCACCATTATGGAAATATAATAGGACACATTGTACAAAATTAGCAATCACACTCACAGTGGTAGAGTCTTTTCCAATTGGTTTCAGAAGAGCAATGTGTCAGATGTAACAAAAGATTCTGGGTGGAAAATTAATGGAAATGTATTTTACAGATTTAAACAGATAATCAGAGTTGGAAGGGACCTTGTAGGTCATCTAGTCCAACCCTCCACCCAAGCGGGAGACCCTACACCATTTCTGACAAATAGTACTCCAATCTCTTCTTGAAAGTCCCAAGTGATGGCGCTTCTACAACTTCGGAGGGCAAGCTGTTCCATTGGTTAATTGTTCTCACTGTCAGAAAGTTTCTCCTTGTTTCCAGGTTAAATCTCTCCTTGTTCAGTTTCCATCCATTATTCCTTGTCTGGCCTACAGGCGCTTTAGAAAATAGCCTGACCCCTTCCTCCTCCCTGTGGCAGCCCCTCCAATATTAGAAGACCGCTATCATGTCTCCCCTGGTCCTTCTCTTTACTAGACTAGCCAAGCCCAGTTTCTGCAACTGTTCATTGTATGTTTTAGCCTCCAGTCCCCTAATCATCCTGGTTGCTCTTCTCTGTACTTTTTCTAGAGTCTCAACATCTTTTATATAATGTGGTGAACAAAACTGGTAGTATTTTATACTACTATCAGATCTCTGGATTATTTTGGTCAAGTGTCCACCACATTACATATGGTGAGATATAGATTTGTTTTCACCTTCAGGAAAACTCATTGGATGCCTTTGGGCCAGTCACACTCTGTCAGATCAGCTTACACCAGGACTATTGTACTGGGAAAAACATTGGAGGAGATACAGGATGCCTTGAGCTGTTGGACAAAAGTCAAGCTATAAACCCAATCAGTACATTCTTTCTTGGAGGGTTCATCTTATATGCTGTTTTATGTTTCTTATATGCTTTTTGATCAAGCAGCTTTGCCTGCATCCAAATTGCTTGTTTACTCCTTATACCTGTTTCAAAGTTGCACATGGAACTCCTTACATGACTTTTTGTTGTTAAGACATCAGGCTAGAAACCAAGAGATTCTAGTCCATCTTGGGCATAAAGCCAGCTGGGTGACCTTGGGACAGTCACCAGCTGTCTCACTTGCAGCCTTAAAAAGGACATGGTGGCAAGCTACTTCTGAAATCTTGCCAAGAAAACTGCAGGGACTTGTCAGGCAGTCACAAAGAGTCACAGGCCACATAAGCACATACACAAAAAGAATATTGATGTACATGCAGGTCCACCCAAATATAAGAGTTTGACTGCTGGATCAACCCATCCTGGTGCATTTAATTAAATATCCAGGAATTAACACTTAGGAATCCTTGGTGCTCTCTGAGCCTGGCTATTTTCTTGCACACATTTCATGACTCAACTAGGTAACATTATCAGTGCTAGTGAGAGAGTAACGACCCCACAGTTCAATCACCAGTTTCAGATATTCTTTTCTATTAGTTAACCCCATCTTATTTTTAGTCAAGCAGGCTAACTTTTTCAGCAAAAAGAACATTAAGACAAATGCTTCACTTCTATGCAGAAAGATGGAAGGTGTACATCAGCACCATCAGATACCATTAAATTCTGGTCTTATGCACATTTAACATCTTTCCCTTTCCTAGCTTGATTCTTCCTTTCATATATTTTTCCATTTTGCTATTTTAATGAGGGAAGTTACCTTTCCTTCACAAAGTGCCTATGTTAATGATGAAGTAAAATGGCAGATAATATTATCATTTATTAAATGCCCAACTAACACATAGGTGACTTTAGGTGACTTGCATCAGTTAATTATTTCCCATCCATCCTATAAGACCTAGAGAGACAAACTTGATGACCATCATTTTATCATTACAACAGATGTGTTGGTTCAGAGACAGCTTTTCCAAATATCAGTTCATGCTCTTACCTGAGGCTGTACTGAAGCGAAGATTGCATTGCTTTTGGAGAAGTTGCTTATTTTCTCAATGACGATTTAATTTCCTTTTGTTGCTTTGGCATTTCAAGAACCATATCTGGTTAATGAGACAACATTTTTTAGATATATTTCAGTTCTTTATGAGGTTTCATATCTTTACAGTGGTTATGTTACAGATGGATTTCAGCGTTTGCTTTGCCTATTTCACAGATTACATCACTGTTTCCTTGCACAATGCAAGACAGTAGCAATAACGCATCATTTGCACTGTATATTAGACTTGTTTTTCCAGTGAAATAAATGCTGGTTTTTTTCTTAATTGTACCTGAGCTTTGGATCTGCTGGCTGTCTAGGCATATCTGCTTCTCTAACTATATTTCTGTATCTCAGCTGCCTTTTGCAACAACCAGTTGTTTTTCAGATAATCAAGATTTCAAGGGTGATGTTATTATGTTTTAAAACAATGAAACTGAAATTTATGGATCCTCATTCTAGAAAAGATCTGGAAATTAACTTTGAAAGAAAAGAAGACAGGCAATGCCCATTTATAAGGTTTGAGCTTTGAGGTAGATAGGTCATTTATTTGACTTGAGTATTTCCCTGGAAGTGTTTTATAAAATATGTACTATAGAAGGGAAAAGGGAACCTCCTGAATGGTATTTTAACTGTTGCCCATTCCTCCTATTAGCTTTTGGGTCTTCAATGTGTATTTTAGAGAGTTCCCATGAGGACATTTCAAAAGAGCCCACCAAGCTACATTGGCCTGGAAGTGAAGGAGCACACACAACGATCTTCCAGAAGGACAGAATTTGTAGTAGCAAAGCCAGCCTACCCCACCCTGCACTTAGTTCGCATGTTGCATCCCTTCCTTAATAAACACAACAGACTGCCATTTTTTTAAACGATTAAATATTTATTCTAAGCAGAAAACATTTTGCATGGTTTTTAAACAGCTATGTCATCTTGCTCCTTTCATTCTCTAATCTTACAGTTCTGAATCAGAAGTGAAGATTTTTAGCCTATTTACCAAGAAATAAATATTATGATGGAAACATCAGACAGCTTAGTGGTGACTTAAAAAAAAAAAAGCAGAGAAAGCATTTTCTGGTAGTCAGTTGCATACATCCTCTTAGATTGCTAATGTGCCTAGAATGATTTTGTTCTGGTATCTAATCTTAGTGTGTTTCCAAAGAAGTGACTTATAATTCTATCAGTCCAAAAGCAACGTGTAACTCCTTCCATCTTTCCCTCTTAAAGGATTCTTGGGTGGCAAAAGACAAAACATGAGATGGTTTGAAATATGTTGTTCTGGAATTCTCCAGAATTCTCCTTCCTCTGGTAAAATTCCATGCATGAGACAGGGCAGAGCCTCATACTTGAACATCTTGAGGATAATGATGTCATGTCCATTCCCCTGTTCCTCAAACCCACTTTGAAGATGATCTGTGATCACCATCTCTTTCTACAATGTTGCAGTGCTGAATAAGAGCAAAAATAACAATTCTAACCACATAACACAATACTGCACTGCTATGAATCCATAGGTGGTGTAGAGCAAGTTCTGACTAGTTCTGGAGAACTGGTAGCGGAAATTTTGAGTAGTTCGGAGAATTGGCAAATACCACCTCTGACTGCTGCCACCCCCATCTATTTTCTGCTCCTGAGTCCCAGTTGATCGATTGGGTCTTCTTTTGTTGCCCTGTATAGGAGAATGGAGCTGGAAAGCAGGTTAGTGGGGTGAGGAATTTTGCAGTAACCTTCCCCCAGGAGTAGGGAGGGAATGAAGATTTTGCAGTAATCTTTCCCCATAAGTGGGGAGGGAATGAAGATTTTAAAGTATCCTTCTCCTGGAATGGGGAGGGAATGGAGATTTTGCAGTATCCTTCTCCTGCCACCAAGCCTATTGAGCCATGCCATGCCCACAGAACCAGTAGTAAAAATTTTTTTAATCCCACCACTGTATGGATCCCACAGAAACACCTACTGGGCACAAAACAGATATATGAATTGGTCACACACCCCTTTTTTTCGTCCTATTTAATGTTGTATGCATCTGACTGCGTACAAAAAAAAATTCTAAGCAGTTCCTATAAAGAGAAGCTGCAAAGTCAACAGAATGTCTATCCCTTTACAAGACCTGTTAGAGGACCTGAAGCATAGGAGATGAGCAACTGGGGAAACAGTGTTGCCTATAGATCAGATAAAGTCTCTGTTTTTCAAAGAAAAGGGTAACTTCAGCAGTTTTATATCTAATAAAGTGAACCAGAATTCAGTCAGTTTAGCTTTGTCGTTACAATTGTTATAGGGTTGTAGAATTTCAGAGCAGGCTTTGTCCTATTTTAGAAAGCTTGTGTAGAACTTCATCTCAGTCTGCTTGCCCATAATCCAAATCTTATAGTAACTGAGCAGCGGGAGAGCTACTACAGTACTGATCCTTTATCTTCAACTCCAGAAGCTTCGGACTTGCAGAGATCAACATACAAATGAGAGTTTGCACATTTAGCAAACAACTGAAATCAAAATCAAGGTAATTATTTATAATGATAACACCTCTAGATAAGCTACGTTTCAGATCTGATACTGCAAAGGTTCTTTGCAGTGGATATAGGTGTACACATTCTATCTGTCAGCACTTCTTTAAAGAAGTGGTATTTTTTCTTTTGCTTGCCCAGCATCCATACAATTCCAGGAAAATATGACTTTGACTTTTTTTAAAAAGTGCCAATAGGTGCAACAAGATGCTGCCATGTCTACTTCAAAGCATGTTCTCAGCTTCAGGGCATATCCATAAAAATACTATGAAAATGGTATGAAATACAGGGCCATTTTCTTTCTGCATCTCCACGCAGCACAAAGGTCTATATTTGAAGGGTACCTTTAAAAGCCCATTTGCAGCGGCTGAGAATAACCATTGGGAAACTATCAGAAGAGAACTAGGAAAGATTTTGGCAGAGGAGTCAGATCAAAATTACTGCTTAATTGTGAATTCCCCATTCATAAACATCAACATTGGGTGGGTACATAATGAACTATCCTTGGTGTTGGCTCTCATTTTTTCTGCAGCTATTGCTATAAAGAGACATTGGTCAGGTGGGTAGGGCAATTAATGTGGTATTCTCCAATAATTCTTCTAGGATGTCATTGCCATAAGGGTTGAAGAAGATTATGGTAGAGTTCTTTGCGCCCTGACCCCTTGCAGTACATGTTCCTTGTACATGTTCCTTGTCTGTGATTGAATCATTATACAGATAAAAGTATGTAAATTGTATCGCAGGAATTCAGCTGAAAGATTGTGTACATGGAAATACCAAGCAAACTTAAAAAAAATACTGCAGACATTTAAAAATAGACATGAGTTAAAAACAAACAAGGAGTAAAACTGCATGAAAATCCTAATAAAAAGACTAATTGAACTTCAGGATATGGATACATTGGATGGATGGATGGAGAGAGAGAGAGAGAAAGAGAAAGAGGGGGGGTATGATAAATAGATAGAGACCTTTACATTTAAGTCTTTTTCAGCTGGCTAGACAATTTAAACATATTTTTTAACTGGGTAGACTAGTGAGTACTTTGCAACTACTGGACTCACCCAGAACTTGTGTTTTCAATATTGATGGTATAAAGCCATATCTGCACATAAAATCTGGCTTTGGTGAGTTTTGACCATTATTTCTCTGATATCAGTGAAATTATTAATACCATTATTGTGTAGTACTAGAATAACAGAGCCTCACTGCCAGTTACAAATCTCTATATCTATCTCTAGCTATTAAACTCCCTGGTCCCTATGCCGGGTCTTCTTTTTTGAATTCTTGGTTGAACAGCTCAGCAAGAGTTAAGCAGAAGTCTTGTTGATATTTCAGAATTGCTTTGAACCCCTGTAGTCAGAGGGAGGGAGCGCCTTGATTGGCCAAGTTCCTGTTGGTAGTAATAGCGGATCAGATATCAAACTTCTGTCTTTCCTAAGGACCCTTTAGGGATAGTCTGCTCCCTACTAGACTATGACATCAGTCAGGACACACGGTGATGTTGCTGATAGTAAACTTTGAGAAAGGAGGGGAGGGGGTGGATAGAAAGGAGGGGTCTGCTTGCTGAAGTTAACTAGCCCAACACAGTGCAAAGGCATGCAGTAGGTTTCCGTGGCTGGTTAGGGCTGGAGAGACCAAACTTCCCAAACTCTTCTGCTGCTTTCTGCAGTCACCTATACTCCAAGGAGGGCTAGATGAATTGTGATCCTTTGGTTGTGGTCAGCTTCTCTTCTTGGTGCCGGTTTATGATTTGAACCGAGGGACTTTCTGACCCTGGGAATTTTCACAAGGCTTCACCATGACACTTCTGGGGTCTGAGCATTCTATGCTGATTCGGAGCAAATTCAGATCAGGTAGGGCTAACCCAGCAAGAATTTTTCTCCTAAAACTTTCCTTTTCAGTGAACCTCAGCTAGAGGCTGTTTCTCATTAAGCAGCATGCAAGTAAAATAACCAAGGAGTTGTAAATCTGTCATGGGCTTGCTATCACAGAGGCTGTTCAATAGATGAAGAATGCATTTCTGTCTGTCCTTTTTATCTGATCCCTCTCTTTCTGTTCTTTCACTGCTTATAATTTGTGCCGATAATGTAGATTCCTAAAAAAAGAAATCAGCTATCATTCTGAACTCTCCTAATCTAGGAGAAATTGTGTGTGTGTGTGTGCGTGTGTGTGTGTGTGATAGAGAGAAAACTGGATCAGAAATCTATAAGGCTGGTTGCTACAATAAGAGTATCTCCTCCCATCTGTTCAAGTCAGGTGCTGTCCTGTGTATGCTGGCCTTAATGCTTTATTCCAACATCTAGGCAGCCAGCTTTCTTCCTTTAGAGTTGTGACTAATTGGACAAACATGAATTGCAGAAAGGCATTATTTTTTTAGAAGTACAAATAACAAATGGAACATGCAAAATATTTAAAATGACATCACCAGAGAAATAAAGCTAGAGCCAAGCGACTGATTGCCATTTTCTGAAGCTTTGCTACAAAAAACATGTACCAGATCTCCACAGAGGGTTGAATTCAGGGCTTCCCATTCAGGGCTTCTTCTTTGTGGACCTGCAACAGGAACAAAGGTGAGTGATGCTGAACAAGGACCAGAGACCGTCCTTTGATTGAGTAGTAGCATCTGTAAATCGCATCATGGTAATTTGGAGTGGGTGATGTACCATAGCGTATAGGAGAAAGGAAGATTCTTCTGCAGACACTTGTCTTGATATTTTGTTTTTATTGGCTGTGATGAAAACTATTACCACTTTTGAAAGCATTCTGTTCTTGCCACCCAAGGTTGTCTCTTCTGTGTGACCAGTGAATGCACAGCACACTCACATCCTGCATTTGTATGGTGCAGCTCATTCCAGAATATCACCCACTCGATTTTGGAAAAAGAGATGGTGGCAGATGAGTTTGATCTCTTCTACATCAGAGATAACAAGGAGATCAGAAGATTCCTGACGCTAGTGCACTTGGGTACTATCAGGACGTGTGAGACAGCTGGGTGGTCAGTTGCAATGTTTGCTTAGAAAATAGAAAATTGGCAGCTGCTTAAAAACTCCAGAGAACTGTGTACAAATTTTAGAGGCTTTGCCTGGCTTGGTTCTCCATGATTCGGGATCAGTGCTTTGCTGTGGTTTCTCTATCAATGTGATCTTACATTTCATGAGAATAACTCATTCCTCACAATCCATTAGTAGACTGTCTTATGCTAATGGTACTGAGCCATTCACTGAAAAGGAGAAGGCTTGATCTGTAACCCTGGAATCCCAGAGCAACACTGCCATCTTCCTGAAGCAGGCAGGAGAGATGGGGATAATTCTCTGAGCCACCGCATTCCTCTAGAATGAGCCACTATTGTTTTTAAGAGTCATTTATGTGTTATTTTTAAAGGCGGGGGTGTTGGGGGTATAGAGATTACAGAGCTGATGGTAGGATCACAGGACATAGTTTTCAAATGATTCCAAGCTAAAAGTAAACTTTATGACTCTTTGAGACCCATACATTTTGTTCCTTTTAGCTTTTCTAATGGAGTCAGTTTATGGGACATGGTTCCAATCCAGATTCTCTTTCCAAAAATGTAATTACCCTGTACTTGTTTTAGGATAATGGCATATGCAATGCTGGGGTGACTGTGCCCATCTTATTTCCCGGAGAACTCTTTCTATGAACTGTACAGGCAAGACCTATGAGTGTTTCTCCCTAAAGCTAATATTTTAGAAAACTAATATTGTTTAAACATGATGTTTCTGGGTCAGAAATACTGTAAATGCATTTAGTGTTTTGTGATTTAGTACATTGAGGGGAATAAAACAAGTCTCTGACATATCTTTTCTTTTGTATAAAGCTGAGATTCAACTGTTAGTTGAAACACAGTTCTTAAGATCTTAGCTATAGTTATGAACAGTCCTTCTGGTTAATTCAGTGCTTGGAGTCAATCTCCCCAAAGTGAAGGAAAAGTGCTACTTACAGATTGTGACTTGTGACATCCAGTTCTTGCCACAGGAAATGTAGTGAAGACACAAAGTTGAATGATAGGTTATTTTACTTTTTCAGTATGTGAGCTATAGAACGAGACAATCAGAGAAATTGTGTTCCCTCATCTCGGCTTTGCAAAGAATTTGCATTCTTTGTGCCTGGTACTGTTTTTATAGAATGATTGCATACCAGCATAAACAAAAGAAGTGACCAATAAGGCAGTGACTTGCTAAGAAAATGTTTCATTTTTTGAAACCCCAAGTTGCTTACAATGACAAACAGCTTTGTCATTATAACAGTGTAAAGCAGATCAACAAGATGGTGTCTGTTTGAATGGCCCAGTTCTAAGGGAGAAGAGGTGTGTCAAGACTACTCTTTTTTTCCTGATATCTAATTTCTAGGCAGAGAATATATTACTCTAGGAGAATGCAGACCAAACATTGTGCTACCACCTCACTAGTACTAGATTAATGTGAAGCACATAAGGTACACAAAATTAATTCAGAGTTCAGGGCTTCTTGGCAATCTTGTGATCTTCAGTGAAACCTTACAAATCCTTAACTTATTGTAGTAGACATGTAGATGTCTATTATTGGGGGGGGGGAACCACCCTAACCTATATCTGGTTGATTCCAATGAACATTAAATAGTTTTCCATCTGGAGAGAAGAATTGTGGAAACATATATTCCAACTTTACAATTTATATTTGTAATTTGCATATCTCCTTTGAAAACTTAGTTTATTGGCTAGATTTAAAATGGTGACAATAAAAACAATCATAACTTATATTCATTACTTCCCACATTGCGCTTATAACTAAGCATTTACAAATTCCTGTTTTCTTACCATTGTCACTTTTCTATTATAGCTAATTAAGACTCCTGAGTTTCATTCATAGTGCCAACAGCTTGCTGGACTGTGCAGCGTTTTCTTAGGAGGGAAAAGTAGCAAAAAAATACTGTAACATAGTACATTTTACAAAATACACATGATGACTAATTGAAATAATTACAGAATACAGACTTAAGTGTCTCCTTTCAATTCAGGTAGCAACCTCTGATTTTTATAATTCCCTGTGTTAAATTATTTATGCATTCCTTATTTATTCCTTATTATTGCATTCTCCTTGTATATGTGTGGATAAGTCAGAAGAAGGGACAAATGATTATTATTTTATATGTGAGAAGTTTATGTTGCCTGTGTTTGACTAATTGCACACTTGGTTTTTAGAAAAACATTCACACAGCAAAAGAAAAATTGCCTTTCCATTACTCTAGTTGTTACCATTGTTTTAAAAGTATTATATCAAAATAAAAGTCTTGGATTTTTTCTGACAGTAATGTTTTGGTGATTGTCATTTCATCTACTTATGCGACCACCATCTAGTACCCGATTTGTTCATTCACTGAAGAATGCTTTGGGATAATTCTTCATGGGATAGTCTAAAGATCAGGTTCCCTGCCATTGTCTTGTATGTTTTGGTAATCTTTCAGGTGAATCTCTGTAATTATATATGTTATATGCCAGATACCCCTAGCATAAACTTCCCCAGGACAGAATGCAGCAGTTTGAATTTGGTTGTCCATTCTAAGTGACCTTCCCTGGTTACTTCCAGACGAAATACAAGGGGCTGCTCTTTCTTTTTAAAATGTTAAATAATAGGCGGGCATGACTAAATAATAATTTTGTTCATTGATTTCAGGGGAGGCCCTCCCTGGTTTTAGAGTCAAACACTGATTGAAATGCCATCCCATTTTCAGATGAAATAGTTTACTCCTAATTGTAGGACTTCCTCTGGGATAGCTCTGGGGTCTCCCGTGACAAGTTCACCTGTCTTGAAAATTGACAGGAATAAATCATAATTTGACAGGCCTGTTGAGCTTACCTTTGTTTAGCTCTTTGGTTTTTCTTTGGAATGCATTCATAATAAATTTAATTTTAATTGCATCCTACTTTGATAATATTAACATGAATATTATAAAGCCAAAAATCTCATTACAAATACATAAAGAAAGAGATAATGGTAGGTGGAGTTCTGCCAAGCTCATGCCAAGGAAAAAGCAAGCAAATTTCACTTACAGTGAGAATTGCTTCAGATGCTATTGGGACAGACTATCCATTGCTCTGAGTGGGATATCAATCTGAAATGGACTCAGCATTTTTGCAGGCATAAAGATTTTTCTCTCTCCTTCCATTTCCATAAAGTGGAGAAACAACGGTGTGTGCTATTTTGTCTATTTTGCCAAAGATAAACAATAATAATAAAAACCCTGAGGTCATCCTGACAAATTTCACAGAAACAATGATTCTTTTGGCCTGGCTTCCAGGTTCCAAGTATCAATGGAATTGTATTAAATCAAATGGGACAAACATTAAGTGGTTGGCCCAAGAACCCTCCCCCTAACTGTTTAACTTTTCCTGGAGGTGGAGGGAATCATTCCAGAGAATTGTTGCTCCCAAAAATACATGTTCAAATAGTATCGGACTGCTGCAACTGGACGATGCAACTTGGGAGACTACTTAAGAGTTCATTTCTGATCTGCTAGCTATCACTGAGGGTTCAGGTTGGTGATTGGTGTTTGACGACATGGGAAGTTATGGTATTTAGGTTTGCTGGCTAAAGAATCTTGAGTACTTGTACTGAAAATGGATTGATTTGTCAATGTAGGAAAGGAATATATGTGTTCCTTTGAATATCGTATTGAATATTATACTGTATTGAATTGTGCGTGTTTTGAGTACAGAGATAACTTAGTGTGGTACACAATGCAACACTGAAACCTAGATTCATTCAGACTGTTTATCCTGTCTCTGCTTTATTTGGATTCAATGCTCTCTGAATATATTTTATGCTCTCCTATAAATGGAGAACAAACTTCTAGCTATTTTCCTGTCAATAGGTATGAAGCTGGAATCTGCTTTGTATGGAAATTCAGGTGCTACTCAGAATGAGAGACAAATGAAACAACTGTACATACTGGATTTATATTTTAACAATGAAGATTTTGGCAACATGTTAGAAAAAAGATCTGTTTGTTTTTTTTTAAATCCACCTAATGTGGTAATAAATAAGTAATAAGCTCCTGATGGGAAAAACGTTCAAATTCCAAAGCAAATGTTCTTTTGATTATCCCTCAAAAGTTCCCAGAATTATGATTGTTGATTGAAATCAACCTTTTCTGCTTTATTTACACATTTAATTTCATCAATTATATTTTTCACTGGGACTATTATCGTGCCTTCATCAGAAAACTGAGGTTTCTCCTGATTTGAACCTCAGATTTATCTTGCCTGAATTTTGTTATAGTCTGTGGTGTGATCATAATTGATCTGAAGAAAAAGGCAAATTTACAAATATCTGAAACTGTTTATTAGTGCAGAAAATGAGCAGGTCTCATTGCTTGAATAGTGATGAGAAAGATGCTTCTGCATTATGGGGAAACATTTAAACAGACATCGTGGAAATATTCATAAGCCGCCCAGTGTTACCCTGGGTGGCCAATAAATTGAATAAAGATATGTTGAGTTTTGTCATTATTTTTAATAAATTTGAGATATTACCTATTTTATTCTGCTTTACCACCAAGTCTACATATGAATGACCACTTGATCAGTTTAGAAAACACTTGAAGAATTATAATAACTTGACATTTTAATGATATAGTCATTCAGTAAATCTCTAATCTGGTAAAAGGTTCATTAGTTTTTTCACTAATGAATATATATTGGGACAAGGGGGGTATAATAATACCATATCAAAATTGGAGTTCTTGACAGGCAGTTTTTTTTTTCTCTGCAAAGATAGTTTCAGTTTTTCTATCACTTGTGTAACCATAACCCTCTTATCTCACAAAGAAGGGAAATTCAAGAATTCTGGAACTCTCTCAACAAACAGAATGGGGGAAAAAAGATGAATATGCAGAATAAATTTGCTGCATTGAATTAGTTCATAATACAGAAAAAGTACCTTGGAAGGTACCAGAAAGTTCTTCAGCTTGGTACAATTTCAGGTATCACCCTCAGAATATCACACTCTGAAAATGCACAAAGGAGCGTTGCTTTTTAATTTTAGGTCTTATTGCTAATTTCTGAAATTGAGTTTCATTTCCTTGACATACAGTACTAGAAGATCTCAGATGGGTGAAATGCATCGAGTAAACAAGATTAATGTGTGCCTTCTTAATGAACTGTGAATAATTAAATACCTGTTCTGCAGTTTTGTTTGCACTGGAATAAATGTCACCTGTGAATGAATTTCCAAACAGTGCTACTGTTAGTCATAATGGGACTCCTATGTTAATTAATACATTGTTGGGAATATGGAATAATTTTCTGAGAATGGGAATTGAAAATGTGTGTGTATGTGTGTGTTGTATGAGTTAGACTATGCCTTCCTGGCTGCTCTGCTGCCCTTAAAGGCAGGGAGGAGACTCCAAGGTACACTGCCAGTCTAGCCAATTTTTGAATGTGCTTAAAAGAGGGAATGCCATCTTCTATCTTACTGGGACAGAAGGATGTCTTAGGCTATGTAGGCTTTTTGGCAAATTGCCTGTATCTGTGTATTTGTAGAGTTATGTTAAATTCCATGGAGAGCTTATGTGTTATAAATATAGGATAGATTGATGGCATATCTTTTTCATTGTTCTAGCTAAATTGTTTTTCATATTTCATGTTTCATCTATTGGTTCTGTAACTAACCAATGATGTGGCAAATTAGCTCAGACTTTGTTCCACCATCATTATAGAGATAAAGTATCTCTAAAACTAAATGAAGTGATCATACAGTTTCTCAGCAAATTCACTCATTAATAGAATTGTAAAGAATAGAAATAAGTCAAAAATTTTTGCAGTTGAGTGATTCACTGTGAATTCTATCTCACAGTCACAGATTTTTTTAAAAAAATATTCATAATACCAGCTGTATTATTCTGATATACACAAGACAAAAGTTGCTTCAATTTGGACTTGTGTATGAACATTTTGGTGTTGATTTTCATAACCTATGATTATTTAAACATTCTATTAGCTCATAATTAGTTGAAACGTCATTGTCCTTGTTTATGCTGTAATAATTGAAAGGTAAAGAATAAAGAAATCTTTCAAACAAAATCCAATTTTTATCACAAGGATATCATAATGAATAAACAAATAAATACTAGCATATTAATTAGGAAATAATTAATATTCTGCCCTGAAAATTAGCAATTGTATATGGCTATATAGCAACTCTTTTCATTAAAAAGGAGAACAATATGTTTGAGATATTCTGAATCTCTGTGGTTGTAATTTTCTGGACTCCTATGGGGAAGAAAATTCCTCTGAAACTTCTGGGAATGACTCTCTTTCTCTCCCGTACATATGTGCTGAAGATGCAGATCAAGTATTCACACCATTTAAATTAAAGAATGCAGATTAATTATAGGGCTACAGAAACTCGTCTAATTTGTTTTTCCAGGATTGGAGCTTTTGAGCTTTGCTGTAAATGGGAAGTATTTTTGGCATATGTGCAGTTAAGTTTTCGTAGTGTCAAAGCTTTGCATCTGGTTCCTAAGACCATATGAAACAGGCCACGCTTTCTGAATGCCCAGGTCTTTGGCGGCTGCCTCCCCCAATTCTCTATCTCTTTCCTCCCATGTTCTTCTGCTGAAATGACATCTCTGAAGTGGGCAAGTTCCTTGTCTAGTCCTGATTAAAGCAGCATGCAAACAGATGTTTTAATCCCTCTGCAGTGGTAAGCCTGAGCAGGCATAAACAAATCATGAGAGCTTTTCAAGAGGGTGCTGGTGCCTCAAGGAAGCCATTTGTCTCTGGGATTCATTTCTTGGAGATTATTTGTGGAAATGGCAAGATATTTTCCCCCCAGTTCCATCCAAATAAGAACTAGCCCCTGTCAAGAAGACAAATCTCCATTCCCTTAACAGTTCTGCCATGATTTAAAAATTGAGATGCTTTCCCCTCCCTGTAGCATTAATGAATTTCTCCACCAAAATAATGGATGTTGATTTTCTGAGAAGTATTTGAGAAGCTCTGTATGTAATTACAGTAAAAATACTTAACAGAGTTTTGTCTGTTTGTTAATATAGCAGTCAAAGGTTTAAAGGTTAAAAGAAAAAAGTAGATTTTGCAAAAGTGAAAGAACAACATCATGAATGAATATTACTTGGAAAAAGAGAAGCTTATATATTCTACAAGTCTCTAAGAATTTTTTTGGCAAAATTATTATAGGGAGACTTTAATAAAGTGTGTTTCATTTGTCTTCAGTTGAGTATATGCTGAGATGAATATGAGAAGTGAAATTAAATTATTCACCATGGCAGCTCTATCTACTCATTTTGGTTTAGTAATTTTTCTGTTATAACATCTTATCAATACTGAAATCTCAGGAAATAATGAATTTGAGATTTGTAAAAAAAATCTAATGTAAAAGAAAGTAAAGTGGCAAAGGCTTTGAATATTTCACTTTTACTTGACTGAATTATATTTGGTCAATTCAAATTGGCAAGATTTTATTCTACTTAGTTTTGGATAAGAACTTTCCAAAAATCACTGATTTCTTCATAAACAGGCTGGAAAAAATATAAGATGTCTGAAAGGGTTCAGGTAGGAATAAGAGGGATTGATGGATTCATTCTTTCCTTATCTTTTTGGTTCATCTTCAATTGAGTTTTATGGATGCTGACTCCTGCTGTCCTTGCCAGGCTTACTCCCAAGAAACTATGTTTTGGATTGCAAATCAGTCCAGACCTATCAGCAAGTTGAGCAATATTGAAAGATTTCTGCATAATATTTGTAATATGTAAATTGCTTCTTGACTTGCTTCTTTGACAAACAGCTTAGTATATCACAACCCCTACTCACAGTCACTTATGCCCTAGTTACTTCCTGTTTTGACTATTGCAACATGCTCTACTTGGAGCTGCCATTGAAGAGCATCCAGAAGCTCCAGTTGGTACAAAATGTAGCGGCCCACATGGTTTTGTGCAAACCCCAGTGTGAACATGTATCACCTCTCCTGCGGGAAATTGCATTGGCTGCCAATTTGCTTCTGGGTGCAATTCAAGGTGCTGATTGTCACCTTTAAAGCCCTTCATGGCTTGGGACCAGGTTATCTGAGGGACCGTTTCTTGCCGGTCATATCTATCTGATCCATGAGAGTGGGGAGGCAGGGAATGCTGTAGGTTCTATCCCTGAGGGAGATGCACCTGGTAGGACTCAAAAGAAGGGCCTTCTCTGTCGTGGCTCCCTCTCTCTGGAACATCATTTCCCCAAAGATTAGAATGTCCCCCATCTAATACTTTTCCAGAAGGTGATTAACACCTGGTTCTGCCAGTGGGCCTGGGGAACCCAGAGCAGGATGGAGCCCATTGAATGGCTTGTATGATCTGCTGTCATCGGGGTGGGGAGTGGGATTTGAGGGTTGATTTTGTTATGTTGTACTATATTAATTTATTTGATTCTTTTTATTCATTTTATTGTTTTAAATGTGGTTTTATATTTTGTAAGCCACCTTGAGTAGGCGGCAATTAATAATAATAATAATAATAATAATAATAATAATAATAATAATAATAATAATAATAATAAT
>BLBF01000033.1:1103971-1173632 GCA_015471245.1 Laticauda colubrina
TAATAATAATAATAATAATAATAATAATAATAATAATAATAATAATACATAGCATTAATAATAATAATAGTAATAGTAATAATAATAATAACAATCATCATAATATTCACAATCATAATAATAATCATAATCTTCCTGTATTCATAATATGAATTCATAATATGAATTTTTCACTTTACATTCTCTTTGGTCTGCAGCTTTCATTTCCCCTAATTTTTAAAATATCAGAAGTCCAAAATGCCATTGAACTTGATTTTCAATTTGGAAACAAATCTAGTGATTTGGAATTTGAACCTTGATAATTATTAAAGACCCAAATGGATTTTAGAAAGACATTGTAAGCTAAAGTGACAGTGTTCACCTTTTGTCCTTCAAGATAAGGTTATGTTATGTTAGATAAGGTTATGTTAGGTGTACCTGGTTATGTTAGGTGAGTGGAAATGAAATGAAAGAAATGAAATGAAAGAAAGAATGGTGTTTTCAGGCCCTATAAGTATACTTTACTCACAAATGAAAGGAAGAACAAATTGGATTTAATAAATTTCAGACATTTCAAGATTATTCAATTATTTATAGTCACAGGCAGGCCTTCTCTGTAAGATTGCCCATACCTTTCTAGATTGCCTCTCAGTTTTAGCTACAACCATTATTTCCTTTCTAAAGCCTAAAAACAAAAAAATGTGAAGATTACTCCTTTTCATAGCATCCTTCAGGAGTAACTTAAGGCTGCAGTCTCACTCACACAGGAATAAAACTTACTGATTTCTAAATAAGATACATGTGCAACACCTTATGTTATCTCTCAATTTAATTTGATCTAGTTAGAATTTCAGTCTGTTAAATCCCATTCACGCTTTGTCAGAGAAAGAATAGTTATTGTTTGCATTCTCTTGTCATTCTTCATGTCCTTATCTTACAGATCAAAGTTATCCCATTCCTTTTTGATATTTTCTGCTGCTTCTTGTAGGTCAATAGAACATCAAGAATCTGTTTGGCCACATATTCCATATGGGAAGAAATTTTATTTTGCAGCTATCATACTTTTCTTTTGTAATTTTGTGAAAATATTTTGTTTTTTCATCCCTAACTAACATGAAAGAGAGCTCTACGAATCAAAATGGAAGCATTATAAATTTATTAAAATGGCGTAATAATGAAAGTTTAAAATTTTCATCAGCCTAGCCACATTTGTTATAGCTGCAGTCTTGCTGCTGTGTTATAAAATTGCCAACCTTTGCATATGGGAGTGAAAGGGGAAGAAGGTGGAGAAAGGAACCTTTGACCAAACCTCAGGTTAACTGGCTTAGTTTCAGAGAATTAAAAAAAACAAAAAGCATTTCAATAATAGGACAAAGCTGTTGAGGGCAATTCTTTCTTGCGTGTGATCAAGCCCAGAACCCTTCCTTTGTAGTTAAAGAATGGAAACCCCAAATAAATGAAAGATTTGCAGTTATTTGGGCAGAACTTAGAGTTCACTTCTGAAAGGTGCACTCTCTCCTAGTTTTACAGTTGCGGTTACAGCAGCGAAGAAGCCGAGAGCAGCTTGCCAGCCAAGGCATCATGCCACGTAAGTACTTTGTTTTGTTTTCCCTACCTATACTGTATCCAGGCAGACTTGGTTGATGTCTGCCTTGTCCCTTCCACCAATCCTCTGCCCTCCCAGCCCAATCCCTGGACCATTTCATTAAGATAATTGCTGATTCAGAGCAGCCTCTACAGGTGCACTGTTTTAGCATCTCCATCCTTAAGTACTGTGCAGTCCCCCTGCAGGAATCAATTTTTTTTCACAGGGGAAGGTTAAAAAAGAGCACTATACAAAAAGATCTTTCATAAACAAAGGCACGTGCCAGAATAATGTTGCAGAATCCAGTCTGGGTTGGTCATTGGTACCAGAGGTTTTGCCTACCAAATGCTGGAGACCATCCTCAGGGAACTTCTCTGTTTTGCTTTGGGCTGTTCTGTGTGTGGTATTTGTATGGTGGCTGTTGTGTAACTTCTTAGGTATAGATTGGGGTTGGTGGCTGTATGTCAACAACCCAATGGCCAGCCATCAGTGCACAGAACAACACAGAACACAGAAACTCTCTGAGGATGGGCTTCTGCATGAATCCAAAAGCTCAGAAGATAAAACTTCTGGTCCCAGTGATCGATCTAGATTGGATCCTGCAGAAATATCTTTTTTCTCAACTCCTCTTATTTCTATTTTCTGCTGAGATGATAAGCAAGTAGAAAGCATTTCCCTGTAAATAGTGCTTGGGATTTTTTTTAATTGCCAAGAGCTATTGCTGCCCTGACAATTAAAATAAGGTATAAAACTTTAACTTGTACTTTTCTAAGAATTCTAAAGAGTCCTGGGATCGGGGGGAGGGGGGGTATATTTGCAGTAGACTAGATTGTATTAATATGTTGCCAGGTTTGAGATGCCTTGCAAAACCCCTCTAAGGTAGGTCATTAGGTCATGATTATTCCAATTTTTTGCAGATGGGGAAACTGAGACTGAGAGAGATAACACCTTGCCCAAGGCCACCCAGTGAGTCCATGGTCAAATTAGGATCTGAATCCAGGTCTCCCAGCCCAAACACTCTATCTGCTGGATCACCCTAACTCTTAGCCACACACACCATTTCTGCAAAATCCTTTGGGTTTAGCATGTGGTTGTTAGCTCTGCTATTGCTTTCCTCTTGAGTCACAACTTGCCAACGGTTCTATGTATTTGGCATGGATCATCTGTCACTTCCCTGCAAACGGCGCATGCAGCAGCTTGGCAGTTTCATAGGGCATTTCAGCATCTGTAGGACAGGTACAGCATGTAATCACTTCTGAGTGGATCCTCACAAACTGTTTATGTAATGCGTGGCCCAAAGTCCTTGACAGATTTATTCCTATCCTGCTATCAGGGCAAGCTGGCGTGTTCTACAAAAATGAGATGTCATTAGTGTTTGCCAACTGTCAAAGTATGCTCTGACACACCATAAAAGTTCTAGTTTACCTCTTGAAAGGCATTTTTGGTCACAAAGAGAAGAAGGAAGAAAGTGATGGGGAACTAGAAGTAAGAATAATAGTTGTAGTTTATGCTCTCAGGCAAACAGATCTGTACCATCTCCCAGATATTCACCATACCGAGGGATCAACCTTGATCTCCCTGTCTTTCATAATCCAAATGTATCTTCTTCTAGAAGACAGAGCTTGACAGTATCCTTCACATCCACTGAAGAGCAATATATTTATTCACCTAGGTTTTATAAAAGCAGATAGGCGCACAGCCATGAAAAAAGGCATGGCTTTTGTTAGATTCAGCTAGCCATGTATGAGATAAATGGATTTATGCCACATGTGTTTGGCCAGTTTGTTTGGTTTTTTTGCAAAAAAAAAAGCTAGATAAGGAAAAAATCTCAAACAGCCTTTACAGTGCTCCATTTTAAATAGTAATCATATATTATGGCAAGTGATGTCAATTGCCTTTTAATCTGATTATCCACTTCTTCATTCAGTGATGATTTCTATAGAATAGGCAGGGAAATGGTGACTGAAAATGGTTGAAAATAGCTGGTGAGGCAATAAAATGGGTGCTAAGCAGTATGAATTTGGACAGGAGATTCCTGGAAAAACTACATAGAGGAAAAGCAAAGTATCAGCCATAATATTCAGCCTTCTTCCTCATTTTCTGTCAGTATTTACTTTATATAAAAGCTCTGTTTTCTCTGTGACTTTCCTCTCTATATTCCTTGCAACATGTTACACAGGCAAAACTCATAACTGTAGACAACAATTTAATTAATGTTGTTATTTGATTCATTAGTTGAGTATATTTTTAAAAATATATTTTCCTAAATTCTATTCTTCAAATCATTTCCATCACCTCCTTAATTCACATCACACTTCTAGACAGGCATATTCCTTCTAAAGCATTTCAACAGAGGAAGGAGTTTTTAGATCAGTGAAGTTGGCACTGATCAATTTTACATCTGGTTCTGCCTTTTCTCACAAATCTTTTTTCAACTGCTAATTATGGTATTAGAAGATGTTCCATGCTATTTTTTATTTCACTCTTTTTCTTATTTGTTTAGCTTTTGTTGGAGCTGCTGTTTATGTTTTGAGTGTATATTGGATGCATATATCCTGGGACCTCTTAAATCTAGGGGATAAATAATAAATCAGCTTGTCCAATACATCAGTGCAAAATGACTCACTTCTCTGACAACAAATTTCATTTGTGGCAGAGAAGCCATAACTAGCATGTGAAGGTTGGATAAATCATTAATTAAAGGCAGTTTTTACTCTCTTTTTTATACTGAATGAAAGTAAAAAAAAACATGCTTGTGAAATTAAAAAAGTATCATCTTTGATTTTTCTCATTGTACAGCTTGACTGAACTTATCAAATTGTACAAAGAAAGCAAACAATAATTTGACACTTACTAAAACAGGGACCTGAATTTTGTCTGCAAACTTTCTTTTTGGATCCTGGGCCCCACTTCAATTACTGAAATAAACCTCTAGGAACTTTTGTATAGCTTTGAACAGTAGGAAGCTTTACTCTTTAACCCTTGTCTTTAACCTATAATAAACAGAAATGAATGGCAAGGCTTAGAAATGGCCCCAAGAATGAGACTGAAGTCAGTCAAGACGTATGTGCCAACGGATCTGCACTAAGCCTCTTAAAATACAGGGCAGCCTCCCACTTGATGAAAAACAGTTCCAAAAAACAAGTTTATGGGCTAAAAAGATTTCCTTATGAAAAATTAACTGATGCTTCAAAGAGCCAGATTGGACCACTTGATCAGCATTTATTTAACTTCTACTGAATAAATTACAGTTTGTCAAGTTTAAGATTCTGCAAAAGAAGATCCCTGTCTTCTATTTTCTTATTTTGAAATGATTTTTTTTTAAAAAAATGAAAATGGGGAAATATTTCTATCTCAATCTCTCTCTTTCTTTTTCCTCATTTTCTTTGTCGCCAGTGAGATGACTAGATTAAGGATAAATGTCATATCTGACATAAAATGAGCTCCCTGCTGATTAAACTTTATATTCAGGCACTTGCAATTGCACAAGGCCTCTCTCCGTCTCACTGTTTGTGTAAACGTCCATTTTGGTGTTGTTCCTTTCCCAGCACAAACGAGGATCGGGGTGGGGGGTGGGGAGAGGAATACAAGGAGTGAAACTCTGCATGCTGGCTTGTCTGCCTGGTTAAGTGAAATGGGATCTTAATCATCCCAGAGTTCTTTGCAAATTAAAAAACTATGAAGAAAACACACACAAACCCCAAAATATACTGGCTAGTTCCATGCAAAACAGAAGGGAACTTCTTGTTTTTACTGTAGCCTGTTTGGAAACAAACAGGCAATTAGAGTTGGCCTGTTGCCTGTTAACAATGGTCAATTTCACCTATTTTTCCTAAACTACAGGACATGCAAGAAAAATTTGTTCTATATGTAAAGTGGGTGACTCCAAATCTGCAAACCTGATTGGTCAAATAGACTAAGCATTGGATTGGTTCACCAGGAACCAATCCAAAGAGCTGCTAAAAGGTGGCAAATTTAAGCAACTGCCATTGGCTGCAAGCAGGCAAGCCAGCCTGTATAAAAGGCTGGCCTCGGCTTCAGCCAAGTGTTCCTATTTACTGACTAGTTAAAGAATAAAGTATTTGTTGTTGGAACCCGGTCTACCTCGTGTGTTTTCCAAACAAAACACTGGCGACGAAGGTGGGATCGTCCTGAACGGAAAAACCTGCACGCGGTGATAAGAAGTCCAGATGACAACCAAGATGTCTGGAAACAACGCACCGCCCGCACCCTTCAATCCCAACGAAGAGGATTGGGATTCCTATGCAGATCGCTTCCAAATGTATTTGGAGAGCAATGAAATGGAAGACATTTCAGAGCAACGCAAGAGAGCTGTATTCCTGACGCACTGCGGGCCAAGAGTTTTCAAGATGGCAAAGGCCCTTGCGAAGCCCCGAGACGTTAAACAACTAACGTGGACAGAATTGCAAAGAGTCCTCAAAGCACACTATGCTCCGATGGTGTCAAACTTAATAAAGCGACACGAATTTTACCGCAGAGACCAGAGAGAGGGAGAGACCGTCGCCAATTTCATCGCTGCCCTTAGACAATTAGGGGGTGAGTGTGAATTTTTGAACATTGACGAAGCAATGAGGGATTGCGTGGTGTTGGGCCTGAGAGACTCGACCACACAGAGTAAATTACTCAACAAGCCCAACATCACCGTTACCGAAGCCATCGCGGAAGCCACAGCCGCTGAAGCCGCGAAAAAATCTGCCGTAGCCATGAAAAAGATGAACACACACAGCGAAGAAACACCAACCAAAAACAGAAAGCAGCCTGCCACCACAACCCACTACGAAGAGTCAGGCGAAAAAATTGAATCGAGCGAAGAAGACGACGAGGTCCACCGTTTGCTCACGAACAGAAAAGAGCGCGAAAGAAGAAATTGGCGGGAATGCGCTGGCTGCGGAGGAAACCATCCCCGAGCCGAATGCAGATTTCTCGATGCCATCTGCCGGCATTGCAAGAAACGAGGGCACATCGAGAAAGTCTGCAGGAACAAAAAATGCAACAGCCCAATGAGACGCAGAAATTCCCCAACACGAGCTGAGCCTAAACGAGCTGAGAGAAAGTGGCAACAAGAGAAGCGAGCCAATACACACCAAACTGTCATTATAAAGAGCGCTCAGACGGAAAGTGGGAAGAAAATTAAAGTCATCGTGAAAATCGAAGGAAAACACTGCAAGATGGAAGTGGACTCGGGGTCCTTCCTCTCCATGGTATCGTGGGACACAATAAGACAGCTAGTCCCAGGTATCAAACCCAAAGAATTGAAGAAGCAGCACCTAACCCTTAAGGACTATCAGGGAAACCAAATCCCTATGGTAGGCATGGGACAATTCCGAGTCGCCTACAAACAACACATCAAGGTGCTACCGCTGACCATAGTCGACCAAGACAGACCAAGCCTCCTGGGCATCAAATGGTTCACGCCATTAGGCATCGGGATGACCGGGGTCGATCGAGTGAATACAACCGGCTGGGAAGACGACCTCATCCGAGAATTCCAGGACGTTTTTGACGGCTCATTTTGCAAGTATCAGGGAAATCCCATTTCTTTCAATCTAAACCCCCAAATAGCCCCATGAAGAATAAAAGCCAGGCGAGTTCCTTTTGCACTAAAGGCAAAAATAGAGGAACAGCTGGACAAATTAATAGCCCAAGGGGTGTTAGAACCTGTGGACCATGCCAAGTGGGAAACGCCTATTGTCACACCCATAAAACCTGACGGGTTCATTAGAATCTGTGGTGACTATAAGGCTACCCTGAACCACGCATTACAACCAAGCGCATACCCGGTGCCAGTAGTCCAGCATTTGCTTCACTCCCTGGGAAAGGGCAAAGTTTTTGCTAAACTCGACTTGGCACAAGCCTCTCAACAACTCCCAGTGGACCCAGAAACAGCAGAAGCACAGACTATAGTCACCCATAAGGGCGCATTCAAATGTCACCAGCTCCAATTTGGAGTAAGCGTGGCCCCTGGTGTTTTCCAGAGTCTGATGGAACGCCTCCTAAATGGCATACAAGGAGTCATTCCCTATTTTGACGACGTCCTAATCTCGGCCAGAGATGAAACTCAATTAAAGAAAAGACTCAAAGAAGTATTAACTAAGTTTAGGGAATCTGGCCTCAAGGTAAAAAGAGAAAAGTGCTGTTTAATTAAGAATAGCGTCGAATTCCTGGGCTACTCAATAGACGGAGAGGGTATCCACCCTACAGACAAAAAAGTTAAAGCAATCAAAGACGCACCTGAACCAAGAAATAAAACCGAACTACAAGCATTTTTAGGACTAATTAATTTTTATAATGTGTTCCTGCCAAACAAGGCCACTATAGCAGAACCGTTACACTGTCTTTTAGACAAGAAGGCAACTTGGACTTGGGATTACAAAGAAAAAAAAGCCTTCCAAAATATTAAAAGCTTGCTAACATCAACAAACGTTCTCATCCAATTTAACAACACACTGCCATTAAGAGTGACCTGCGACGCCTCACCATACGGAGTAGGTGCCATCCTGAGCCACCAACTATCTGATGGCAGAGAAGCACCCGTCGCATATTACTCTAGGACTCTATCCAAAACCGAGCGGAATTACAGCCAATTGGACAGGGAAGCTCTAGCAATTGTCGCTGGAGTAAAACGCTTCCACGAGTACTTATATGGGCGGACTTTTCAAATCATAACAGACCACAAACTGCTGATGGGGATTTTGGCGGGAAACAAGCCAACACCTAATATACTATCCCCAAGAATGACTAGATGGTCAGAGTTCCTAGCAACTTATTCCTACACTCTGACACATCGCCCAGGGAAACAAATTTCCCATGCGGACGCTTTGAGCAGAGCACCCTTACCAACAACCGACGAAGACCCGGCACCAGCGATGACAATGCTACAAATTGAGACTTGCCCCGATCTACCCATATCAGCTTATGATGTCGCCAGAGCCACCGCGAAAGACTCATTGACTGAGTAGGTAAAGGCTGGTCGGAGAATCAAAAAACTGAAAACTTTAAACCTTTCCGGTCCAGACAGACTGAACTTTCAATCCAAAAGGGGTGTTTGTTGTGGGGTGATCGGGTGGTAATCCCTGCCAAATTACAACCCAGGGTACTTAGGTTGTTACATGTGGGCACCCGGGAGTGGTTAAGATGAAAAGCCTTGCTAGAAGTTATGTTTGGTGGCCGGGTATTGATAAGGACATAGAGTATTGGGTAAACTCGTGCAACAAATGCCAGGCAATTAGACCGTCCCCACCAAAAGCACTCGTTAAAGACTGGGAAACCCCTTGGGGACCTTGGTCAAGAATACACATTGATTTCCTGGGTTCTACCAAGGGGCATACCTTTCTGATTGTCGTTGATGCCTATTCAAATTGGCTTGAAGTAAAAGTTATGCCATCAACGACAACAGAAACTGTAATTAAAAAGCTGGACAACCTTTTTGCCACCCATGGCATACCGGACGTTCTTGTCTCAGATAATGGGCCACAGCTAACCAGCATACAATTTGAGTAATACCTAGCCTCCCTAGGTATGAGAGATGCCCTAACCGCGCCGGCTCACCCGGCTGCGAACGACAGGGCTGAGAGAATGGTCCGGTTTACTAAAGAAGGTTTAGAAAGAATGGATGCCGGAGATGTCCAACAGAAAGTAAACCGTTTGCTCACACTCCAGCACATAACGCCCAGTACCATAACCAACAAGTCCCCAGCAGAATTACTTATGGGGCGAAAGTTAAGATCACACCTTGATAGGTTACACCCAAATTTTACTCCAGAAAACCCCCCTGACTCCTCTACACGGTTTAGACAATTCGAAATAGGCGATTTAGTGTACGCTAAAAACTTCACCGGGGACCCGGTATGGCTACCAGGACAGATTACCCAAATCACAGGCCCCAAATCCTACAGATTAATAATAGAGGATGGCAGAGAATGGAAGCGGCACATAGACCAGCTTCAATCCCGAATTATAGAGAGAACCACAGACTCACAACCATTCACCGACAAAACCGACGAATTTCAAACCAAGATGGGGGGGGAAAGATGAGAAGTAAATAAAGAACTGTTTAAAACCAAAACCAATGAAACATATAATCAAAAAGAGCAAATAAAAGACTCACTGTTTGGAGAGACTTGTGTGAAGAGCCCATCGGAAGGGGCCAGCCAGGCCAGCTCGACCTGCCCAGAGGAAACGGGAGTGAGCGGCAAAACCGTCAGCCTAAGAAACTCAGGCGGTGGTAAAATGGCTGACTCACCCTTCCAGACGGTTCCAGGGAGAAGAACGGACGACACAGCAGCCCCATCCGAACCGGTCGAAGACTGCACTAAGAATGAACCGCGCAAGTCAAGTCGAGTCCGGAAAAGCCCCGCCTACCTGCGAGACTACGTCACCACGTAGGACTGAACTAAGAGGGGAGGGGTGTTCTATATGTAAAGTGGGTGACTCCAAATCTGCAAACCTGATTGGTCAAATAGACTAAGCATTGGATTGGTTCACCAGGAACCAATCCAAAGAGCTGCTAAAAGGCGGCAAATTTAAGCAACTGCCATTGGCTGCAAGCAGGCAAGCCAGCCTGTATAAAAGGCTGGCCTCGGCTTCAGCCATGTGTTCCTATTTACTAACTAGTTAAAGAATAAAGTATTTGTTGTTGGAACCCGGTCTACCTCGTGTGTTTTCCGAACAAAACAGAATTACAAGCAAGAGTAGGGAGTTGGGGGAATCAAGAAGCAAGCAAAACATTTTATGTTGTGAAAAATCAAAAAAGATGGAAGATAGAAAAACAGATAATTTTGAAGTGCTCTTGCTAGCAATTAATTTATTTTCAAAATATATTGTTGAATTTATACTCTACTTTTCTCTTTATTCCAACATTCCAAGTGACTTACAGTAGCTTTAGGGTTATTTCATACTATAGCATACTATAGTTTTTCAACCTTGGCAACTTCAAGATGTATGGACTTTAACACCTAGAATTGCCCAGCCAGCAGGAGGGAATTTTACATTTTAAAGTTGTCAAAGTTGAAAAAAAAAACCTGCATTATAGCATAATTGGCATTGGATTCCATGTGAAGGACCTGCAGAGAAGAATAAATGATTGGATACTCAATAATGGGAAAATTGAGGAAGCAGTTTTTGCCTCACAAACTACAATTTCCCTGTCTCTTCTCCTAAATAAATATGTAGTTGTTGTTCACTGCTGGCACACAAAATGTTTTCAAAAGAACATTGCACAAATCTTTCTTTTTCCATTGACTCTGGGCAACTTGATGGTCCCAAGAGGCCATGCAAGATAAAAACCCAGCATTATAATAATTTGGCATTTTTTCCTATATATTTTGTTATTAGCTTTTTAAAATGGTTTTTAAGCTGCCTGCTATAATACATAATCTAAAATGGTTCATAAAAGAAACACAACTGAGAAAATTAGAATTTAATGGATAACTGTCGTAACCTTCTAAAACTGAAAAAAAGATAAAATAAAATAGGGAGGGGGAGAACATATTTTTCTTTTATTGATTCTTTAAGTGCTAATACCAGGTGATGAAATATAGCTCAAATGTTGCTAAAGAGAGACATTCATTGGAAGTCCAGTTTACAGCTAGATCTTCTCTGACTGATCATGCTGAATTCTCCACCACAATCTGAGAAGCATGACCTCGCATAACGGTATTTAGAATTAATGTGCAAGATTATGAATGCATCTCTTAGCCTTTTGCAGAGAAAATGCCGAGATCCTGGATAAGCTGTGCTTTCGTGTTAGCCTGCCTCACACCAAGATACAGTAGCCACCACGAAAGGGTCTCCTGTTTAGATGATATCTGTCTCTTTGCTCAGCTCCACCCTCCACCATTTTTCATGCCACCACACGATCTATGACAAAGACAAGTGATTTCTATAAGATTGCAGATGTTAGTGTTACTTTTGTGACTATTGTTGCTATTTATGAAAAATGTGAAGCTGAATGTATGCCCTATATATGTTGGACTCACTGGGCTTCTGTTTGTTTCTGTTGGCAGCACTGAAAAGCCCTTCTCCCTTCCATGAGCATAAGAAGAGCTTGGAGAGAACCAAGGTAACATTGGGTTGGCATTTGAGTGGGTAGATAGAGATGGCATCACTCTGTATAAAAATCTTTTTACAACTCAGAAAATCCCTCTGCGAAGCTGTGGCTGAAAAAAAATAAATGCTTAATGACATATCTCAATGAAGACAATTATGCTAAACACATTGATGAGATGTTCAGTTTAGGATTGGAACATAGCCATAGGAAAATAAATATTTGTAAGCTGGAAAGTGTATTCAAGTTATCTGCACTTGATCATGCAAGTCACGGGGGTTGTGGGGAAATCCCAGAAGGAAATCTTGATCCCTGTGCTTGCCTTGTATCACATTGCTCTTCAGTTCTTATGATAGTGTAAAGTTCCTTTGAGCTGGTGATCACCGATGCTCTCTGTGTCTTGTTGTCCATGGTCCTTGCAGTGAGATTAGGCATTTAAATCAAAGCTGGAAAAGCCAAAATGGAAGAGCCAATGTCAAAAAATTGCAATATATTCTCACATTTATCTTACTACACAGATGCTCATTGGTTAAACCGGATTCTTATGATGAAAAGAGATTGGTTTGTTCAGTAACTGATCGTAGAAACATCAGTACTGCAGCAGAGCTGGGATTCTAATAATTTTGCTCACTGCCCACTTGCAAATAAATTATTTGGAAAAAAGTTTCTCTCATGTACATTAGGTTAAGGATTTCCTGTGTTTACTGATGATTCAACTTGTCCTCTCATTCCCAACTGGTATAGGTTCTCCTATTTTCAAAGACCAAAGTATCACCTGTCCTCCAACAATAACAACAGGATGATATTCCCTCCATACTGTTTGTGATATACCTGATAGAAACAATTCTTTTGTTCAAACAAGATTCCATTTCTCTTTGCAGATATGATACAATAACATGGAAGTTTTTGTCAGCATGGAACAGATTCTTTTTAATAGATCTAGACCAACTAGGCCTTTTAAAAAAAATGCATAAGAAGAATTATGATCCCACTGGAAAAAGTTTTGTTTGTTTGTGACTGTAGGTTTAATATGCAGTCATTGTAAACCATCGAGGGAGTGCTGTAGAACACTATGGGGAGACAATCATTTGGGTCCCCTGTCTGCATGAGACCCAGTCATATATTAACCAGATGCTATTGTCCCATGAACAGAGAAATAACACATATGCTGTATTATGGTGGCCATAAGTGCAAAGAGCTCTGGTGATTAGAATGTAATATGGTAGGCATACTTTTGAGTTTGATCTGGATGACTCAACAATCTGAGTCTTCATTTTACTGACCTCAGAAGATTGGAAGTTTGAGCCAGTCAGATCAAACTCCAGAGTCAGCCAAATGATTGGCTCCATTTTACCAGTTCTGGAGAAATATATCCACTACTTTCAAAATAATGCCAAGAGAATGATGGGAGATATTACATTATTTTAAACGAATGTCTTGCAAAAATCCATGGCTAATGTAAAGAAGGATCTGTAGCCCGTTGTGAAAAAATAATGTGCTTGGGATACTTCAAGCAGTTTGAAGTATCTTTGAAGTGTTGTGTATGTTCAGACATAGGTTAATATCTCACTGTCTCTTCAAAAGCTTCAACTGGCTGGTTGCCTAGAAGAAGAAGAAAAGGATTATATGAGTCAAACGATCTAAACTGGATCCTTTCAGAAAGCCAAAATAGACTTACAAATGCATTCTTAACCTTTATTGAAAGTACTGACTGAGAAATTTACACTAGTATATTTCTTAGGTAGCTAGAGAATGGTTGTTTGAAGGGAGATCTGTATAAACCTTTTTTCACACATGACCTGAAACAACATTAGTTTCGATGACTGAGAATCTCCAGAGATAACATTATATTAATTACATTAATTTAAACAAATGCAGCAGTGGTTGCATGGACAAAAAAAAGCACCTGAAATTTATTTAAATGAAGTCAGGGAATATGCTTTCATCCAAGTATATGCTGTAGGCAGTTGCAGTCTATGTCACAAGAACAACTGAACTGTTTTGAATTCAATACATGTTCTTAATTGCTGTTTCATGTCATCAGTCCATTATGTCAGCTATCAGTAATTTGTGTTCTAAGAGATATTAATAGAGATTTTTAACAGATCCAAATCTAACTAAAAGTTTGGTATCAAGATAAGAAATTGTTGTAAGCAGATCATGTTTTAAGTGTAGAGCAAAATAGAGAGTGTCTGCTAAAATAGTATAGTTTCCTCATTATAGAAAAATACTTAATACCTTAAGTTAAGTTAGTGAGGTAACAATCTCTGCTCTTATGTTCTACAGACTGAAGATTATTTTAAGCACAAGATCCGAAACAGACCTGAGCATTCTGAACTGCTTGATATGCACATTGTTCAAGGTAAGACTGCCTGAGTTGCTCTCTACTGTAAAAAAAACAACAACACCCATCCATTTAATAAATAAATTAGGTCTTAATACTTCTACAACTATGTGCCATATACCTATAGATGATACCTTTTATTCACCAAAAGATTTGCATCTCTCTTTTAGCTTAAGAGATATGTTTTTCTTAAAAAAATTGGAACATATAAAGGATTTTATCCATATATAATATACATAATGGCCATTAACTCTAGTCTATTTATACTCAGAACTCACCCATAATGATTCCTAGTCTATTGAGATAGGGGCAGTGTTGTGGGAAATGCTCACATGAATGGAGAAGAATATTAGGTGGAAACCATACAGGTAATATTTTTTGTACAATAAACCAACCCTTAAAGAAAGTCCTTTCCAATTGCTACATTCTGTTATTCTGTGACATTAGATACCTATTATCTAATGTAGACCATCTATGCTTTTTTGTCATGCTTGCTAGAATTTATTTTATGCTTTGTTGAACAAGCCAAGGATAAAGCAAATGAACCATGCAGTTGAATAAATCTTTATGATAGTGTGAATATTTCTAATAGGTAGCAACAATCAATAAGCCAATCATTAGCCATAGTTTGAAATCATGATTTCCTTTCCAAAAGTAAGTTATGATTTACTGACTGGTCTTGTTGACATCAAAATAAGCTACAAACACACCACCTTATTATAATATCATGGAATGGAATATAATGTAGCATAACATAGCATTGCATTGTATTATATATAATATGTATTCTACAAAGTTATAGTCATGAGGGGTTAAGGAGATAGGTAATAGGAAAGATGAGAAGAATAATAGAATGCATTATAGAAGAAAAAGAATCCAGAAGAATAGAATAATATATAATATGCACTCTATAATTCTCAATCTTCTGATTATCTGTCTCCTTATCTTTTTATGGTTATAACTTTGTTGCTTGTATCTTTACAATTCTATCACATGTGGTGGTCCTGCCCAGAGGATCAAAGATATTGGGTTAAAATAAACAATGGTTACAACAAATTGTTAAAGAACAAATAGAGATGGATGTGGAGTTATTTATGTTAGGAATATTCAAAAAGAAACATGTATGTATGTATGTATGTATGTATGTATGTATGTATGTATGTATATTGTATTACTTATATTAACGGTAGCTAGAATATTGTATGTACAATGTTGGAAGCACAATATTCCCCCTGATGAATTGATCATTGAAAAAATCATGGATTGTGCTGAAATAGACAAATTTACCCTTATGTTAAAAGATAAAGAAGAATCTGATTACTATAAAATTTGGGATATGTGGTACAATTGGCTGGAATCTAGACAGGTAGAAAATAAGGGAACTTAAAGACAAGCAATCTATAGATAAATGTATATAGTCGTATAACAATGTATATAAATGTAAATATGCACAAGAGATAAATATGTACAAGATAGATGCTACAGTATGGTTAATGTTATGATTTTTTTAAAAAAAGAAGTAAAAGAATGAAAAAGTTTATCTTAAAAAAACAATTTATATTGTTTACTTCCTGTCCTAGTATGATTTAGGTTAATTGCTTATTTAGTATCCTATGACTATCACTAAGTATTGTATCTTATGATTTATGATGAATGTATTTTTATGATAATTATTTATCACTTATTGCTTGTAAGATCACCGAGAGCATATGCACCAAGATAAATTTCTTGTGTGTCCAATCACATCTGGCCAATAAAAACTTCTATTCTATTCTGTTCTGTTCTGTTCTGTTCTGTTCTGTTCTGTTCTGTTCTGCTCCGCTTCATTCCATTCCATTCTATTACAATGTGAAATCAAGGGAGTTCTGGTTAAATGGTTTTTGTTACAATCGCATCCATGTTAAGGGACCAGCATTTTTTTCATGAAAGAAACTGTTCTGACATATATATATATTATGCTGTGCTTGTTGAGTTTTTTTTAAGTAGAAAAAGACAAAGCCATTTAGTACAAGACTTGATAATTTTCACCACTTACTTGACAGGTTCAACTGCAGAAGAATCCATTCAAGCTAGTCAGATGAAGCTAAAACGAGCCCGTCTTGCGGACAATCTGAATGAAAAAATTGCTCTTAGACCAGGACCTCTGGAGCTGGTGGAGAAGAATATCATTCCTGTTGATTCAGCTGTGAAAGAGGCCATCAAAGGTAATTTTAATAGGTACCTGTTCAGGTTTAAACAGGTGATGGTTCAGGTACATTTTTGTACTCAGCACACCAGAGGAGGAAAGCACATTCCACTATAATGACGAAACTCCTATGGGGTTACCTTTTGAGTGATTCCTCTGAAGGAGCATGGATGCATGTTGATGAGCAACCAGAATTTAAGTATTTATAAGGTTTATTCCTTATTGGCATGTCCCCTCTACATCCAACATATCTCTTTGCTAGCTAAGCAGGAAGACACTTGATCAAAGCCAGACTCGGCCCTGCAAAGATTACAGGGCATAGAAGGAATCTTCTTTTCTTCCACTGTCTTCCAGCCTTTCGGGGACTTTGTGATAGAGCCTGTCTTTCCCAGCACTTTACTTATCAGTAGAAGCCAAGGGTCAAGCGCTTTTGCCTGCTAGATGACGGGATATTGCACGGGAACACTTTCCAGAACTCCTCCAGTCTGCTGAATGGCAGAGAAGCAGCATCTGGCAGGAGTCATACTGAATCTTGAGGAAGCAAAATGCACAATGCAAAAAAGTCTCCTGGTTGTGTTCCTATAAGGAAACTGCGACATTTAAACAAAAGGGGGGCATTTTAGAATTTTGATGTTTGTCAAGCAGAGATTGGGCAACACAGTCTTGAGGACTTCCTTTGAATATGTTTTCTCTCCCAGAATCGAACTATGTTTTGCCAGCACTTCTATCCATTTTTAAGAAACAAAATGACAGGAGAGGAATAATTTGAAAGAAGAGATAGCAGTTGCATTCTTCAGAACTATGAAATATTGGAATAAAAATAAGGATCTGAATCTAATGAATATGGTTGGCAGAAACTTCCAAACGTTCATTATGTTGAACCCAATTTGTGTTGAACTCGTGGTGAAATCCTGTCTTGACTCACCTTCAGTGACTATCCACAGCTATTCCAGAGGTAGATGATATTGCAGATCCTGTCTGTACACTTTATCTGTTATCTTCCCTTTCCATATTGTAATTTTCAATACAGAATAACAGAGTTGGAAGAATTCTTGGAAATCTTCCATTCCAACCCCCTGTTCATGCAAGGGACCATATACCATTCAAGATAAATGTCAGTCCAATCTCTTCTTCTACAAAAGAAGAAATTAATGACATGATCACAGAATAATTGTATTTTATTTCCGTTAAGTTTAAATATAAATTAAATGATATCAGATTTAGCTTTTGTCCTTGATACACCATTTTTGCAGTGCTGATCCAGTATCAGATTTCAAGGTTCAGTGTAGCTTTTGGCCCAGAAAAATTGTACAGGAACTGTTACTGATGAGAGTGGTTTCGCAACTTACACTGAAATAAATTGGATACAAATTGTACATTATAATATCTCTATTACAATCAAAAATATATTTTAAAAACCCAGAATAGAAAATAATAGTCCTTATTACTTTAAGAAATATCTTGAACATATACATACAAGGTCTGCTAAAAAAAATCACTTGATATAAATTCCAGCAATCTTTTATAACTTGTGTATTCAGCACAATTTAATCTGTATATATGTGATAATGAAATATACACTGAGTTTTACAGCCAGATCAGAGCATTTTTCTGAAATAAATATTCTCTTGCAATTATGAAGCTCAATCTCTATTTTATCAACTTATAGTGATAGTTTTCACCAACTGAATACCATCATGGATTGATCATTACTTTATTTTGAGGTTCTTGGAATTTTCTTGGGGGGGGAATTGCTTATTTATATTTTGATTTTTTTTATTACTGGTCTATAGTTAGATAAGCCTTTGCTATTGCAGCTTTGCTTATCGATGATTGTGAAATAGAGATCAGGATATGGACATGCATAATCATCCGATATGCAGTTTTGATCTTGTTTTTTGTTATGGTCGGTCATTTTGTACACATTCTTGTAATACATGCTGTTTTTATAATTTATATAGCAATAGCACTTAGATTTATATACCACTTCACAGTGCTTCACAGCCCTCTCGAAGCAGTTTACAGCATATTGCCCCTAACAATTTGGGTCCTTATTTTACCAACCTCAGAAAGATGGAAGGCTGAATCAACCTTGAGCTGGTGCAAATAGAAGTGCCAAACTGCTGGCAGCTGGCAATCAACAGAAATAGCCTGCAGTACTGCATTCTAACCACTTTGCCACCATGGCCCTCTTTGATACATCAAATTTACATGTATGGTAATTTTTTTTTTTATAGATTCAAGTAGATCATCTGGGCAGTGTACTTCCTAGTTACTGTAGATTTTGGTGGATCAGCCTGGTTTTGAGCAGTGGTGGGATTCAATTCTTTTTACGACCAGTTCTGTAGGCGTGGCTTAGTGAGCATGGTAAGAGAAGATATTGCAAAATCTCCAGTCAGAGATGGCATTTGCTGGTTCTCCGAACTACTCAAAATTTCCACTACAGGTTCTCTAGAATTGGTCAGAACCTGCTGAATACTACTCTGGTTGTGAGGCCTCATATGTATTTCCTGTGGCAACAGACCTCTTCTTCTTTGCAGTGATATACTCAGCTGATGGTGGCAATGCCTCAGTTGCATCATATGATTCACACTGGTTTCTCTGCATTCTCTTTCATTGAGTTGGTGCAAATTATCATAGTTTTGTACCACATGACCACTAGAGTTTTCTGTGAGCTGTGCAATGGCTCTTTTGTAATCTTGCTGGATGGGCCTTTCATCAGTGAAGTAACTGTACAGTACTCATGTCTAGCAGTGTCATCAAGAAGCCCCTTCGCTGAGATCACAAGGATTGCACATATCAGAAAAGCCTGTGCAAGTCACAGGAGACAACTGTAGCTACTTCTTCCATTATCTGTCAAGTAAGTTATCTAAAGAAGAAGGCCAACTTACTTGAGAAGTCATGTGGAACAGAGGTGGTATTCAGTAGGTTCTGACCAGTTCTGGAGACCCGGTAGTGGAAATTTTGAGTAGTTTGGAGAACCAGCACATACCACCTCTAACTGGAGATTTTACAGTATTCTTCCCCTGCCAAGCCCAGTAAGAAAAAAAAAAATGAATCCCATCACTGATGTGGAGCCTTGCCAAATATATATATATATATTGACTCAGTCTGTTATATATTAGCATACTCACCCGATTGGTTGGTGAGCGGGAATAGGAATTTAAACAACCATCACTGGTTGAAGCTGCAGACAGCTCTGCTGTAAAAGGAGCTGCCGCAGCTGCAGTTCTCAGTTCTGTAAGAACAACAAATAGAGAAGTTGAAGAGCTGAGCTTCCCGTGTCTTTTTTACCCACAGACTAATCTAACACAGTCAGATCTACCAAGAGGTACATCATTGGAAAGACACAACAAGAAATGTTGTATGTCAGGAAAATGGCAACTAAAGGCTGTGGAACCTAATCCCTCAGTTCCTGTAGACTCAAGTTCTTGTTATTCACAGTTTTGTGGTCCTCATTTTAATGTTAAAATGAAACACCCCTCCCCCCAAATAATGAGGGGTCTCTGATGATGCTATATATACTTAATGCCAAGTATGAACATTTCCCAATTGTACTTTTTCTTGCAAATTCATTGGATAACTATTACCCTTCACAACAAAGTCATTATAACCTATTACTGAGCTCATCTATCTGCTTAGGTACCCAAGGAAACTTCCCTAAATCTTCAGATGCCTTTGCTTTTGAAGAAGACAGCAGCAATGATGGGATGTCCCCAGAGCAAGTTAAAAGTGAGGATTCTCAAGGGTCTACAGAATTGGCAGCAAGAATCAAAATACCTGAAGCAGCATTTCCTTCAGTGTCTGGGACAACTCAGGTAAAATACTATTTGGTGCAGCTGTTTCAAGTCTCATCTCCTATTAAATAACAACAGGTTATTATTTTTTAAAAAATTCAGGAATGTTGCTCTTAGATTGTGTGAAAACACAAAAAAAAAAGGGGGGGTCTGTTTGAGAAAATGAGGCTTGAAGATTCAGTGAAAGTTAACCTTTGACTTTGAGAGACTTCATAGCTTAGAATCTGTTTTGAAGTGTACCTCAATAATATATCAGATCTCTTTAAATAAAGTCATTGCTTGAGAGAATCTTTGGCCCCAGAGGTTTTAGGATTGAACTCAAAGCCTCTTGATGAGGCAAGAGCTCCACCTCTAGGCCTCCACACTGGACTCCAGAATGGGGAGTCCAACCCAAAGTCCAACCAACAAAGGACTTGTGCTGTTGTCTAGAAGATGGGCAGATACATTTTAATAAATATTCTAGGGCCCAAATATAGCTTGGAAAATGATTGGCATTCTTTCCAAATTTGAGAAAAATAACTGGATCATATCTAGCTTAATAAAAAAAATGAGCCTGGAATTATTTGACCCAATCTGTAGACAGCTTTGTACATTGCAGTAGTGCTGTTGACCTGGAACGTTCTAAGATTTGGCAACATAATGAATCTAGATTGATCTCATTTTCCCTTTCTCTGTGATGACAGAGCCTTGGGATGTCTGGTTTGCCATATGGTAAGAACCACAGCGTAGAAGAGGCATGGTTATTAGCTTGCCATAACACTTCCCTCGGTTTTCTGTCTCTCATCTCTTTAAAATCCTGGTCATAATGGTTTATCTCCATATCACTATGGTCATCATGCTAATTTCACCATTTGGTTGTTTATTATATGTTTTAATATGCAAGGTGTGCAAGCAGAAGGCAATATTTCCCCCTTTCCAATTTAGCATGAGGAAAAACTGTACTTGTAACTCCAGCTTTCTATTTTCTCTGAGTTAGAGAAAGCCTAAAAGCCTCATATTAAATAAAAACAATTTTGCTCAGAAAAAAAATTCATTGAAGTGACTATAACGTATATAATAGTTGCAAGGTAGACTGTTAGGTTGATATATGACTTCTACAAATTTGCTTTGCTCTGATTTTGGTAGAATATACAGGTTCTTGCGTACACTTGGTCAAATAATCATTTTTAATATTTGAATTTCAGCTGTTGTGCCTGAGTTTGTGTTTAGCTAAGAAGAAGAGGTTCGTAGATTGTCATTTTATGCAACATGAGTTGTGATGGATTATTTGTCAGATTGACAGTTACATATACTTGCTAGATTACAATTGATCTGATGTGAGAAAGCTATTCTTAGATACATCATTATATATTTTTATTACCCACTGCAGGTTAGATTGCAGAGAATATTATGTTCAATCACATCACAGTTTGGAATTTGTCTTGCTCAGTAGTAGGAGAACCAAAATCCCATTCAATTTATCATCTCATTGAAAGTATTAATTAGATTGTATAATGTATTATTTCTTACATGAGAAGTTGTTTTGCCCATTTTGCTGAATTACAGGCGCATCATCTCAAATTATTCTATTGCTGATGGCCTTTGTTGGTAGTCTTGGATGATCTCAAAAAGCTAAGGAAAGATCTGGTTAATATTCAGATGAGATTCTATCTGGGGATGTCAGGGAATTTGATGACTAGGAACTAGAAAAAGGCAATGGCAAAGTACTTCCATATTGCTACTAGGAAAACCACACAGAAATGTCTGTGAAGTCACCAAGATCTTATCTTCATTTGGGACAGTGTATAGCTAATAACTATGTAAAAATGATAGCCATTCTTTCCATCAGTACTCTTAGGTCTGGTTTGGGAAGAAAAGATACCTTACAACCTATGTAGTAAGGATATTTCTCATCAGCTCCATTGCTATATATTTTCATAATTTTCCTTCATTCTAAAATATCATTTAGAATTAGCTAATTGAATCTAACTCTCAGAAGAGGAATAATTTGTTCTTTCCTGAGCAAATGCAATCAATGTATGGGTTTAAAGGTGCAGTACATGTCAAAATTCTCTAAGGGCACTGTAGCCTGTGCAGGAAGTCATCCATAAGGTCAGCCTTTGGTGGTTACATAAAACATGGGGGTGTCCTGCAAAGGATCCTAAGCCACTGTTAACCTGAACATGACATATTCTTGGCTTGTGCTGCTCTTCTTCATTCCAACAGCTTTGTTACACAGTGTACTTGGCATGGGGCATCTCCATTTTCCAAGCACTTATGGCAGGGAGCCCAATGCTCATCCATTTGGTTTCCTAATAACACCAGCCTGATAAATATGATTGGTCTTAGTATTCATATTACTTATAGGAATAGTTTAACAGGTCATCCAAAGTCATCTGCAACAGGTATTGATTATGATGAAAATCCCAAAAATGTTGTTTGTACATACACTTGTGAATCATTTGGCAGCATGGATTTATTTAACCATTTGCAAGCTAAAAGATGATCAGACTTCCACAGCATACCTCATCACTCTCACAGGTTGTCATTCATATCTGCCTAAGCTTCAGACAACTCTACTTATTGCTTAATTTTGATGCAAGACTGCTTTTGCTATGACTCACCATAAGGATTTTCCTAATTGTACAGAGTGTTTCTAAACTGATACATAATCCATGTGATATGCTGCATGGAGAATTACCAAATAAAAATATCCCTCAAGGAAGTAAAATAATGTATAGATTCAGCCTACACATATCAGTTTTGAGGTACAATGGTTAAACATGGACTGTTTAATCAAGTCCCTTATAGCGAACATATTAGTATTTGCAGAACTCTGTCTATAGAAGATATAGCACATATATTATTTGAGTGTCAACCATATAAGAAAGAAAGAGACTGGCATCTTGGACTGAACATCAGATAAATGAACCATTAGGACCCTCATATTAAAACTATACATATTTCATGTATGGTCAGAAGTGAAAAATCACATACAACACAGCCCTTGGTCTGAATAAAACAGTTTAGTTGGGATCTACATAGATGGGTCTGATTGGGGTAAACTGTAGAGATGACTCAATAACCTAATATTTTATTCCTTAGTTTATCCTTTTTATTTAATCTGTTTCTCATATTCCACTTTTATATATGGTTCTATTGTATCATGTGTTATGTTTCATTCTGTATTTTGATATGTCCCATGAGCTAATAAGCAACAATAAGAAATATATATATATAGATTCAGCCCTTACTACAATTTTTGAAAAATGGAATGAAGGCCAGGTAACCAGCTGTCAATCCAACTTATATAGAGTAAGATATAAGAATAGAGTAATTCACTTATATATGCCTTCATAAATTGTCTGTCTGCACCAATCTTCATGAAACTATTTACATTGATGGCATAATTGTCACATGTATTTTCAATGGTCTTTTTTTTTTTTAATTTCAGGGTCATTCCCATAATTCTGAAAATGATACATCTGATTCATCATCTCTACAAAATAACCAGCCAGAAAGTCCAAAACAGCTCAATGGGCAGCAGACACCTCCTATTCCTATCACTACATCTGTAAAGGTATGTTAGTATCTTTCATAATTTAGAGAAAAGAAGAGGGGTTAACAATAGTTGACCAACTAAACCATAATCATGATTGTTCTGAAAGACAAATGCTAGTTTTTAAAATATTTCTGAAATTACAGCACACAAATATGAATACTAAAGCAATTTTGAATAATTTATTAAGTGAAGTAATTAATCAGAAAGGCAGGGATGGCAGTTAGTGTTATATAGATATATGTGAACATAATGCCAATTGTTTTATGTTCTGAATTGCATATAAAAAGAGGAAGAGTGAATAAAGTTTATCTTATATTTCTCACCCATCATTTTGAAGCTCAAACGCTTTTAAGGGTCCCAAATATCAGTGGTAGTCCTGAGAATTCAGACTTAGCAAGAAACGGGTTAATTAGACAGGCCATTTCAAATGTTCTGGGTTCCAGCTGACCTTCCTGATATTTTTTGTGTGGAACACACAGTCAAAATCTTCAAGTGATAGCAAGAATCGCCACAAAAAACCCAAGGAGATGAAGCCCAAAGTGAAGAAGCTAAAGTATCACCAATACATTCCACCAGACCAGAAGGCAGAGAAGTCTCCTCCCCCCATGGACTCTGCCTATGCCAGGCTACTGCAACAACAACAGCTCTTCCTGCAGCTCCAGATCCTTAGCCAGCAACAGCAGCATCGACACCAGCAGCAGTTCAATTACCCTGGATCACATTCCTCTCAGCTAAAGTGAGTTGCTGGCAGAAGTGTTTTTCTGTCTTCCTAGGTGACCATTTGTAACAGAGATATGCCACCATTCGATGGTGGGACTGATTAGCATCCTTTAAATATTAGACTTGCATGTTTCAAATATTCCTACTACTTCCGCTGGGTGTGCAGTTTGCTCACTGAGAATGAAGGATCAATATATATTCAGTAAGTTTCAGTGCCCTTGATACAAGAAATTAGTAGAGTTTGGGGCTTAGGACTTCAACTGCTAAACTAGGAATTCTTCTCTAACTTGAAGACCTTGTAATAAGCCTTTTAAAGAGAGCACTACAAGCCTGTATTGGGCCAAAGCATCTCTCAGTTTTAAATTCTGCTAAAGTACTACTATTTTGTACTGAAATCTCAGGAAAAAAATGATAGTGAATGCATAATAAAACTAGGATCAAAACTGATGCACTGACAATTGACATTGATTTAGAAACCAAAGAAGAAATCACAGTAACAAATGTTGCTCCTGTTTTTTTAGACAACCAAATGAGCCTAAAATCTCAGGCTCTTCTCCCACGACAATCACCAATAATGCTCTTTCTCCAGTGAAGGGAACCTTTTCTGGACCATCTTGCATTTCATCCCTCAAACCAGGTCCTCTTCCATCCAATCTGGATGACCTTAAAGTGAGTATTATGCGCAGAGTAAAGTGTAACAATGTTAGAAGACATGGCAAGTTATAGAAGGTTTAATTATGGTTTATTGAATCAATTGCAATAGCCTGCATTTGCCAAAAGCTAAATCAGAAACTGCAGCTTACTGTATATACCAGAGTGCTGAACCACAGCCAATAAACATAATCTGCACCAAACCCCCACCCCAATACATTCCCAAGTATATGTTGCTGATAGGGTAGTGAGTCTCTTTTAAAAAAAGAGTGGGGGTATTACAAAAGTTAAAAGACCATTGGTCCTGGTCACCAACCCAGATTGGATCCTGCAACATATTTTGGGACATGTATATTTGCCTTCATTTGTGTTAGAAAGGCTCTTCCCACTCCAAAGGCAACCTCCAAAATTATCATATTGGGATTCCCCCCACCCCAGTTTTTAATGTGTAGAAGTGGAGATAGGAAGCTTCTGAAAACCAGCCCATTTCCTTCTTACTCTTCAAACCTTCAGATGCAGGTTCTGAATTATTGTGGTGTGCGTTATGTTTAAAGTGGAATTGGGATTGTTTTGTTCTCAATGGCTTTTTCCTATCCTAAACATCCCCAAAAGAGGCACAAACATATTTATCATCACTCATTGAAATTACCTTCTGAGGTTCTTCGAAAAGGGACAAAGCTGAATTGAGGCTCCTCAATTCACACCTCAATTCACACACACCCGTCACACATTGCACATTACTTTACATTGAAGATCACATTACAACTCGATGTAAGCTCAGTCTTGCAAATGTGTTGTTTGCTAACTCAAGCAATTTAACCAGTGTGAAAAAGTCTTCCTAAGTAGTGCAATTCTTAATTAAAACTTCTGTTGTATTCAAAATTAAAATTTGCAGCACTTTAACATGCAGTATATGGCAAATTGTGATTTTGTATGTAATCTAAGATGGGTGACAAATCCAGTGATGTGGATTTGAAGGTGGTTTGACATACATATGCCAAATCACCTTTTGGTCACATGTAAGTACTACTTAAAAGTACCATATCTTTTCCAGGGCTTTTATGTGACTCCTGGAAAAGGTGCACCTGATTTTGATTTTGGATCTTTGCACAGTGTTAGAGTCAATTTACTTGTCTGAATTCTGGTTACCTCAGCTAAACCACCTTGACATGACTTTTTTGATTCTGTTTTTCTTTTACATAAATTGGTTGATCTATATCTAGAAATTCTGCATTAGAATCATCCTGACATATGAATTTAGACAAATATCTGTAAGACAAAGGCTCATTACTGCAAACTATGATTTGATTATTCCAAATAATCCCAGGATTATAGAAATCCATTAGAAATGACAATGTTGTACAAGGCGCCCCAATTTAGAGTTAACAGTTAATAGCAGTTTCTCTGAAGGCTAGGTAATAATAAGATCTCTCTGTCGGAACAAACAATTCTAGATTTGTTTGGCGAAATCAATCTGATTAAAAGAAGTTTATTTTTCAACAATAAACATGCAAAAAATTAAAAAATGAGGTTGGCACTAATGAAGCCATTTTATTACAGGTGTCAGAATTAAGACAGCAACTCCGAATAAGGGGACTGCCTGTGTCAGGTACAAAAACAGCCTTGATGGAACGTCTTAGACCCTTTCAAGAGTGCAGTGGGAATTCAGTGGCTTCTTTCAATGAAATAACCACTGTTACTTTCCCAGTAACCCCAACAAGTTCTCTTTCCAGTTATCCGTCGCAGTCTTCTACCAGTCTGTTATCCAATGGCTTTTACCATTTTGGCAGCACTAGTTCCACTCCACCCATCTCTCCAGCTTCCTCTGACCTTTCAGTGAATGGCTCCTTGCCAGACAGCTTCAATGAAGGACCACTGTCTTCTCCACAGTTTGTCTTGCACCCTTCACCTGTGCAAGGTAGTTGTGAGGAGAACCTGGTGGGAAGCATCAATGGAGCTGGCATCCAGCATGATGTTGAAAGGGTTGACACAGAGAAAGACAAAATGCTGGTGGAAAAGCAAAAAGTAATCAATGAGCTGACTTGGAAATTGCAGCAGGAGCAGAGGCAAGTGGAAGAGTTGAGAATGCAACTCCAGAAGCGCAAAAGAAGCCATGGACTAGAAGATAAACAGCCCCCAGCACGTGTGTTTGGTTTTCCGGTCAAGCAGGAGAATGCAGTGTCCAGCTGCCCATTTGCCTCTAAACAAGCTGCCTTGAAAGCTAAGGCTAGCAATTCTGAGGCATTAAGTAACTGTGGAAAACCTCAGATGCCTCATCTTGTAAATAGCCATTGCATGGAACCTTCTGGACAAAATGGCATACTGTCCTCCACATTCCTAAGCCCACAGTGCTCTCCTCAGCATTCTCCACTAGAGGCAACGAAGAGTCCTCAACATATCAGCCTTCCACCCTCACCAAACAGCCATTACCTTCTCTCCATGTCTCCTAGCCATCAGGGAGAAGGACGCAGCAATTCTCCACAACCCAGCCACCATTTGTGCACAACTCTGGTAAGAAAATACACATCTTTTGCTTTTGTAATGTACTCATCGGCCTTTAAATAGTCAGTACAAGCAATCTAGTAATAAGAGTCATATCTTAAAAGAACTGAGCAGGAAGTATTTCTGGAGGAAGAGTTAGGGAACCATAACCACCATCACTATTTCCAGTGACGTTAGATGTAAAGAAACAGCTGCTTGGAGATACTTATAATACTTGGACAACTGTATACAAAACCTCTCAAAATAGGCAGATCCCAGGTTGTTTGGGGTTTTAAAATATAAACATGACACTTTGAGTTCAGTCTGAAAATAAATTGGGAGTTAGTGCAGATATTTTTAAACTGGTGAGATGGGTTCCAGACATTGTTTCAGCACTGAATAGAACCTCCATTATTGAATGTCTTCCTTGGATCATTTGGAAATAAAGTTGGTTTTATGGGTTACATGAGGGTGAAAACTAAGCAAAGTTTTCTTTGCATCACTTCAATAAGATTGTATTAGTTTGGAAAAAGTATTTTTGGCAAGATCTGGGTTTATTTTTTCCCCTTTGCTTGGGGTTGCATTAAGCTATGATTGACACCAATATGAAGGAAGTTTTAGGGGACTTCAGATGCAACTGCCAAGGAACTGAGATTCGATTGGATTCCTACAGTTGATTTTGCTTCCATATAGGTGCCGACACAAGGGGGTCCAAAGTATTCCATTCTGCCTGCCAGCTTTTGTAAATCCAGTGCTGCTCTCCCAGAGGGAAAACAGCCTCCACCTTATGCTGATGCTGTAAAACAGGTAATGGCCCAGGATGGTATTTTAGAGCTGTGCTTGGCTGCAGGTTGTTTTTACTATCATACCATTTCATCACCAAACACCATCTGTTGCAAGGATTCATAACCTTTTTAAGAGTCTGGTCCTTAAATCAAGGAGTTCTTTTATTTTGAATGCATAAAATAAAAAACTTGGATTTACTGTGTAATATAAAGGAAACCAATTGTGCTCAAATTCAGATATCAAATTATTAAATATATAATACAGGAATATATGTTTTATTAATCCATCAAATTAATAACAAAATACACTTTTTTAGTTTTAATACTTTCAGTTAGTGAGATTTTTTGAAGTTAATAAATTTAATTGGAGTCTAGAATCATAGATTACTTTGCTGTTAACACAGAAGCTAGTAAAAATAGAATTGTAATATTTTCCAGTTCAGAGCAATAGACTCCCTGAAATCTAACCATGGATTGAGCAGGAAGGAATCCACAAAACCCAGGTTAAAAACACCTGATCTGTGTGGCCCAGGCAGGTGAGGTGGGGAATCAAATAATGACAAATCTGAAAATCTGAGATGCATGCTCAAGTTGTGCATTGAGTCTGGGATAGCAGCAAATTTACTAAAGGAAAAATGATTCTTCCTCTGAAGTTATAGGATTATTAACTTTATTTGGTCAACGAAGTACAGACAAGTGGAGCCATTCCTTTGCAGTTCTTCAAGACTTCTTATTTCATCTAGCTTCCAACCCCTTAGCTCTATGGTATCTAGTTATCTAGCTGATCTGGATCCAGCTTGTCATAGTGTGACATTGCAATTTGCAGAATTAATATAAAATACAAACAAAGGAATTAAGCCAACTTTTTTATAAGAGGTGAAATAGCCCTGGATTGCATTCACTTGAGTCATGCAGACACTTCCCTCCTCCCTCTCTTGCAGAGGGGTTACAACCCAAACAAGTAAGAACTGTAAATCTGATGGAATTATTTCTTAGTAAATATGAAAAAAATGAGGTTGAATATCTCAGTGAATCCAGGGAAGGGTTTTCATTCTTGTTTTAATATTTGAAAAATGGGATATTAAATAATGCACCTTAGGGCATATTAACCCCTGGGTTACATGGGCAATACTATTGTTAGAAGGCTATAGAAAAAGTGAGGCCAAGTTATACAAAAATGGTTCCCCTGGTATTTATTTTTTAACCCTTTCAGTGTTGACATTACATTGTTCATGTGGTCCCCAAGTCAAAATGATACTGCTAGTTTTTAGCAGTTATGGTTGGTTCTGGCTCCAAGATCAGCAAAAGGGGACACAGGGAACCACCTGCAACCTTGGGAATCAGATTGCTCATCTGTGCATTCTGTGCACTAAAAACTGTTGATATCTGTGGGGAATTAGCTTTTACATCAGATTTGTAATGCCAGTGAAAACACTACAGAACTATGATATCTCAATCCTTTAAGAGTGATTTCTTTTTACAATAAAAATATGTCATCCATTTCCTCGCTTACAAATTTCTTCTGCTTTTTTTTCTTGCTGCAGCAAATGACTCAAAGTCAGCAAATGGATGAACTATTAGATGTGCTTATTGAAACTGGAGGTAGGTGATGCCAGTAGAATGAGGCTCTTGGTTCTAACCTAGCAAAACAGGATATAAACCTCAGGCTACCCATAGCAGATATTCTGTGCTTGTCAGGTGAGTGGGGGATGAAATCCATCATGGATTCCATCCACTTCCCAAAGAAATATGTAAATAGCTGTTGCCTAGTTAATTATCATAAGCAGCATTCAATCTAACCACTCCCAGGATCTGCTTACTAGAACAGCCATTGACTATTATAGAAACTGTTAGGTTTTGCCACATTTATATGAAGTAATTAAAAAGAAAGAAGCCATTCTGGAAGTTTAGCTGTTTTTAGCAACTCCCAGGAATTGGTCATAGAAACTGTTGTGGTTTAATCTTGTCAATTGGTATCTCAACTTTGCAAGATTGAATAAAGATTTGAAATCAGTGACAACCAAAACATTATTAAAAATACAAACACATTCACCAACAATACAAATATTAAGAACTTGTTTGCAAGAAGAAAAATAATGCTGAATAAAATCAGGGAAAAACCAGACTGTAGGCACTTTGTAGACCAAGAAAAAAGATGCTATAAGGGGCAAAGAAAATGACCAAGCTCTCTGAAAATCACATTGGCATGGTCATACGCATGGGCACCCATGTGTCTTCTGGTTCTTCCTTTGGTGCGCAAAGGCTCTCTATTATAGAATACAAAAGAATTGTTTAGAAAACCCAAAACAAGTTGGCTTACTACGCGGAATTTATATATATATTTTATATATTTATATATATTTATATATATATAAATTTATATAGACCTATATAATTATAAAAAAGGTGGGTAACTGCTTCTCACTGCTTTGCTTGAAAGTATGCCCCCAAAGGAAAACAGCACCAAAAGAGGCAAGGCAATGGGGATGGGGACATTCTCTGAGGAACACTGGAAGCATTTCCTTCTGTTTGCCTTGTTGTAAGCACTTTGTGTTGTGAATATGTAAGCCACTCTATCAGCCTCAGGCATTTTGGGAGAGAAACACAAAACACTAGCCTCCACAATCAAACCTTTATAAATGTTTTTCCTCACTAGCTTCTGTCTGCTCCAGTGAATCATGTACACAACTTTAATGCCTTCATAGCTAATTTAAATGTTTTAACAATTTCTTACCCTTTGCATGCTCAAGCATGTGTCCACATATCTGTATGATCAGTTCTTATTCTAATAATCCTTTACATCAGCTTTTTTGCTGATTCTAGGCAGGCATTACAAACACCACTTATAACAACTTTGTCTTATATTAACACAGCTTCATCACTACTTTCAATTGCAGGCATTTTATATGATCTCCGTGTTCCTCTCACCATCCCTTCTTGTACCTCTTTGAGCTAGTATAGCATCAAGTAAGGTTTTATTCAGCCAGAACAAAAGGTTGGAATGTGTCATTGCAATGGCAGATGCTGTTGGGAAGTCCTGTTGCACAAGCAGAAGTGTATTCACTTAACATTGGAAGTAGACCCAAAGAGGTTTTGCTCTTGACTTATCATATTTGGTTTGCAAACAGAAATGCCTGCAAATGCTAAAGAGGACCGCCCTTGTCTTCAGAAGGTACCTCAGATAACAGTGTCTTCAGGAACTTCGGGAACACCCTTGCTACGAAAGGCATCCACTACATTTGAGCAAAACACCTCAAATCAACTCTCCTTTGAACGCTGCTCTAGCAATGACAGTCATTTGGAAATCTTGTTAAATTCCCACAGTCCTCTTGGGCGGTCAAGTGAAGTAACCCTTCTAAAATTGGGTGCTGAGGAACCTCACTTTGATGGAGTAATGGAAGGATTTTCTAGCAAGGCTGCCGATGAGTTAGTCTCACCCCATGAGATCTTGCCAACTCCCCTCTCGCCCATGGAGACTCAGTTGTCTCCCTCATCTGGTGAAGGAACTGGTTTGCACATGAGCTTCACAGAGTCTCCCTGGGAAACAATGGAATGGCTGGACCTCACACCACCAAGCTCAGCCAATGGTTTTGGTTCCCTGACCACTACAGGGCCCAGCATCTTCAACATCGATTTCTTAGATGTTACTGATCTCAACTTGAACGGCACTATGGATCTGCACTTACAACAATGGTGATCAAAGCAAATGTTAAGGATAGGGAGGAAACCTACCACAAGTAATTTCCATTGAAAGAATTAAAAGACTATTTTAGAATGTTCTGGAATAATGCAGAGAGAGCAAAAAGAACTGGAGACATTTTCTCCAGGACATAATTTATCTTTTCACCATCAATGGATTCATCAAATGATTATTTCCTTTCTCTGCTATGCTCAAAATAAGGAATCCTTAATTTCTAAAACAAATTCCTCCCTAACCTTTGTAAGCAAATCCAGTTGCTCATCATCAGTTCCAACCTCTTCCAGAAGGAGATTCTCTATGCAGGACAACTGTACATTGCACAAACTTGTCAGTGTTAATCCTAACAGGCTTATCAAACTATATGACTCTGATATGGGCATATTTGTAGATCCCATACACTGCTCCTTCAGAACCTTTGCCCTTTGTGCTTATCATATATATGAACAGTTTTATTGGGAATTCCCCCCACCCCCTTTTTCAAGTCATCTTGCTCTGGTGCATCAAAGAGATCATCAACATTTTACTATTTTTAAAACTGAAATAATCGTCCAGTGTTTCCCTGAATATTTTTCTCTTTTTAAGTTTATTTATTCCTCTTGTTTTCTCAATTTTAAAGATACATGCAGCAGACCTGAAATAATATGATTTATTTTGTAGTGGGCACTCTGCTTGGAAAGGATTTCAAGATGGAACAACAAGAAAATATAGAAATAAGAGGTCTTTAATTGAGTGTAATTGGAGGAGAGCCTCTATGGCCTCACCATTGTTCTGCTTTAAAGGTACATTCCTCCTTTAATAAGTACTTATCTCATTTTTTTATTTTTTTATTAAATTAAAATGTTAACATATATATGTATGTATATAATTTGAGATACATAAAAGTTATAACAGATCAGCATGTAACCAGTATTAATCCACCATTCAAAATCTTTTAAACATTTGACATTCTGAACATAAATTTTGTTTGTGATTAGTTAGACATTCCCAATATCCATATCATCAAGAATAAATTCACCATAAGCAACAGAGTCTTTACCCCTTATAAGAAGTAGAAGATAGGGAAGATAAAATATTTGAATTCAGAAATCTCTGTTCTTCTTCAGCTCTACTTTTATTGGGTTGCCATAACTTTATGAATGTATCAAATAGTTTTATTCAGTAAGTCCCAATGTTTGTTGAATTGTCCTCTTGCTTCAGTCTGTTTTCTTTTGAATTATTTGCATATATTATTTTTTGCTGCCACTATGGGGCAATAGCAATGATATCCTAGCCTTTTCGTACCACAGCTCTTTGAAACAATACTAAAAGCACAAGAATAAAAAGTAATTTTTTTTAAAAAAAAGCTATCCTAATTTAAGATCAAAAATTGCTTGGTGTGGAACAGTATAATTTCTGTCTCAGCTATTACATTTTGTTGTTGCTCTTGCTTTCTCCTTTTAATTCATTTTTCCCTGAGAGGTGCTTAAGCTGAGATGTGTTCTGTGTAAGTGGAAAAGCAGCCTTGCTGAATTTCTTTGATTTCCTCAATCTACTGTAATTTCCCATGTTTCATATATGTTGTCATTCTAGACGATCCATCAACCCTCAAAAATGCAGGTAAATGTCAAGTAAGGGAATAAAATCAGGAAAGCAGCAATCTGCAGATAAAGTTCCTTATGGTTTTATCTGGATTCAAAGCTGTTATATTAATATTATAACTAATTTCTAAGTTTTGTAAGAGAACTATCTTGCTGCTGTCAGGATTATAAAAGAGTGGATGTCCACATCTTCATAAATCTTGATAGTTAGGATTGGAAAGAGATGACTGAAGCTGGTTTTTTTTTTTTTGCTTTTTACTAAGTAATAAAAATGATAAACAAATTGTTCTCCCATGATTAGTGAGAGGCATCATTTCTAAGTTCTTCTTCAAACCAACCTTAATATGAATTTTAAATCTTATCATACCTAGCCATGAGAAGCAAAAGTTATTCATATTTAGTAAATTCTGAATGAAGGGTAATGTCCAAATCTTTAGATAACATAGCCTCACTTTGTCTATATGTGTAGATTCTGATGCTTTGAGTCCAGGGGATTCCAACCATTCCTGTTTCCCATCCCATTTTCCTATCCTAACTGACAACTTCAAAGTAGCAATTCTTCCAGTACAGACTGCCTTATTCCGTGGTATTTCTCTACCCTGAATTGCCAGAAAGCAATCAAACCATTCCTTGCTGTCTTCTTATGGTTCAGAAAAGACAGTAATAAGTAAAATCTCTCATTACTGCTATTTTTCAATATGGCTATGCTATAAAAGTATAACTGATTTGAACAACGGCAAACCCTGATAAGCTATAACTTTAGTTTTGACATGTACTCATTTTTTTTAATCCCCGTTTTATTTGAATTTAACTTTTGTACAGTACGAAAGTGGGAGGAGGGGAACCGACTGGAAAAAAAACCTGTTTTAATTATTGTTGCTTCTGTCTTGCTTAGACTTCAGTGAAAATGATTTAGTTTAGACAATGTTCCATTAATATCTATTATATGACAACCTCATGCCTGCATTTTAGTATTTCTTCCAAAGAAAGACCAGTGTACGTGATATAATTTGTGAAACCACAATAACAAAAAATGTTATTAATCTAATCTCTATCTCTAGATTACATTTAATAATTTTCAGTCATAGCTCAAAATATAAATTTAGTTTGAAGGATAGAGATAGCTTTCTGTTATATGCCAATCCAAATTGGACAGTTTCTCGTGAATGAAAAGTTTATCTTCCATTATTTCCTTAAATTCTTATTTTTGTGAATGCAAAAATATTGAATGCAAATTTCTTTGCATTGAAGATTTTGTAGGTTTGTTTTCAGAACTTTTTCAGAATTGTCCATGTAAGTTTAGAACTGGAAAAAAATGTTAAAACATCTCTAGGTTTGAATAATTGGGCATATGGGTGTCCTGTATTTTCGTAAACAAATCATCCAGAACATACTAGTGCTATACCTCCCTTTTAGAATTAACCTTAAAATAAGTTGCGATTTGTCTGATCATTTCTCCCTATAAATGTCATCTATCACTATCTATTTCAGTTATATTTTTTCTCTTGTAAATGGATATTAGCCATTAAGCTATTTTGTCATTTGAAAATCTACACTTGCTTTTTCAAACCAATTACAAGACTATACAGATCAGCTATGGAAATTCATTCTTGAAAGTAATCAGGTTACTTTGATTTTTTTTTTTGTTCCAAAAAGAGGATTCTTGTTAATTCACCGATTCATCCTACATCCCTTGAAATTTAAAGCATGCATCATAGAATATGTTGTACAGTCTTAATAGTTTATATTCATTATTTAAAGAATTTTTAGTCACCATCTTAGCTGTCTGCCAAACATACCTTTTTTCCCCTTTTCTATTTAATTAAAAAAGTGGTCAAACTATTACTGTTTTCCTGCAAAAGACTCAAATGTCTTTGGTAATGGCATTTCCTTTAACAATTTGGTACTAAATATATCTTGTTAACTTAACTGTTTTAATTTAAATATTAATTCATAAATAAAAAGAAATGTATACATAGGTGATGAAGGATAATATATGGAAGAAATATTTAAGGAATTGTCATTTTAAGAAATTCCTATGAATTATGGATGACCAATTATTATAATGTAATTGTAATAGCTACATTATTATGTTGTGTTTGTAATAATGTAACAGAACACAATTAGTTCAAGAAGGTAATTTATTATCAACACAAATAAGATAGCCAGTGTGGCCCAGGGGCTTAAGATGTTGGGTTAGCTAGGAGCAAAGAGACTGAAGTTCTACTCCACCTTCAGTTACTGATGCTTCCTGGGTGACTTTGGACCATCATTGGCCCTTAGCCCAATTGGTTTCATGGGGTTGTTGCTGTAATGGGGGGAAAATGAATGCTAGTGCTATATCTCCCTCAAAATGTATCTATCTTGAACTGCTATACAAATGGCAGGCTACACATCTAATAAATAACAAGAATAAACGACAACGGAAAAGCTATAAAACCAATTCAACTAAATAAGCAAGTAAAAAGAACTTTTTTTAAAAAAAGAGCAACAACCCTTCTGGGATGCACTTTATTTAGATCATTTCCTTAGCAACTCTTTTTGGGTGTCTGCTAATAGTTTCCCTATCTACATAATGAAGGTAACTTCTTATCCTAGACAGGAAGGAAAAATGGATTGTAGAGACTTCCCATGATAGAGCTTATCCTATCTGGTCTGCAACCAGTGTGACCACCACTATTTATAGCTATTGGGCCCAGGGAAAAATATGCCTCAATCCTTGGAATTGTGCAGTCTTGCTCCTCACTGATTGTTTGAGTGAACAAACTTAGTTCACTAGAAAGAATTTTAACATCAGCACCAAACAGTCATGAAAGAAGCAATCCCACTTTTTCTATTATTTAAAGTGTAACATTTAGCTCAGGTCCTTCGAAATACCTAGCAAGTGTTCACCCTAATGCTTGAGACATTCTCAAAGTAGCTGCTCTGTCAATCCAATAGGCTTTGAATGATGGCCCTAAGCGTTATCTACTGGGTGTGGTAAAAAAAAAAAAAAAGATAAAATAGGAGGAAGCCATGTTAACATTTTTGACCACATCCTGTTGACACCTCTGGATGAATCCATCTTTGTTTTGCCTCTTCCCCATCTAGAATACAAGTGGAGCAAGTGTGCTGATATCGACCTTCTATTTTGAGATAGTGGTGCAAAAATAAGTGTAAGTTCCAATACCAATTCCTTCTTTTCCCTATGACAAAGCAGCATTTTTAATTCCTAGAGTTACAAACGATAGGAGTATATGTAGAGAGTGAAAGAGAAAGATAAGTATCTTTCAGTAAAATTGTAATGAAGATTTCTGATATTTAGTAAGAATATCCAAGACATTTGGGAAGTATTCTAGCAGCAAAAACAATTGTCAGTAAACAAAGTTAACTTTCCGAAACTAAAACCAAGATATAGGTTTGTATATCTCATACATTCTTTCTTTAGCAGAGGTTGCAAAATAGGCAAATACCATGTGAAACGACTGCAGAATTTAAACCAGTATTAAATAAGGTTATACATGGAAAGCTATCAATTTGCATTAGCATGTAGACATTATGAGAAGACAGATGAACCAGGACTTTTCCCATACAAACTCAATTATAAGCACCATGGCTTATGAGCAATGCTATTTAAACCCAGAAAATAAATGTGCATGTTGGATAATGACACATTAATTTGTGAATGCAACTTGATATGATAAATCTGTATACAGCATCATTGAGCTATCCCTAGAATGTCACATGTATCAGTAGGGCAAAACCTAGAAAGTAGGTTTTTTAAAAAGCTAGGACAAGCCTCAGGAGACCTAGGCTAGAAGTTTCCAGGACCAAAATTTAACAAAACTACCAGCAAATATAAACAATGTTCTTTGCACTGATGCAAAATTTCAAGAAATTTCAAGGAATAATAAAGTGGATGAATCTTAAGCATTAGCGTAAGCAACAATTTTAAACTAAGCAATACGTGGTATTGATAGAAAAGCAAAATCCAAAACAAAACTTTCCACACTTCCTTTAATAAAAACAAACTTTTTCCTACTTCCAAGGAAAATAACTCTTTTCATCCATCACTCTGAATATATTCGGAGCTACATGAAAACAAGAATTTTGCAGAGTAAAACCACTTTAGCATCAACACTTGGCTGTCTTCCATCCCAATCTACTTTGAACTATTTAATTCAGTTTTCTTTCAAGTTGTCACATGCTTTATACACTGTAAAAATACACCTTCTGACTATTATCTTTCTTACATGCGTCATTCATTTTAGCAAGTTGAAGGTATCCTTTTCCTATTTAGTTTTTGCTAATATTAGACCATGTGCAGAATGATTATGCATAAGAAACAAAACATAAGACAAAGATAAGGACATTCAATCATGTCCCTCCTTCATGATTTCATCTACTGCGAAGGTAAATTTTATTTTTTGTCAGTCACTGTCTTGATGTAAAATTCATAGCTTTTCTTAAAAATCATTTTGTTTCAAATAATCAGTTGACCAGTAATGCCATGAGACAGGCTTAAAAGTTTCAAGAATACCTCACAAATCTTGATTGTCTTAAACCCAGACAAAAGCTAGATAAGTTCCCACTTAAGCAGCACAGTCCTATGCGCTTCTCTTTAGATGTACAAAATTGTAGGATATTTCTATCATCCTTTATTTGGTCACAGAGCAGTTTTATCCTGCTTTTTCAAAAGCAGTTAGATACCAATCAAGTGAACCAATAATCACTGCTGGAGCCTTTGAAAAAATAGGTGCAATAAGGCAGCTGTATGTGCTTCAACAATTCAAAAGACTTGCTCATTTCTTTTTCTTGAGTGAACATGTTTGTCACAGCACTCTTCTTGTTATGTGGATTCTCTGGTGGGAAAAACACAGAATGAGGTACATACTGTACATACCCTGCATAGAATTAATTATTAATACTGACTGAATAGCATAGATGATTTCCAAATGCAGTCAGAGCTGGCCATCTCTTCTTCCTGGCTCATTTGTTTAAAGTCTTCAAATAGTGAACAGGGACTTCTGTTTAAGTCACAAGACACTGGCCACTGGTATAGTGCTTCATTCCTCAAAGAACAAACTTTGAAAATAAGGTAGATAAACCCTAACCTGTAAACCTTCTGAAGTGTTCCTGAACTATAGGTTTACTACATTTAAAGCAATATGTGATATTTGTCGAGAAATACATTTATCAAGAAACCCAGTTCAATCCTTACTAGGTCTTTAATTGACCCTTCTTACTAGAATCCAGTAAGTGCTCTTTTGCTGTAATATCTGTGCAGATTTTTTTTACTGATTTTCCATAATTGAGCAGAATTGGATAGGATTGGATTGGATATTGCATTTGTTTCAGATGGAGTGGTGGTGTCCTCGAGTATGCTTCCACTACTAATAGTTATGCAGGCAGAGATGGGATATGGTACATATATGTAAAATGCATACTTAAAACAGTGTTTTAATCTTGGTGCTATAAGGTATGTGATAGCTTTCTTCAAAAATATATATAAACCTCTTAAAAGAATCAGTAGCGCTAATTTATAATACAAAATTGCACAGTGATAGATTTGTCAAGGGAAATGGAAAGCATATTTAAAAATATTTAAAAAAAATACATCTGTCTATTTATTAAATAATTGTAAAACAATTTAATCAAACAAAACTATTCCATGCTTAAAATCTAATTGAATGCTAAAACTATGTTACAAATTCATTCAAGACGTCCATGAAAAATGCTGTGCTCACAAACTGTGCATGTCTATGACAGTAATAAAGCTTTAATTTGTATGGGTTCAACAAAGGCTTCCTCCAATGTGATATTAAATAAAATGAAGAATTTATTTCCACTTCATGGAAGTATCATTACATTTAACCTTAAAAGAGGGGCTCAGAATGAAGACTGGATAACTGCTAAAGAAAAGAGAAATCTGAGATCTAGATTCCTATTTAGCTTTGTTTTGACAAATTACTTAAGCCACCATTTCTGATATGCAAATTATAAGAAGCCAGAATTGACACAATTTCTGGTTTCTATTTCTATTAGATTTATTTCTATTAGATTTACAAGACGAAGAGGAGCAAATATTTTCTATATTTTATTGTGATGAGGTAGAAAATCCCGTTTAGGATATTCTAGAGGAAATGTGTGTGAATCCACACATGAAAAGGAACGGTTCACTAGATATCTTGCAATACTAGTCATCAATTACTACTTTGGCTTTTCTCATAAATCTAGACACAGAATTCAAACAGTTCTGTGGAGGGGAGGGGATAAACAAAAAAAATCAATTTATATTTGTCATTACTACTTCCTGAAGCTTTGTAAAAATTAGGTTTGAAACCTAAAATTCATTATGTTTAACAAATGAGTGTACCTACTATTGGATTTGTTTGGAAATCACACACGTGTGTGTATGTGTGTATCATCAACAGATAAAGGACAGTGTGCCATCAATATCTTCATGAGGAAGATTAGCAGAAGAATTCTGTTTGCAGACCTCAGTATCCATAAAACTATGGCCCTGTTAAGATGACCAACTTCAGTGGTTGAAATAGGAAAAAAATTAACAGTTGCTGCATGTTAAAAATGTTAACTGTCTGTAAAAATCACTATTTAACGCATGGGTTTTCGATTGTACAAGTGTTCACAATGCACTAGTAGTCAGAATATCCTTTCACATGCTTATTTTTCTTTAGTTTTTAATGTTAATATGCAAAGAAGTTTGAAGCCATTCCAATGAGACTTTTTAAATAGCACTTGAATCCAGGAGTTTTAGGTGCTACACTGTTGTGCGGTACAGAACTTTAATGCCAGCTTTATCCTTATTTAAAAGGATGCTGTTAAACTACAGAAAAAAAAATCACACTGTAAATAAATACACTGCTTACCTCTGTGACCAGCACTGCTGTACTTATTAAAAGAATCCTGTGATGTCACACTAAGCTTGTGTTTTAGTATTATTTTGTCATGTCAAGTCTTATAGTACATGCTGTTCCTTTTCCATACAATATTACTTTAATTTCTTCTATATCCTATCCAAATGACTCAGAATTGATTTTTATGTTCACCTTGAAGAAAGACAGCCATGTTTCCTGCTGTTAAAAAGACTGGACTGGAAAAACCAACATCTGACTCCACTTCTATTTTGTTAGTGAATCTCAAGAAAAACTACACATTTAAAAAGAAATTGTTCAGGAAAAAACAACACTTCTGTGATCTTAGTATAGTCCTAACTGGCAGGCCAGTCACATTAGTTTTTACTCTCTGAATGCTAAAGGAAAACTAGAAATGTAGTTAACAATTTTGTTTAATTTTTCCTTCTTTCCCTGCCCTCTTCCCCATCCCTCATATAATAAACCCAGGCTTGGATAAGTAAATTAAAATTATTTCAGTGCCTTTTGTTGAAACCAATTAACAAAAAGAAAGTCCCATCTGATATTGACAGATGGAATAGTGATAAATGGGCTATATAGCACTACTAAACAAATAGGATTTTGATATTAAGGGGTAAACCACACAAATAATAAAACAAGTAAATGGACTTTTCTCAGAATGGTGAGATGTACATCGTGCTGAGTTAGGACCAGTAATTGTTTTAATATGTTTATAAATTATATGGATTTGGGTATGACTAGTAAAATAGCCAGATTTGCTGATAACATTAGTCAAAATGGTAAAAACTTCGGATGGCAAACAAAAAATAAGCAACTGCAAAGTATTCCATATTAGGGAATGGGCATCTAAACAGCAGATGTTATTCAGTGTGGGAAAATTATGTAAGCTGATGCTTAAAGCCCCAGCTATGCATACAAATTAATAGGACCAGAGCACGCAGTGACAATGAATATGTCGACAGTTAATGTTCTACTTCATCCAGTTGCCCTGACTCTCCCCTAAATTAGCAATAGCGTTTAAACTTATATACCGCTTCACAGTGCTTTACAGCCCTCTCTAACAGTTTACAGAGTCAGCATGTTGCCCCCAACAATCTGGGTCCTCATTTTACTGACCTCAGAAGGATGGAAGGCTGAGTCAACCTTGAGCCAGTAAGAATCGAATTGCTGGCAGTTGAAAGAATTGGCCTGAGATATAAACATTCTAACCACTGCGCCACCAGGACTCTGAGAACTGAGAGATTAAAAGGTCATAAAAAGGGAATTTTAGTCTGCATCTGCTGTTAAAAAAAAGAACCTAACATGCTAGGGATAATAAAAACTGGTATTAAAAATGGAGATGCCAGTATTACAATGCCCTTATGTAGATCAATGGTGTGACCACATCTGATGTGTGCAGCTCTACAAGTACTCTTTGCTTAGCCACTGGTTGTTCAACAACTATTTGAAGATACAGTGAACAACAAAATACATACTTACACGTCATCCTCAAAATTACAACTTCTGTGCACATATCTGATCACAAAATCACATTTTGGGTGCTTGGCAACCAGCTCACATTTACAAATGGTTGCAGTGTCCTGGGGTCACGCACTGTAACTTGCGACCTTTTTTGTTAGTTTCTGGCAAAAAAAACCCCATGTATTTGAGAGAATGGATGCACTTAACAACTACATGGTTCACTTAATTACCATGGTGACTTGCTTTATGGCCATTGTAAAAATGGCTGTAAAATTGAGCAAGGTCACAACCCCAAACACAGAATGACAGAAATTCCAGGTTTCAACTATGATCATTCTGCGAGGACTACCTATAGTTGCCGTAACTCAGAAACATTATGGAATTAAAGAAGTTTCAGGGATAGGCAACTCAGGGGAGTGGAGCAACTTTGCTATGAAGAACGATTGTGATATGAGGCTTTTTAGATCAGAAAGGAGGAAAATGAGACCTGAGTGAGGTATACTAAAAAGTATGCATGGTGTGACAAGATGCAAGAGGACTAGAAGCTAGTTCCTCTTCTCAAAAGTATTAGAACCAGAAATTGAATCCTGGAAGAGTCAGGAAATACAGGGAAAGAAAATATTTGTTTTTACACAATGCATGATTCAACCTTGGCATTCACTCCAAAAAAAATCATGGGGGTCAATGGAGATTAGCCACGGTTGCCTCTGAAGATCACCAACTGGAAGACCAGTGAGCTTTCTTAGGCAGTTGTTGACTACCAGGAGAACAGATTGCTGATGGGCCAGAACTCCAAACCAGGAGTACACAGCTCATGCTCTTATGATGTCACTGCCAAAACCGTGAAGTTTTGAGATACATTAAAATATGTTTAAGAAATGAATAGATCATTCAAGAAATACTCCAGGTCTCAGTTGCAACAGTAACTAAGTAATCATGATTATTTAGGTGATGCATCAGCAGAAGTGGTTCATGAGGCAAGGACAAATACCTGTTTAAAAATTGTATCAATGATCAAATAGAGCTTATGATTTTTGTTTAAGATGGGAAAATAATCACCTTAGTTCCACCATCTTTAATTCTTTTTTTTTCAATAAATAGGGGAAACTGGCCAGAGAAAGGTGGCATTTATTGATTTCCCCATTGCATACCTGACCTTATAACAAAAATTAACAAGGTCTACATTGCATCCTTGATTTATTACAACTGACCTGCAGGCGAAAAAAATAGAACTATTACATTAAACACTTTGATTCCATGTAGAATATCTTAAATAGAACAGGAAGTCAATTCAGAAAAAGATAAAATAGTTGGAAGCTCTTAAAAGCCATCATGTTGTGAAACTCCATTTTACTTACAGACGATTAGGCAATATCCCTGCACATCAGCTTAATCAATAAACTTTTATACATTTTTTGCTATCGTACAAGAAGAAAAAAAAATTAACCAGAGCTCACAATGTACAGTTCTTACACTATTTTCACAGCTTCTGAACACTATACATCTTTATAAACATACACTGTAATATAAATGCTGCACCCTTGATAGTATATTATAACAATCTATGAGTAATATGCTAGAACTTCCATCGTACTGAGACTGCGTTGGAAGCTACCTCCATTTTCTGATCAACTGCATGGAAATATTCTGCTTATATAAACAAATTATAGAATTGGAAAATGGGGTCTAAAACAATTGTTCATTTTTTTGGCAAAGACAAGGAAGAGCCAACAGGAAACTGATATGTAAGGCTGGGAAGCTCTGAACTTTTGTCTGAAAGGACTAAAAAGAAGAATTATTGCATTATTAAAGGCCAAATTCCATTCAAACAGTATCTCATTTGTTATTCCCTATGTTTCTTTCAGGGGCAAAGATTCTTGTTTAGACTGTTTTACCTCTTGAAAGTTTATTAATCAGTTGATCAACTAGAAATATAAGAGTTAACTGGCTATAGCAATAAGATCTTGTTTCCACTGTGTCTTACAAGGGTCACTTCTTTTCCGCCGTCAGTTAGAAATGAGTATTTCGTTAAATATAGCTGAAAAAATTAATACTAGTTTAATTTTATATGGCTTTTTTTCTTGGCTTGACAGTATTAAAAATTCCTTGTTCTGTTCTCTGTCCTTTGAAGAATTTAACACATTAATTCCCTTATATTATCAATATTATGTGCCATCAGATAAGTGTTGGCTCAGCAATTTTATCCATAATATATATCAATAAGCCATCATAAAAACTTAATTCCATTTTCAGAATAGTTCAGCAGAAATTGAATTCATCATCCAAAATACATCAAATTAATTAGCACCATTTTGCTGTGATTTTGGAAGTACAAATATCTAACTGAAAGGGAAGAAGGAAGCTTATCTGCTTTGATACTGGATATCAGACAGGAAGTAGAGATCCAAGTCACACCTGGAGTTCTTTAATAAGGTAAATACAGCTATTCACAACTGCAGGCCATCCAGTGTCCTTTCTAAATGTGAGAGTTAGCCATCTAATCACCAGGTTACAGTTAGAAATCAGGGATCACAAGCCAGTTAAATTCCACTGAATAGTTTTATAATTCCTCAGTTCAAAATTTTATGTCATTGGTTGACAGTTTGTAGGATACCTAGTTCTGTTGAAGACTGGTTTCCGTGGAAAGTGAAAGAATACATTATTCTTCCTCTCTTAGTAAGTTGTATTGTTAGTTCTTTCAAAGTTTTGAATGTTTTTGGTAAAGAAATCATCCATTTTACATGATCACTCTTTCCTCCCCCAAACATTATGAAGTTCTGCTGAGCCACACTGTTTTAAAAAATATACACTGTGGCTGAAAAGCAACAGAATTTCAACTCAATCTATTGCACTTTGTGAAGAAAAATATATTTATATATATATATATATATATATTTATATATTATCCCCCGTTTGCCTTTGCTAGCTCCAGAAGGTAAAAGTAGCTCCATTTGGCTGCACAAGTTACTGTCTATCAGGCAATATTTTTTTAATGTTTCAAATCAGACAGACCAACAACTAACTTTCTTTCATTTAAATTATTTATAGCAATTGGAAGAGCTTGGGAATAAAATCCCTCCAGTAGCTGCTGAGAAGTTTCTGAGTTTAGAACTTAACCTTTAGGTGCTATCCAATCATGGCCAACAAATAAAATGTTACTTATTTCCACATTTTATGTATATGTCCACAAAAAGAGCAAAACAAAGTCTCTCTTTGACTTGACACTAACACTGTGAGTTTGGGTATTACATGGATGCACTTCGTAAGTGACAATGATATACAGACAGAATGGAGGAGAAACACCAACATTATTGCACATGGTGTCTGGGCGAGCATTAAAACACTGCAATATGGGGTGAAGATTCTGTACATCTTGCTTTCTCTCAGCACTTGCACTAGAGTTTGATATAGCAGCAGTATCAATCAACATACATTGGAGAGCTGGGAGTTGTTGGCATTTGATCCAGGATTTTACAAACATAGCATGCAACATCCACTGTTCGTTCCTCATACATTAGAATGAAAGGATGTTTCTGGAGAGAAAAAAGGAACAAAGCTGTCTCACTGTCAGTATATGTGATCACAAAACGTATCTATAGGACATAAAAGTATTCAGTGTTTCTATATACCTTATTGCTACAATTTCTTATTAGGAAAAACAATCCTTACATGGTTTAAAATAGCCATAAAACATGTAGAATATGTAAATCAGACATGATTTGATTGAAGCCCTTCAAATAGAAGTCTTCAAGTTATTTACAATAATGGTCATGCAAGTCTATTATCCAGGCACAGAATTTCAGTTTTATAATCCAAACCTGGAATTTTTTTGAAAAAAACTGGTTTGTACTCAGTATACCATAGAAAGAAGCAACCATCACTTAATTCTACATAAATGCAATACAGGAAATATTCTACAGCAGAGGTCTCCAAACTTAGTAACTTTAAGACTTGTGGACTTCAATTCCCAGAATTCTCCAGCTGGGAGTTGAAGTCCACAAGTCTTAAAGTTGCCAAGTTTGTGTACCCCTGTTCTACAGCATGAAAGTACCAATGTTTCTCTTAACGAGCATCAATCATTCTTCATGACAGGAATCACCTAAATCTTCAGTTAAATCTGGGTAGTTTCATATTCCATACTCACCAGAAGCTCCTTATACTTTGGCCTTTTGGATTCATCCTTTGTAAGGCTAAATAATTAATAAAAAGATTACATATCAAAATGATTGCAGAAAGCCATTTAATTCTTGGACAGCACAAGTTAAAGGAATTATCAGAAACAAGTAATTCTAATGTATTTGGGCACATATTCATTTTCCTGTGAAGTTGTTATAACCTACAATTACTTGTTTTCAAATTTTGTACCAACACTGTACAAGCATTAAATCTGTAGCACTCATTTATCTATGCTTCCTTTTTCCTGCCTTTCAAGCCTATTCTAACCCCTTAGAAACAGTTTCTAAAAAGACATCTAACATATTAGCTTATCCTGTCAAAATAGCAATAATCAATAATTAACAGTGGATCAATAACAAGACAGTAGATAGCTGGAAGATAGGAGAAAACCACAGCAGCTTTTTAAGAGAAAATCTTAGGCTTTCCCAATGCTACAGAACAAGTAATATCACTTTGTTAAAGCTTCCTATGTATCAACTCCTGAAGTCCATTAAGAGTAGATTTATTCTGAAAACAAAAATTTACATGAAAACTGGCAGGGAGAGTCATTCTATCCAGATTGAAACATCTAAGTTTAATAAACTAAGCTACTGACAAACTGTCTTTCTGTGAGCTACTCCATCATGACAGCAAAGAAACTAGGGAATTATAGCTAACTTTACCTTTCTGTAACACCCAAAGAAATAAAGGATTGCCAATGGATTTCAACCAGTATGAACTTGTGATTGACAAGTGATTGTGATTATTCATTCAAATTACAAGATTTATAGGCCATTCCAATCCACCAACTGTGAGCAGTGCATAGGCCCTCAATATTGGACATTAAAATCATACAACTATATCCTACATTCCTATGGAACTGCAAATCCTGAATAAACACAGTATCAGCTTGGTAGAACAACCAGATTTTCATCAATTTTCTAAAAGTCAGGAGGGTCACTTGTATATTTGGGGAGTTATAGTTCCAAAGTTACAGTTACAGAGGGAATGGAAAAAAAAATGTTATGCGCCCCTGATAGTGACAATCTCCAATCATAGTGAACCTACCCTACTGAATCCTATCAGTTGGACAAGTATTACTGATTTCTGGGAAATGATGGTCCTACAAACCATTACAGGTTTGATAACAATCAGCATCTTGAATTGCACCTGGAAGCAAAGTAAGCAATCCAGTACAGTTTTTGGAGTAGAGGTGAGAATGGTAACAGAATGAGAAAATATTAAGAGAAGAATTTTAGAAAATAATATTTAATTCTAAGAAAGCATAAGAAATTCAAAACAGCCCTTCCTTGATTATGTTTAGTGTAAAGGCAGAGCATAGAGAAACTGTTACAAAAGCAAAAAATACCTTCCATATTCTGGTTTATTTGAAAGCCACTAAACAAAGCTCCAGTTTGAACCTAAGGGGAAACCTATAATTTAACTGCAGGTTCCTAGTTTTGGCCTTGTGTGTGCAAAGGGATAGAGAAATAGTGTTTAAAAACCACTTTAAATATTGCTTATTAAGCCATAAACTGATGGTCAAAATGTGTTCTATAGAGTGTTTGAAACATTAACAAGAAAACAGACTGACTAAATTTCCAAACAAACCATAAAACCTATTTCTGTACTGTTGTCAAGAGACTAACATGGATATTTCCATGAAATCATCAAGAGTTGAGCATGTCTCAAAGGAAATTTACTGCTAAAGTTACACTACCCAGAAAGTTCATTAAGCTTAAAAATATCTTTCTTCTGTTTTTCTTTTTATATACCGTATTTTTCGGAGGACAACACACACTTTTTCTACCCCCAAAAGTGGGGAGAAATGTCTGTGCGTTTTATACAATGAATGTTGCCAAAGCCACACCTATCTGCCTTTGGCCTCTGCCTCCAGCAATTTGCCTCCTTGCAGCAAACAGCTCCTTTCAGCTCCAGCCTGATTAGCACAAGCAGCTGATTGTCAGTTGGCTCAGTCTCCCAACAATCAGCTGTTTCAGGCTGCAGAGATTGCCATTTCCCATTGCCGCCTCTGTGCGCCCCATTTTCAGCCTCTGCATCCCATTTTCAGCCTGTGCATGCCCCATTTTCAGCCCGTACTGATCTCTGCCACCTGGAACAGGCTGAAAATGGGGCACATGGAGCCTGCAAATGGGGTGTGCCGAGGCTGAAAACAGGATGCAGAGGCTGAAAATGAGGCGTACGGAGGCGGCAATAGGCTATGGCAATCCCTGCAGCCCGAAACAGCTGATCATCGATCCAACCGACAATCAGCTGCTTGTGCTAATCAGGCTGTACTGAAACTGACCAGGCTGTTTGCTATTTGCTGCAAGGAGACAAACTACTGGAGGCAAAGGAAGATTTTTTTTCTTGTTTTCCTCCCCAAAAGCTAGGTGTGTCTTATACTTTGGAGCATCTTATACTCCAAAAAATATGGTAATAGAAAGTTCAAAAGCAATTTCTTTTATCCTTGTGACTTTTTACATGTCTGAATTCCTGTTTAGTTTGTAATTATTTTATTGGTAAATTGGATAATGTTTCCCATCTGTCATACTAATTGCAATGAGACTCACAAACAATTCATTTTCTCCAATATAATGTAACAAATGTATTGCAAAGCTGCAAATACAACCAGTAGAAGAAGTCTATCAATTCTTGTCACTAAACATTATAGCAAGGGTAGGCAGTCCAATCTCATCCAAATATTTTGATTAACCTCTATTTCAGTGAGCAGAGTTACCGACTTGGGACTATGAAAAAAAATCTGGATGGTACCCAGTTGCCTACTCCCATCAGAATGATGATGTGAACCCAGCTGAATGCAATCAGCACCATACTACACCAAGGGCTAGATACTTGTAAGTCCATGCCCAAATCTTACTTTTTAGAAAATTTTAGGGCCAGATGTAGGATCATAGCACAATATGGGCAGAAAACAACTATCTCCACTCACTTCTATTTAGTATATTGTCTCAATCATAAACTCGGGTATGACACACCAATTCATACTTAAACCAAAAAAAAGTACCAGGATCCTCTATGATAAGAGAAGGAAACATCTATTCAGTCATAGCATCTCAGATACAGAATTCAATTCTGTAGTTCAATTAGCCTAGATCAGTGGTTCCCAAACTTTTTCAGTCCACCACCCCCTTTGTGCTATAAACTCATCCTCATTGCCCCCCACCCAGGGGTAGGATTCAAATTTATGTGGGTGTGGCCTAATTTGAGGGTGTGACTTGCTGGTCATGTGACTGGCTGGGTGGCTTGCTGGCTGGGTGTGGCTTGCTGGTCACATGATCGGATAGGTGTGGTTTGGTGGTCATGTGACTGTGTGGCCATGGCCAGATGACTGGCAAACCAAATACAAGTGGTCCTCACTTAATGGCCGGTTGTTTAGCAAGTGTTCTAATTTATGACTGGCCTCCCCAGAGATACTTGACCTGTTTTTGGAGTTTTGACAGCCATGCACACACATACACACACATTCCCTCCTAACCCTGCTGGAGCAGGTCATTGGACTAGAATCGGCAAAGCATCTCTGATTAGATTCTAGTAGTGAATAAAATCTAATCAGATATCCTTTGCCGATTCTTGTTGATTTGTTTTATTTTTACTTCTTTATTTTATGATGCTGAATTGCATTGACATGTGTCCTTCTTGTGCACAACACAGAAGCTTTTGTGATTCTTTGCAGCAAAAATTACTGACCTCTGGCTTTGCTCGACTTTTCAAACATGCCAGCATTGCCGCGCTCTAGGTGCCGGCCCTGCAGGTCCACCCCATTGAATCCGCTGCACCGGAGGGACCTGCCCAAGCAAGTCTGAGTGAAGCAGTGCACCAAGTCAATGGGGGGAGCCTGAGAGAGGGAAAAGAGAGAGAGAAAAAAGAGACTAAGAAAGAGAAGAAAAGAAAGAGAAAAGGGAAAGAAAGAAAAAGGGACAGATAAAGAAAGAGGGGGAATGGAAGGGACAGAGAAAGAAATAAAGAGGAAGGAGGGAGGGAGGGAGGAGAAAGATAATGAGATGTCTATTCTAGTCCAAACACCTGCTCCAGCAAGGTTAGAAGGGTGTGTTTGTGTGTGTGTGTGTGTGTGTGTGTGTGTGTGTGTGTGTGTTCTCCTTGTAATTTACCAGTACATTTTGGTTTTGCCTTCTTCAGAATTGGCACTTTAAAACATTGCAGAAAAGTAATTTTTGGGGGTGGAGATCTGATCCAATGGGTCCTGTTTAAAGCCTCAGCAAAATGTGACAGCTTCCTGATAGTCTTGATCATGTTTCGTCCACAAAACCTTCAATAGAAGCCAAAAATATTTCAATGTGCTGGCAAAGATGTTTCAATGTAGAAAAGGGCCTCAGTCTAAACTAGACCTCATTTCAATCTAATCTCCCTCCCTCCCTCCCCCTCTCCCTCCCTCCCAGACTGGCTTTGCTCTACTTTTCCAATGTGCCTGCAGGACCAGCGCTTCGAACATGGATGGATGGATGGATAGAGAGAGAGACAGGTAGGTAGGTAGGTCGGTAGATAGATAGGTAGGTAGATATATTGATAGGTAGGTAGGCAGGCTGGCAAGCAGGTAGGCAGACCTTTTGGATGGATGGATGGCTAGGTAGGTAGGTAGATAGATTAGTAGGTAGGTAGATAGATGGATATTGGTAGATAGGTAGGTAGGAAAGTGGATAGGTAGGTAGGTAGGTAGGTAGGTAGACAGAAAGACAGGCAGACAGGCAGGCAAGTATGTCGGTAGGCAGGAAGACAGACAGACAGACAGACAGAAAGTGACAGCGGCGGCACTTTGGGAAAGTAAAGCAAAGCCACTATCATCGCATTTGAGGTGCCGGCTCCGGAGCAGTACAACAGTCAGTGGGGTGAGCCTGCAGTGCTGGTGCCTTGAACACCCCACTGCCGCTTTTTAGCGCCCCTCTGCCAGCCCCCTTGGGGATGCTAAGAGGTGGCAGGAGGTGTTCGAGGTGCTGGCACCGCAGGCTCACACCATTAACTGTTACATCAGAGAGGTGCAAGGGACTCAATGGGTTGAGCCTGCACAGCCAGTGCGTCGAACGCAGCAGCGGCACATTGCGAAAGTAGATCAAAGCTGCCTGCCCTGGACTTCCTCAACCCTGCCCTGCTCCAGGAAGGAGGGAACAGCACTGCCCTCTACAACATGAGTGCCCCAAGAGAGCTTGGGAGGCTGATCCCTGGCAAGAGGGACATCCTGTGAACTTGCTGTCAGGTAGGCTTGGTTGAGCAGGATCCTGGATATTGGGCAGGTGGACAACGCCCCCCTTCCTCTGCCTCCCCCAGATCAGGGGTCTGCAACCTTAAACACTCAAATAGCCATTTGGACCTGTTTCCCATAGAAAATAAAACACCAGGAATCCCAAGACATGGGTGGGTGTGGCAACTCAATGTCACTCCCACCGAGTCACATGACCCCCCAGATTTTGTGGTTTTCTGTGTTTTCTATGGGGAACAGGTTGCTCTCTCTCTCTCCTCCCTCCTTCTTCCATCTCTATCTTTCTCCCTCTTTCTCCTTCTCCCCCACTCCCCACCTCCCTTCCAAACTCCCACACCCAGGGAATAACTGTAAGGAAATTTGGCCACATTCTTTCTGTCTCTGGAAAGATACAAAAATAAACCTTGCATTCCAAAAGGAATGACAGTCAGGCTGTTACCTCACAGTGCTACAAAGTTGCTGCCTTAGATCACTGCTTAATCCTTGCAAAACTGGCCAAAGACAGAGAGAGAGGAGCAGACAGAGCTGAATTGAGCAGAATCTCTCTCCCTCCCTTCGTATCTCTCCTTCTGTGTGTGTGTGTGTATCTCGCTCTCTCTCGGTCCCTGTCTGTGTCTCTTCTCGCTCTTCGCTGAAGATTTTCTTTCTTCCTTTTGGAAATCTGGGTTGGCTGAAGAACTAGAGGAGAAGGAGAGGGAGGAGGGAAGCCTCCACCTTGGCTTCTGCTCGTTCCTCAGCTCACCTGGATCTTCAAAAGGAAGGAAGAAAAAAGGATAGCGAAGAGCCCCAAGTAGAGCACACAGGGCTTTCTGAGAGAGTGAGAAGCTTCTTTTCTTTCTTCTTGGTGAGTTTTTGGAAATCCAGGTTGGCTGAGGAATGAGCGCAAGCTGTGACGGAGGCTTCCTTCCTCCTTCTCCTCTCGTGTGCACCCTCCAGGCCCCACCACAGCCAGCTCCATGGCTGTTCACTGCTCTTGCAGCACCTGTGCAGCACACTCAAATTTAGTGCACTTTACTCCATCCCCTCCTCCTCCTCCTGGAGCCCATTACAATGCGGTGCATTGGAGCTGCCACATTTGAGGCACCAGCTCCAGAGTGGTGCAACAGTCAATGGGGTGACCCTGCAGGGCCTCAAACAACCCCCTGCCACCTCTTAGAGCCCCACTGCCGGCCCCCTTGCCTCTTAGTGTCCCCACAAGGCATCCCCCCCCCAAGGGGCGCTACTGCCCACTTTGGGAACCACTGGCCTAGATCATTCTGTTTATTGAGGACTTATTAATAAGTTATAATAATTTGAGTCTTTTAATCTTAAAGCTATATCTTTGATCATACTGTGAATTTCCTTCTTGTATTTGGATTTTTTTTTAAAGTTATTTAGAGATCTTCATCTCCTGTTGCATTTTAAAAATTCCATGTTTTTTTAAATCTGCAAATGTTAACATTTGCAGAAAAAATATTTTACAAAGTTAGATAGAAATGTCACAATAAATGAAGATTAGTATTAATTTAAAATCTGAAACTTAACAGTCTGAAGTGATTGATACACGTTCCTAAGAAGGGCTTATTAAATAAGCTATAGTTGACTAGTTCTCATTATCATGCTTTAAGTGTAAGGCATAAACTATGTTATGCAAAAAACAGAACCCTAAACTGGTGGTTCTCACTGTTTTCTTCACCACGGACCTCCTTTAAATAACTTTGTAGCCATGGACCTTGGCCACAGATCTCCAAAACTTAACTCAAAATTTATATTTCTTCAAACCTACATGGACCCTGTGAGAACCACTGCTCTAAACATTCATCCAGAAAAAGGTCAAAATAAGACATACTCACCACAAGTTGACAAAGTTGATAAAACTTTGGGAGAATTCCCGTTCCTCTGAGTTGCTCAGTTGTGGTGGGTCTCCTTTGACCACTTGTGTCAGCTGATCAAATACACTATTCCATTTAGGATAAGGAAACCGTCCTGTGGCTAACTCATACTGCAGCAAAGAATCACAAAACACACAGGCTTATTCAACACAAAGTTCACAAAAGTAGAAACGGTTGCTGCTGCTGCTGCTGCTATTATTATTATTATTATTATTATTATTATTATTATTGTTGTTGTTGTTGTTGTTGTTATTGTTATTATTATATTTCTTTTGAAGGAGCCGGGTGCAGGTTATAGTGTAATGCAATAATTCTATAGCAATGATAAAACATAAGTCAGTACAGATGTAACTCTCCTCAACAGTTAAGAGGAATGATCCAGGCAATTATATCTATTAGGCATGGGGAAACAACTATTTTCAGCATTGTATTAGACTAAGCCATTTGAGAGATATTTTCCTGGGAAATAAATTCAATAATTCACTATAAATAAGGCTCTACTTTAGATCAGCTTAAAGCCAGTGGTTGCATTATTGGTGTAACTACAGATTATCACAAAATATGTCTATGGAGATTCTCAGTCATCCAGGTCATGGTTGTCCCAAAGGTGCTTTTTCAAGAGGAAAGTCCAGAAAGTCCAGTTGCCTCTTGAAAAAGCATCTTTGGGATCACAAAATATGTAAGTCAGTACAAGAGAGATGAACTTTTAATAGTTTACATCCTAAGTTATTGAGGACATGATATACAAGTAGTAATCCCTTAATTTGTGCCTGGGAGATTATACTCGGCCATTCCCATTAAAATGTGCGCATTCTGTATAAACTGTAGCTTTGCAACAATATTCTAGTGCAGCTTCACACAAAGCACATAGCCTAGATCCAAGAAAACCAGGGTTTATCACTTGAAACTAAAATAGAAGCATACATTTATTTCTCATGGTCAAGAATACATATAGAAAAATTAATACTAGCATTGAAAAAGTTAGTGCTGCATGCTCCTTCAAATCTGCAACAAGTAACAGTATTCACTTCACTGGTGCTGACCAATGATTTAAAACTTTTTCATTAGACAGGCACTCCCACTCCATTTATGCTAAAAAAAAATCTAAGACTTTCTGCTTGAAGCAAAGTATTCTTTACACAAGCAATGGTTTTATACGTCCACTAGGGGGAAGCACCAACATGGCACAGTAAAACTGAAAGAAGTGGACAAAGAAGTGCAAAAATACGTACTTCTAAAAAATTCAGATAGGCAGATATTTTATGTTTATAAAAACAACACTAACTTTTACATTTCCCAAATTCTTCTATCACTTCATAAATAGATTTAAGAATTTCTCTTCAGCAACATTCACTATTTCTTACCAATGTAATCCCTAAGCTCCAGACATCAGAACGGACATCATATCCTTGCCTGGATGCACTAGGGTCTATCCTCTCTGGCTGAAATAAGACAGGAAAAAAAAAAAAACAGGTATAAAAGAGAAAGATAAAATATATCAAAAAAATGATATAAAGATTACACAGTGAGATGGAGGTAGGACTTAATGTAACACCAACATTTCCCTCATCAAGTATCACTTGAATGAAGAGCAAAAACCAAACAGAATCCTACAATCTGGTTAGCAATTTCTGGACTCTGTATGAATTGTGCCAGTTAAGCATAATTCAATCGTTTGTACATCAAAAATCTAATGCATCTAAGCATACTTCAAGCCTCAGTACATGTCAAGCATTTTTTAAAACTGGTGCTTAAATTGAGTCTCTAGTTGCTTGTATAAAGAAGAGATCATGATAAGGAACCAATGTGCTTTTAATTCAGATCAGGAGCATGCTCTCAAAACAGGGTGTGAAGCTGCTTTTTGCTCAAAGCAAATTTAGACACATTTTAAAGAGGGCTTCCTGTCATACTACAGTTTAGCTTTCAAGGCTTCCACTCTTTCCACAGTAAACCTGAATCCTAATTTTCAAATCTATTTCAATTACTCTTTTTCTCTTAAGGAAAAGCAAAGATTCCAATGATGATGAAATATGTCTCCAGCACTGCACTTCATGGAAATCATCATTTCCTGCCTTCTACTTTTCATTGTAGAAAGCTTTTTCTAGGAACCCTCCAACTCTGACTAAGTTGAGACATTTATTCCTCCTGGAAATGTTCCTTGATCCTTCTATTATTATTAGAGAATCCAGATTATTAAAGATTGTTAAAATATGTGCATGATTTGCTGTGCATCTGAATGAGCATCCAGGAATGTAATGTTCCACAATAATACTAAAAAAGCCTCTGGACTGCACAAGCAGTAGTATGCTTTCAGTCCCAGCCACTCACATTTGTAAGACATTAATGATGTGCTCTGGCCAGATGCAGCATAATTAGAAACTTAGAAATAAATATAGAATTCTTTTTACTGCCTAGATCAAATCTCTAGAATCTTAATTCGCTCAGTGGGTCATTTCAAAATCAAACAGCGCTTCTCCCCTAGCAATAAAATTGCTACCCAATTTACAATTCATATGTGTGTTAATATTTCCATTGCCTCTGCAAAAATACTGACAACTGAAAGAAACTTCCTGTAATGATTCCTATTCTTCCTTATTCCCTCCAAAGGAATCTGTTTCAAACCTTTCTCTAGGATCACTACAATCTCATATAAAGAAAGCTATTAATAACAAATATTCTTGTGTGTATTAAAGTGCCAGAATTAAAATTTCTATAATCATTTGGAGATATTGCTATTAAAATAGATTGTTCTTCTTTTCCCTTAATGATATTCTGACTGTGGGCTCCAAGGTAAAGCAAAGGTGAAATAAAATGTGCTGGACTGCCATTCAAGCTACCAACTCTTCAGTTTACTTTCTTTTTCTCTTTCTCTCTCTCTGGCAACAAGAGAACTGGAATATTGGCAAGATCTATGGGCCACTACATTAATTTGACATACAGCAACCTTTGACTGGAGATTATCTATAAACTGCAATATAATCTTTTCAAAACCTAATTTGGCAATCCCTGCCATGTATAGTTTAATACTTAATATTATCAAACAATTTAAATGTATTAATCTATCAACATTTTGGGTGTTTTATATTACTTTCCCCTCCCCAGACCTAGGACCATTTCCCACCTTACTACAAACTACAGGGCAGAAATAGCTTGTTGAGGACAAGTGTTGCATTTTATTATTGTTATAATTTTAAGAATTTTTCTACTGGCTCTGTTCTGGTTCTCCTTCTGTTTTTATGATAATAACTCTAGGTCTAGGTTCTGTTTTTAAAGTTGCTGATTTTAGAATTGAAGACCATTTTGAAAATCCTCCAAAAAAACAGGGAGAAATAAATTAAATAGTCACATATGTACACAGTTATCCACTAGATAGTTTATCCACTAGATCCCTTTTGAATACATTTAGAAAGAGGTCTCAATACTTCTGAGTCTCTTAGTCCAGGTATGCAGACCATGTCTAGGTAGCAGGTCATACAAGAATGTAGTAAACAATGGACTTAACAACAATAAAACTAGGTAATAGTTTTGCCTACTGGCAAGAATAAGATAATCAAACTTGAAGATAAGGGGTTGAATAAGGCTTCAAAAATCCAGAAATTGAGGACACAATGAAATGAATGTCTTCTGTCAGCCTTTATCAGCTGTTAGTTCATATAATCCAGCTATTTTAGAAATGGTGTGAATGAGATTCAAGAGGAGTATCAAAAAACTTTAATTCAGTTTTTAAATGTATAATAGCTATAAGAATATCTTCTTAGAAATAGTGAGCCTTTTTTATTATCAGTTCAAAAACCAGGTTCTTTTCTATAACAAGTAATGGAACTGAAAATATGAGACAGTACTTCAAGCAAAGCTAAGGACACCTATTTTGCTCTTTATCTCCCCAAAATGTAGCAAAAAAACCCCTAATATTTGATTTCCTGGTTAAAAAATAAAGGATGCTGGGCTACATGTGGTGTCTAAGCTGTATTTCTTACATTTCTAGCTCCATAACTTGCCTTGCATATTCCTTTCCCAGTCAAATGTACTAACAGTTCCAAGTTAACTATCCAGATATGTATTACTACATATCAGAGTTGTTAAAAAAACAAAAAAAATATTCATTTTTATTCCCATTTCAGCAATTAATTTTTCCAATCCCACTTACTGCCATATATGGCCGGCATCCAGCATCTCTGGTTTTGGCAATGGAGTCTACAAGTTGTCCACTAATGCCAAAATCACAGAGTTTAATATTTCCATTTCTATCCAGAAGAATATTGGAAGGTTTTATATCTGAAAGAAATAAGAGTAAAGACATTACTTATGAGGGCAAATCCCAGTTAAGTTACTTTTATTTCAATCTATTGAGAGCTCCTAAACAACAAGAAACAAGATCAAGATTTTGTTTGCATCTTTACTGGAGAAACCCGATGTTCTCTATCCTCTCCCCCACCTTCTTAATCAATAGTGATGTGCCAAACATTTGGAATTTGTAACAGGTATTTCAAAGTTGATATAGGTTCTTCTAATCTCAACGTAAGTTTTTCAACTGTTTTGACATCACCAAAAGTGTTCTGAGCTCCAAACGTGGAATGTTTACAATCAAACTGTTCATCAAATCAGATAAAACATGGACAAAAGCACATTATTCATTGTTCATGGCTAGTGACAATCTAAAAAAACGAAAAGTGATCAGGATAATTTACTAATACTTAATTTCTTAAATCCTTTTTATATTTAACAAATACGATATAAGGAATGTAACTAGGAGGAAGATTAGTAAGAAAATGTTCATCCAAGCATCCATGTTTCTTTGGTCTATACATAGAGATCTCACTGGGTCATTCCATAAGTAACTGATCAGCGATAGTTGATCAATGTGATAGTTTCTTCTCATTTGGGCTTTTACAACATGTACATACAAACTGAGATTATCGCTTTTAATTAAAATTATGCAGCACAAAAGCAAAATATAACATAATGTACTGTATGTCAGGAATTATTACGCATTATTTTTAACCCATGTATGAAGGCCCATTGTGAATCTGAAAGTCAACATTGATTCCACGAAGTGATGGGTAAAGTATTTGCATTTTTTTCATCAACTAAAACTTGTTCTGAACATATGGGCCAGATGATAAAAGTATAAAAGTAAAAAAAAAAAGGACATTAAATTAAGTTAAATTCACAATGCCTGCCATAGTGTGCAGTGGTTAGAAGGCAGTACTGAAGGCTAACTCACTGCTCACTCCAAGAGTTTGATTTTGAGTGGCTCAAGGTTGACTCAAACTTCTATCCTTCCAAGGTCGGTAAAGGAGGACCCAGATTGTTGGGGGCATTATGCTGACTATGTAAACAGCTTAGAGAGACCTGTAAAGCACTATGAAGCAGTATATAAGTCTAAGTGCTATTGCTATTATTTCTTTAACCACAGGAGTTGGATTGGAACTTTTTGCAGATCAAACTAGCACAGTAAGCAATAGAGAATGCTGGGAGTTTTAATCTGGACTGGAAAGTTGAAAGGTCTTTATATTAAGCAGTATTTTAACCTGTCTGGAGCGAGTTATCCAGATTTCCCAAGAGTGAAAGAAGGAACTTTTATTATTTTAGTTGGTCATTTTGGACCTTAAATATACTTTCAATTATATTGTATATGGATTTTAATTACTGATAATTATTAGTGTAACCTGACAGCTGATGTGGAAAATTACAATGTTAGAAATTCAAATAATTCATAGCAACAAAGCAAAAAAATCAATTATAAGCCAGTATTTGGGAACTGGAATTTCCTTCCCTGCATGTGTGGAAAAGAAAACAGTGGGCAGTTTTCCCCATTTCCTGAACGTTCCCTCCAAAAGTGAGTCCTCACTGTTCCAAATGCCTTATCCTTTAGTTCTTCTGATTTTTATTTTTTTTTAATAGTGAATCATGGAGGCAGGAATGAGTAAATACGGCCATTTTTACTCGTGGAAGCACCATTTGGAGGATATAAAACTGAAGGTATATTCCTGCAAATGATGTGTTAAGTAATGATCCACACCAATGCAATAGAGAGAGTAGCAAATTAAAGAGTAAAACAAATTAAAAATGATAGTCGGTTAACAAATCAAAATCAAGGGGTTTTTAAAATGATAAAGATAAATTGTGACATAATTAAATGTCTTAAATTACATATAGACACATGCAAAGTCTCTGAATGGTTCCAAGTTTTAGATAGGTTTCCAAAGATACAGTTTGAAAAGTTAGACAATTTATTTGTATAATAAAGACATACCCAGGTAGCCCTACCTCTGTGAATGATTTTCAAGTTTTCTTTTAAGTGGTTTAATGCTTTCACAGTCTAGGAGAGAAGAAGAAAGTTTTATGGAGTTCTACTGAAGTCCTATTAATATCGCAATTCAAAATCAACAAATGCTTTCTAGAATGTATTTCAGGAAAATTATAAAGCAGAAATCCAAAAGTATCATTTCAAAGTCTTAACAATACATTTTTACAACATATTAAAAAAAAAAAGATAATTGGAAAGTGTTCAATAGTACCAGGAAGAAGAAAGTTGAGCACAGGTAGTTCTTGGGTTACAATCCTGGTGAGGATTAGAATTTCCATTGTTAAGCAAAACCCTATATATATTCGCTTTTCCAGGTAGACACAGTTAAAATCTCAATATAATGTAGCTACCAACTCTCTGATGCTTTTCTCAAGTTCATTTAGCTGGACAAGGGAGATTTAAAAACAGTTGTGATGGGAAAGTATAATGCATGTGACTCCCCTTCCCACTTAAATAACATGGTTTAAGAAGCAGTAGCAGCATGGTTGTAATGGTTTGTAGAATTTCATTCTATGAATCTTTTTCACCACCCCAATGAACATCATTCAACCTTTCTGTGTCAATCAAGAGAATGTTAAGTAGTGGGCTAAGAATTGCTATGGCTGAAGCTGAGTTTTATCCTTTCTATAAGATTCTCTGTATTACAATTCTGTCCTCTGCAATCAACCAAACAGCTGACTGGGTTGAAGCAGGATAGAAAGTACACACAGATACATACCATACCCTAAACACATACATACCATACTCACTTTTGGTAGTACACACACATATCATATTCACACTTCATCCAGTGAATTGCCAACATTTTTTTTCTTAGCAAACAAAATAAGCCATTTTAAAAGAAGTCAGCAAAATATCAGAGTTTCTTCAGTAATAAATCTTCAATCAATCAATCTCATTGCTGCCTAGAAGCTGGTATGGAAAGCAAAGCAGAGCTGAAGCACATAAACAAAAAGAGGAGCTTTCAAAGAAAACTTACAGCTAAAGTGATTTTGCCTAGAATTTCTTCCGGAATAACGTCATCTAATACACTATATACATATTTGTAAAATTTATCAAACGAGGTAGACATGAGCTCCATACAGATCCAACAGTCACCCTAAACAAAGAAAGAAAAATGGTTATGATTTTTATTGTTAAAGTAAAACAAATGTTATGGATGTTCTGTGTTAACTAAAATAAACAATGAAAATCTTCTCACATACATTAATGCATGTTCTATTATCCTTAATGTTAAGCAAGCAAAAATAACATTCTTCAAATGTACTTCTTGCACAAATTCAAAATTAATCTATTTCTTATATTAAAGGAAAAAGTACTATTTTTAAAAATATATATATATTGACTACCCCCTACCTGATGGGGTGCACTGTATAATTAAGTGACATTGTCCTTTTGTTAGAGAAAAACCAATCAATTTCATTTTATGAAGACAATTATATTTGATTCACGAGTGGGTTAAATTTTAATTTATTTCATGAAAAAGAGATGTTTTCTACTTAATGTAGCCTGTTGACTGAATGAAAAGAAAATTATATTGTATGACTTTGTGTCCTAAAATTATATATGATATAATACCAGCAATAACATTATGTTCCTTGGGCTTTGGATCTGCTCTATAGAAAGTCATTACAAATAAGCAAGTAAAAATGTGAGGTTGCACAGCTTATCAAACTACTTCTCTAAGTAAGGTGCTATAAGAAGGTGAACATTGGACATATATCCTTTTAGGTACATGGAGTGATCAATAAGGTTCAATAAATATGAATTTAATGCCTTGGCCAAAACATGTCTTTCACAAAATGAACAGGAAGAACTCAAGCATTCTTCGGTGGACTAGCTAGAATAATGTCGCAAATCAGGAGCAAGTCACCACTGATCCAGGAACCTTATAAATAACCCTGAACCAGTTAAAATCTCGAGTCTAACATATCCTGTAGGATGATTATGAGTGTGAAAGTATGTCACATTTGGAAGGATGATTTGATTAAAATATGATTAAGCAAATAAAAGTTTGAAAATTTGGAGCATAAACTCATCATGACCTTTTTTCTCAAATATCAAAACAAAACGATATTCTGAAGCTTTCTTACATTCAACTGTTAGAACTAGTCCTGATATTTCTATTGCAGGCACCCTACTTCATGCAATGTTATCCAGAAAACTTTCTATCTTGCCCTTCAATTAAGGCATGTCATTACCCATTAAACCTTCTGAACATATCTAAACATTTGGGTGCAAATTTAGCAAATTCTGAGTGCCAACCTCTCTGAAGAGTGCTCCATAAAACTGAACAATATACGGGCAGTCACTACTTCGCATTACTACATCCAAATCCATTAAAAGCTGTTTCTGTTCCTTTTCATCCACTGTTGACCGAATTCTCTGAAAGAATAATAAGAACAAATCATTAAACTCAAGTCATAGTTGATAGATTTTTAAAATTTAAATGGATGTTATCAATCTGAACTATTATTCTTTTTAGAATGGGAGAAAGTTCTAGTTTGGCGAAGACTTAAATTAATTAAGTTAAAAAAAAAATTAAACCAGTTCTTTAATTTAATCATACAGAATACAAGAGAGAGAGGGAAAAAAACCACCAGAGATAAAAGCTAACACCAGTTAGAACTTATGTTGATGCTAATATGGCTTGTTATCTGCAGCAGTGTTTCCCTGCAACACACACACTTGTGTGTCCAGTGCCCATCTTCTGGTAGGCTCCTCCAATATATCCTTCCCAATAAACTTTTATTCTTTATTTACAGACCCCTCACATCCCAGACATAAACTGTTTCAACTCCTTCCCTCAAAATGACGCTATAGATCACTGCATACCACAACTGGACACAAGGAAAGTTTTTTTAGAATGCCATCACTCTGCTAAACAAATAATTCCCTCAACACTGTCCAACTATTTACAAAGTCTGCACTACTATTACTATTAATCTTTTCATCACTCCTTATCACCCATCCCTTCCCACTTGTGATTGTATGACTGTAACTTTGTCGCTTGTATTCTGATGACTTATTTTGACTGTTTCCTAGTGTGATTTGATTGCTTATTGTACCCTATGACTATCATTAAGTGTTGCACCCAATGATTCTTGACTCTTCACGAATGTAACTTTTCTTTTATGTACACTGAAAGCATTTGCACCAAGACAAATTCCTTGTGTGTCTAATCACACTTGGTCAATAAAGAAGTCTAATTCTAATTCTAATTGAAATAAGGAAAATGGAAGCTAGGAGGTGCTATTTCTCAGCAGGAGCCTTGTGAAAATTCTTCCCTTACAATTAAAGCAGGCACTATTCTTCTCAAACTGCAAAAACTATTGAAGTTAGAACTTTTTAGAATAACATTCAATTTACTTTGAATTACTTACAAAGATTTAACTGATATATTAAATATATATTTGATTCTGTTATCATCTGTTTCATTATCACTCTTATTAAAATATATATTGACTAATTGCAGTTCTGAGTAGTTTTTCTTGATTTTAATTTAATTTAATATTGATCCTTGATGTTTTAATGTATGTTTTTCGTGATTTTTCCCCTAAGATGAGGAGAGTTAATAAAGATTCACTAGTATATAAATAGAACACATAAATGAAGTTTAAGCTCAAAGTTTTGAATTTGAAACAATTTGACTACTATTGACTGCAACCTATGCATTTATTCTGAATGTTGTTTCCTGTTCATAATAGCTGTGCAGACAATTGTTAATTCCATTCAGACAAAGATAAAATTCCTAGGACCAATAAGTGAAAAAGAAATCATACAATAAATGTTGCAAATTTTTGAATGTAAGAGAAAATACTTTTATAGATACGTTGGATAAATTTTGCCTATTAAACATCTCCTGATTATTCTATAGCATAAAAGAACATTTAAAAGTATTGTATGTAAATATATTTGACATTTTGTATTCTCCTGATTATTCTATAGCATAAAAGAACATTTAAAAGTATCGTGTGTAAATATATTAAACATTTGGTATTTTTTGTGCAATTTAAAAGACATGCCACATTTCTACATTTCCTTTTTAAGGAAAATGTTTGTAAATAAATACATTTAAATTTAAATTCACCACCAACAAAAAAAAATAGCTGATGCAAATCATTCAGAAATGCATTTTTTTCATGAGCTGTATCTTGGAAACTGCTGGACAAACTATAAGATATGATAAAAGCAAAGGCACCATTAGCATTCTCAAGGGACAGAATTCTTGATTTGTAATTCCATGCTACTAAAAGTCCTTAGATTATATTTGACCAAAAAGAAAAAGAGAAAGCAGACTATCAACCGTTGGCTAGAAGGATTTCTGCATATTTAAAAGCTAAGTGTGATATTCTTGTTCTAATCGATGCCAATGTTTTTTTTTTTCAATTTTTTATTATGCTTTGAAAATCATTATTTACAATATTTCCAAGAATGAAGGCACTGACAATTTTCATCTTCTTGTAAGAAATTGTGGACGACAAATATTTTAATCATGCAGGGTTGTCTGATCCTATGCAGGCAAAAGGACTAATTATCCTTTGAAGCAACAAACTGATCTTGACAAGCTAAGAAAGGTTTCCAATTATGTATCACATGGATTTTTTATTATGACAGGAAGAATTTCTAAAACAATATTACATCCCAACACATTTTTTGTAATAACTAGAATAATTGGAAAAATTATATCATTACCTGAACAATGAAAGTAAGAGTACAAACAAAAGTATTATTGTATTAAAGTAATATTGCATTAACCTGTATTAAAAGTAAAAGCACCAAGTCCAAAATAGTTCTTCACAATTTCATCCTATTAATGAAAGCTTTGTAAAGCTAAATATAATTGAATTGCAAAGTATCTGACAACTGATATTACAAAAACAAAGCAATCAATTTCAGTATTTTTCTGAGGTACACAGAGTAAAGTAGTCTAAAAATGAACTTTCATAGTAAGACATGGGATTAATAAGGTGAATGAGGACTGTTCAAGCATTAATGATGGCATTATTACACTATTCATCTCATCTAAATCATGATTTTAAAAAAATATTTAAAAGCAATAACTTTATCCTAAATTGGTAGCAAGAATACCAAACTACACTGGAATCTTCTTACATTGATACTGAGATCTGCAATAAACAAAATAGGACCACAACTTTGATGAAATGAGTACATGCCTTATTTTGTTTGTTTTGTTTTCCTTGGCTAAAGGAAATTTAAAGAATCCATCTTCAGGTTGGTGGTCAGAAGCCATCTGACAACCAAATACTAAAATATATCCAATTAAAAAAATGCCAAACTGCGTCCTGTATTAACATTAGCTAATATGCTTAGAACTGTCTCACTAGACTACAAAAGGCAGATACAGCAGCCTCAAATCTGCATAGCTGTCTTACTTGTCTTTTTATCGTTGAACCTCCTCAACCTTGTTTATTTCAATTGCTATTTGCAGCAAATGATGGAAACTGGTTTTTCAGAAGGGGGATTTAATCCCTCATCCACAATTCTAATGCAAACTTTAGCATTTGTAAACAAACTAATTTAAAACTATGCATGTCATTGAGTTATAGCCTAAAGCAGTCACATCTCACACTAAAAATCCTTATAGCAACAATTGTCTATTCATACTAGAGATCTCTAGATTTGACCTCACTGAAATATACAGTATCCTATTCCTATCTTTCCTCCAAGAAACAGTTTCCCAATCTACACAAGCCACAAAATAGCAGACACAGAAAAATTATGCTTTATTCCAGAGGTACGCTACATGTTTTCTGGGTAATTCTTCCAAAGATATATATCATTCTGCATCCAAGAAAACAATAAGCAAGAATCCATCTCTTTATTCAGAATTATGGATATTGAAGATAATGTCAATTATCAAAACCAAACAAAGAAATGATAAATAATATGGATAAAAGTGCCAAATCCAGTCTAAACATCTGGCTGATTATGGGATCAGATTTTTTTTAATCCTACCTTTTTTTTGCAGTTCAAAGTCTGCATTTTTACATCAACCATATTTTGATCTATTCACTGTGTCTAGAACTGACTGATTGGCTTGTTGCCCTGGTAAGATTTCATGGGATAAGAGTGACTGACCATCCTGAAGTCATCCAAAAGGCTTTCATGCCTAAGGCAGGACTAGAACTCACAATTACCTGGTTTTAGTCTGTTGTCTTAAACTACTAGACAAAACTGGCTCTTTCTTCTAAAGTTGATTTAACATTTATTTTCTTTTAGTAGTCTCTTTAACTCAAGCAATATCTCCTTTATGGCACTAAATAAGTCATCAGTTCCATTAATCTTTATTGTTTTCCTTTAGATCTAATCATTCCTAGAATGTTAAGATCTCCTAAGTACAGACCTGAGACCATATGTAAAATAGTTTTTTTGTGTTTTTCTTGAATCATTAACAAACTAAGTGGCAATCTACTCATCCCAACTCTTCAGTTTGTTCCTGCTTATAAGTTTCGCTCATTTTCTGAACAATCTTTTCCTTGAATAGCTGAATTATTTTTGGCATTTTATTGCCATTTCCCACAGAAATTCAGAATCTCCTCCCCTTTTCACTTTTAGCTGCCACTGAAGAGATGTGACAGAAAGAGCTGATATAAATATTTCAAGCAAGCAAACCAATATTTAAAAGCATAAAGCATATAGGTATTCTAGATAAGATTAAAATTATGCAGTATGTAATGCTAAGCCTAGGTATGATATAAATAATGTAGAATGCATAGCTTAAGCTGACAAGTTAAAACCTAAAATGTTATATAAGTTCTGCTAATATTCGAAATCCCCACAGGAAGTCATTTTTGAATGGCTGCCCTTTCATCTCAGAATTAGTTTATGCTTAACCCCTCTGGCAGAGCTCTAAGGACTGCATAAGCTTTTTCCAAAAAATATACCAGATGGTTATTATAAGAACTCATATACTATTCACTTTCATAATGTCTCTAAAAAGCATAATGGAAAGGAAAAAGTATAACTATAGTATACCAAAGATGGACACTTTTAAACCACAAACTTTATTTTTTATTATTATATTTATTTATTATATTTAATAAATTTATATGCCATCTATCTTCACTGTTGAAATGACTCTGCACAACTTACAAAATGATAAAAGATAAATATAAAAAGTTAAAATTTGTAAGAATTAGAGACTAAAAATTAAGGGAATGAATAGAACAGGGTGATGTTTTCTTCCCCCCCCCCAAAAAAAAAAAAAAAAAAAAAACACCAAACACCCTATCTCCAACATAGAGCTTCTCTACTCGGGACCCAGGTCAGCTAACAGAACCAGGTTTTAAGGTTCTTCTGAAAAAAACTGAAAAACACGGTGGGGGCAGATCTCATCTGGAGCGTAGACTGTTCCAAAGGGCGGGGGCAATGTGGAAAAGGTTCTTTTCCTAGACCCCACCAACCCAAATTCCTTTTCTGCTGGAACAAGTGAGGTGGGTCAATCCCACTGGGATGAGACAGAGCTTCAAAGACCCTTCATACAAGTCATCCTTGACTTGGGGCTGCAATTGAGTCCAATATTTCTGTTGTTAAATGAGACATTTGTCAAGTGAGTTTTCCCCCATTTTTACAACCTTTCTTGCCATAGCTGTTCAGTAAATCACTGCAGTTTATAAGTTAAAAACTGGTTGTTAAGTAAACCTGGCTTTCCCATTAACTTTGCTTCTCAGTAAGTTGTAAAAGATGTTCACATGACCTTGAGACAGAGCAATGTATGAACCAGTTGCCAAGCATCTGATTTTTGATCACAAGACGATAGGAATGCTGCAATGGTCATAAGTGTGATAAACTTTCATAAATTACTTTTTTCCGTGCCATTGTAATTTTGAACAGTCGCTAAATGAATTGTTGTAAGTCGAAGGACTACCTGTATTATGTTGAGTGGTGAACTATTAAAGTCTTTACACTGAACCAAAGAATGAGAGTAAAAACGGCTTAATGCTTTCAGACAAATTTATACTCTTTAGCAATTCAGTTCTTATTTTCAAAAGTGAATAAGCCACAGCCTTAGCTAAGATTCTTCTAATTATTTTTCTAGCATAAAACATGAATTACTAAAACTGCATCTCCTTATTAAGAATAAATTACACAAATTTAGGGCAAAAGAGGATAATGTCATTTCATGCTCTTTCAATCTCTTGAAGTCTGATCAGTGGGACATAACAAAATGACTGCCTATTGATAAGTGTATAGCTGTTTTTAAACTCTCTTCTATAAAAAAATCTAACGGTTTATGATGAATAGTCTCTGCATTTATAGTATACTTTTTCAATGCAAAAGTATAGTTTGCCCTATGAAAATGTATAATAAACAGATATAGATGATGTATCTTTATAATTAAACTTTCAAATGATCAAATGTAAAACATTACTAACTTGTTTAGTTTTTTATCACTTGAAATGTAAAACATGCATTGTGCATGCATTAGGAAGAAGTCTCAAACTAATAACCAAACTGATGTATTTTTGCTGCTATTATACAATAAATATACTTCTACTGCTTGTTGCAGATCTCAGTGCTGTAGCTATGCAAATCAGTTGCAAAAGGCATGTTTAACTGTTGCTTCTACAGTTAGCTGTTAGAATTTTAAAACATTTTTAAAAATGTTCCAGTACATTTTCCAGTCACACCCAGTCCTTTATTGCCACAGAATGAAAAAATAGGCAACTGGGGAGAAAACAATTCTCAACATTTTCTCAAACCATATCAAGTTCTTCTGGATTACTATACTTAAAATGTAGAGATTATTCTGTGTTCAGAGTTCAGTTCAAAGTATTTTGATTTCATTGATATTCCTAAGAAAGTGGAATAAGAATGAGGAGAGTAGATTCCTTCATTATATTTATCTTTACATTTATTTATGTACCTTAAAAGACATCTACAGTGCTCCTGAAGAAAAGCTGTGGAGAATATGTAAAATTTCATAAGCATGTTGGTTTAAATCAGTGGTTCTCAACCTGTGGTTCATGGGCGAGGGGTGGGTGGGACAACACTGATGCAATGTGTTCATAAGGAAGTCTGTGAAGGTTTAAAGAAATGTTATGATTTAAATCTTGAGTTAAGTCTTGGTGGTCCATGGCCATGGTTTGTGGCCACAAAAGATATTTAAAGGGGAGTCCATGGTGAAATAAAGACTGAGAACCACTAGTTTAAAATAAAGATCTGTTATGAAAAAATATTGTACCTGTATCACTACAACTTTTCAACATTTTTAATTGCATGTTATGCATATGCAGATGTATTTTTAAAGAAAGGACTTATTTTCTTCAAACTTTACATATCACATCAGATAAATCATTAATAGTACATTTCTCTCGACTAATACAGGACTTATAAAGTGCTATATAAATAACAGACACTTGTTGAGTGCTAGAGGGATGAACGTTGAATTCTCCATCATGTTTGGCCCTACTGTTGGAAGTACAAATAATTATGGGCATCACCTACTTTAACAGCCATAATTTGGCCACTTGGTTTGTGGACCATTTTGTTGACAGAACCATAAGCGCCTCGTCCAATTTCTCCAAGGTCTTTCAAGTCCTCTGCAGTAAAATCCCAATGTTGTTCAGGGGAAATCTTCAATTTTCCTGATGATTCAATGCTGTGTGTTCTCAGTCTCTCTCTGTTAAAAAATTTGGGAAGGAATTTTTCCACATTTTAAATAATTTAAAACTTTTTTCAGCAGCACCAATCAAAAGTATTTATATAGAGGAATGTACACATAGCTAATGCAAGAAGATAAACTCCAAGAAGGAGATGGATGGGTCAAAGTGCAAGATACTAACTTAATTGTAACTACTGCAAAGCAAACAAAAATATGTTAATTTTCTTTGAGGATATTTATAAATTCCTGGCTAAAACATGTTACTAGTTATGCTAGGAAATGTTTTATAATCTGTCCCTTTAGAATAATTATATGGCAATAACTATCTTTTTATTAACTCGACTAACAATATCATTAAAAATTTACATCTGTAGTCATTGCATTTTTATAAGAATTGATTGATTTTAACATAAAGCCTCAAATTAGAAGGGCTTTATCTGTTCATTTAACTTACATAACTCATTATAAAGGAACTATTTTAGTTATATTTGTGAAATAAATTAAAAGCCACAAAATGATTGTTACTCATTTTTATCCCTAAAGGAAGTATATAAAAATATTTTTGAGGCAAGAATGCCAAACAAACAAACAAACAAACAAACAAACAAACAAACAAACAAACAAATAAATAAATAAATAAATAAATAAATAAATGGATCTTTGGTTATTCGGGTTTTCTCCCGCGTAGAATTGGAAGTATCTAGGCAACGTTTC